>MU825874.1:606418-996418 GCA_029204205.1 Desmophyllum pertusum | reverse complement strand
CTCCTTGATTTTAGCAAGGCATTTGATTCTGTGCCACATCGTCGGTTGATAAATAAACTGAATTACTACGGAATACGGGGGAAAACTGCCACCTGGATCAACTCATTTCTGGTAAACCGTACCCAAGTAGTTTCTGTTAATGAACTCACTCCAATCCTGAGATTGTAGTCTCTGGCGTACCACAAGGATCAGTACTGGGCCCAGTTCTGTTTCTTTTGTACATTAATGATATTATGACTAACATTAACTCTAAAATGCGCCTTTTTGCTGATGACAGTGTCATCTATAGAGAAATTCATAGCCCCCAAGACCAAACTATACTCCAGCATGACCTGGATCAGTTAAACAATTGGGCCAAATCATGGCAACTTAACTTTAATGTTTCCAAATGTTATCACATTGGAATAACCAAGAAACAAGTACCTAAGTCCTGCACCTACTTGCTAGATGGGAATATTATATCTAGTACAAGTTCAACCAAATACCTTGGCATCACAATAACGAAAGATTTATGCTGGAACAAACATTGTGACACAATAACAAGCAAAGCAAGCAGCACTCTGGGTCTACTTAGGAGAATATTGGGTGAATGTACCCCCGAAGTCAAATCTAAAGCATACAACGCCCTTGTACGACCTCAACTTGAGTACTCCTCGTCAGCATGGAACCCTCACACTAAAGAAACATCAACAAAATCGAAATGGTTCAACACAGGGCTGCAAGATTTGTTCATAATGACTACTCCAGAACTAGTCATGTCACGCCAATGATCCAACAACTAGGTTGGGACACCTTGGAACATAGAAGACTGCTGGCTCAACTAACTATGTTCTATAAAATCAATCAGGGTCTGGTGGGACTAAATTTTCCACCAGAAGTCTCCCCTTATTTCGACGACAAACATCCAGATTGCCTAACTCCCATCCCTTTAATCACATCCAGACTAACACCAATACATATAAGTTCTCATTCTACCCAAGAACTATAGTTACTTGGAACTATGTCCCCTTTACTAACTACACTACTACTAGTGTTAGTGCCTTTAAGGAAGCAGCTATGTCCTCTGTCAGGTCCCACTGACTTTTTAACAAGGACATCGTATATATGTATTATACATGTACGAATACTCTAAACCGACTAACTATTTATTACTATTACTTTTGATCGATCACTTATTTCCAATGACTCAGTATATCACTTACCGAATTGTGTATTGATTAATCGAGTTATTTATTTACTTTTATTTATTACTTGCTGTTAACATTTTAAGTAAATATTTTAAATATTTTAAGTAAATTGTACATAGAGTTTAGCTAGAGTTTATAGTTAACTACACCTCCTAGTATAGCGTAAGCTGTTTTTTTAGGAGTACTTCATTAAAGCATAAACATAATTTATAACGCGCGAACACCAAATTGCATTTGCATATGGCTCAGTCATTTGGCATGTTAAATGTCAAAGACTCCAGTTTTCGTTGTCTGGAAAAAGCTGTACAATCTAAGTTTACAGGTCTTACAGATGCAACCTCGTTTCCAGGGTCTCTCTTCTCTCTGCTTTTGGCGAGAAGAAGAGAGACCCTGGGAACGAGGTTGTTACAGATGGACAAATTCCGGCGAAAAGAAAACGACGCAGATGAGAGGGGACTGAGGAGAGCCGTGGAATATCACAAATTAACTTATTAACATCATGTTAGCGCTGGTAGACTGGGAACGACACTGGGAACTTATAGTGACGCAGAGCTGTAAGTCTCCTTGGACACTGAAATATTTCAACGGAGTGAAGGACGCGCAGCCATGTTCGCTTCTGTTAAAGAAGAGCGTACCGTTATAGGAGGAGTTGAATTGGCGAGAAAGACAGTGGTAGCTGCTACAGACCAAGGGTTAGTCTATGATCCGTGACATAATACAGTCGAAGCTCCCGTAACCGGACATCCTCGGGATGCAAAAAAGTGTCCAAACGGCCGGAGCTGGCCACCTATATGTACGGGAATGTGTAAATACACTAGAGTTTTTTTATGAGCTAGAGCTCAAACGGGGTTTTGTCAAGGCGGCCGTAAGTAGACTCTGTCCGCTAACGTGAGTGTCCGCTCAGAGAGCTTCGACTGTAGAGTCCTGTTCTTTTTCTTCATAAAGAGCA
Source organism: Desmophyllum pertusum (assembly GCA_029204205.1). NCBI lineage: Eukaryota > Metazoa > Cnidaria > Anthozoa > Scleractinia > Caryophylliidae > Desmophyllum > Desmophyllum pertusum. The sequence continues at coordinate 994,282 of MU825874.1, read as the reverse complement.
TAAGATTTGTACAACGGCGGTTATGAGCTTACTAGTAAATTTTTCCTAGGTGAAAACTTTTATCTGTTGGTCTTCTGTTCCGTCATACGTCGTCCAATTTGTAGATTACATACTTCATTCGGCTACAATTGTAAACACCTTAGTAGACAAATACTAAATGTTTGATAGCCATTTATACAACTGCTGCCGTATCATGTTTCTGTAGCTTGTGTGTGGAATTCCGAGAAATTTTGAACGCGGAAGTGTAAACTAATCTATTCCCCGAATGGGCAGTAAAGTTGTTTATATGTCTACTTAGCTGTCATATCTTTATCTTTTATCACTGAGACGTTTTTTAAATGAAACCTGCGCGAAATGTCATCGAAATTCAGCAAATTTCAGCATGTAAAGTTGGACGGTTGTATTTTTTACAGCCCTCGGATAGACGCGCTATTTGGCAATATTACAAATTCAGGATTGCGCGTAACGCCCAAAATAAGTCAGCCATAAGCTAGGAGCCTTCGTTTGGCCAAACAGAGTCACAAGTAGTTGCACGTCTTTAATCATGAACTTGCATACTAACATACTAGAACTGCGCGTGTTTTTATTTTACAAATTTCATGATTCATGACGATAAATCAAACCTAACATGATCCCTGTTTCTTAAACGCTTCCACGAATTTGGCAATTAAAATTGTATAAGTCAATAAGTTAATGAAATGCACAGTAAATAAGAATCCAACGATTTGGGAATCATTAAACGAGCTTTACCTAAACTCCGCTTTGGCGCAGTTAAAACCAATACGTGCTTGTGGCTTTCTGTGAGATCGATTTTGAGTTGACCTTTGTCTGAGGCGCATGGATGGTGTAGTGGTGAGAGCGCTTGCCTACTCGGCACCAATGTGTTCAATTCCGGCCGGTAGTCATATGCGGGTTGAGTTTGTTGTTGGTTCTCATCCTTGCTCCGAGGGTTTTTCTCCGGGTACTGCGGTTTTCCTCCCTCCACAGAAACCAACATTTCTAAATTCTAATTCTATCTGAAATCTAGCCTGCGTCGCAGACGGACTTGACCGCCGGTAATGTCCGTCTGCGAATTAGTGCACAAATCCTTGTTCTAGACCCCCAACGACGTACCAGGATCTGAGTACTTGTCTGTGATTGGCCTTTACATAAAGCTATTGTTCAATTAGCTATGATTTGGTTGTGATTGGCTAAGGGAATTTCACGCGAGCTAGGACCGGAAGCTAGCGGAAAGCGAGCCTAAAAATAGTACAGTATTAAAAAAATCACTGAAGATATAATGGAGTGCAGCTTTCGAAGCGGTTAGAGAAAGCTCAGTTTGAATTAACGGAGCTACTCCCAGAACAACGAGAAGCGATCAAATCTTTCTTCCAGGGGAAAAACGTGTTTATCAATTTACCCACAGGTTTTGGAAAGTCGTTGATCTTTCAGTGTCTCCCGATTGTCGCAGTCGCTGATATATGATCGAGTGTTATTGTTGTGATTTCACCTTTACGATCGCTGATGGAGGACCAAGTTTATATATTTCAACAATATGGGTATACTGGCGATTGCATGCTATCACGGACTTGGAAGACCCAGAAACTATTCAGCAGGTTTTAAATGGGAACTACCTTGTTCGGTTTGCCGAGTGTTTGTTGTCTAAACTAACGCGTTGTAAATATCTGTTTGCCCGACAGGAGACCAAACGTGACCTCTTAAAATTTGCTAGAGTGAACACAGTCGATGGCTCTATAGCTATTCTACTTCAAAATCCTCCTCATAATACAACATATCTTGCCCGTTAGAAACACTCTTGAAGGGCAAAGTAGGTCAGAAGACCGAATTCAATAGAGAACGGCAAATGTCACGAACTTCGAACAGGCCTGTCACGCCTTTTACCATAGCCAATCAGAATAAAGGGGATTTCGAAAGGCCCTTCCGGTATTTCGTTACGTCGTTGGGGGTCTAGAACAAGGATTTGTGCACTAATTCGCAGACGGACATTACCGGCGGTCAAGTCCGTCTGCGACGCAGGCTATCTGAAATCCGAAGGCCACAGGTTTGTTAGTCGTTAGACTGTCACCCTCGTTATATAAACAAAGTCGATTTGTTTTTTATTTATTTATGGTGTTGTAAATTAAATTTCTTTCAGCATTATAACTTCAGAGGTCATAGAGACAAGGACTGCAATCGACTTGCCCGGGTAAAGCGGTATTACTGTATTTTCAAGTATTTCGTTTTAGTTGAGGGTTTGCATAAAATTTCACAATGTTTTTTTCAAATTCCTTTTCAGTGTTCCTACCACTGTGCAGCCAAGGTAAAACCTCGCGGATGTTATTATTTTGCTTTAACTTTTCAATAGCAGCACTAGTTTAGCAGTTTTTAGTTTTAGCTCGCAATGCGCTTATTCAAATTTTTCACTCGCTCAAGGCGGATGTACATCTGAATGTCATTTTTCCGCCACTTAAATGGCAATATCTCGTTCACGTTTCAAGCTATCCAAAAACTCTATGCTCAAAACATGAATCTATGTTATGGGGTGTTTTGTAAATTTTTGGGTGATTTTTGGGTATGTTTGGGAGGAAATAGTTTTTCTCAAAGGAGTTGTAAAATTTAGGGAAATAAGAAACATTGAAGATTTAATGTAGAATGTAAAATTAGAATTTGAAGTTAAAAATTAGTAGATTGTTGATACCCACGCAAGAGCACCCGCGTGGGTACTGTCTGTTGGTGTTCCAAAAATCATTTTCTTTCTTCTATCTCTTCTTTAAACCTCTTAAAATTTCATTGAAATTCAGGTATATACCCCGCCTTAATCTCGTTCCTAGATCCAGACGTCTGGTGCCTCGGATTGGCTGTTACTTGCGCGCGAAATTCAAAACCGAACAACAGCCAATCAGAGACACTACACGGATTTCTGTAGTGCTACGTCATCAGTACTCGAGCGGGGAAAGAAGTTCAGCGCGCGAAGAGCGACTTTTCAGGCTAGTCTTAATTTCATTGATGCATGGAAGACTTTTTAACAGACAGCATTTTAATTTTGTCGATTTTCAGCGGTGCCTATTTCGTCCCAATGCCTGCACTACCTGCCCCTCAGCCCGTCGTCTCAACCTCTCCACGATCCAGTGGTTGTGACGATGGTTGTACAGGTGACTGCTGGTTGAACTTTTGTTTTAAGTGTGACAATGATGAAGACTGGTACTCGTTAAATGGTAAAGGTAAGAACTTGAGGGAAGCTACCGCTTAGATAGTCACGCTCAGAGTTTGCGTTAGTTCACGATTGTTCACGCAAGGTTACGCTAGCGGGCTAGTTCACGACAATTCACGCTACGCTAGTGCACGTTAGTTCACGCTAGCTCACGCTTGCTCACGCTTGTTCACGCCAATTCACGTAAGGTCACTCTAGTTGACGGGCTAGTTCACCATAATTAACAAATGTAGTGGAGGTGAATACAACAGCAATCTTCATCTAATGATGGGAATTTGAGGCTTGATAAAATTTATGACGTCACACTTTACCACTCTATAGCAGGATATGCGGAGTTTGAGTAGCCAATCAGAGCACGAAAAGCCCTATTCACTTGTGTGGTATACCGTAAAAGCTCTATTTAGACCTCCCTCTCTATTGAGCCCCCCCCCTATCTAATAAGGCCCCTCTTTGGAAGTCAGATTTTGTAATAAGCCTCCCTCTCTATTAATCCCCCCCTCCTTCTGTCAGGCTGATATAAATGACTTTTCAGCAATATTTTCTGGCGTTTCAGTCACTTTGTATTGAAACGTGGTCTTTAATTTCCAGAACTATAGTCGAGTTAGGGTATAAATGACGTTTCCTTTGTAAGACGGTTATACATAACCCATTTCTTGTTCTGTTTTATTTGTGGTGTAATAGTAAAGTTTGAAAAATTAATGTGAATTTTCTTGAAAATTTATGATTTGAAATAAGTCCCCCCTCGCGCCCCCCTTCTTGAGGCCTGAAATTAAATAAGCCCCCCGGGCTTATAGAGCTTTTACGGTATGCTAATTCACGCTAACTGATGGTTTTCACTTCCGATTATGACATTAGGCGACGGTTACAGTTAGAAAATATTTTTATTTTTATTTTCCAGGTTTTGTCCTTGTTATATTACTTCTACTGGGATATTTGTTTGTTGGAAGTGTTATCCTCGCATATTTTGCGCTGTTTTTTGTCCTAGCGTGCTTGGCCACTGACGACGACGACGACAAAAACTGATGTCTTGGTGACCAAACCCCGGCCACGTGTGTGTGTGTTTTTCAGCGGAACTGATAATACTCAACTACGCTCAACTACGCTGAGAAGTGAACTTTACTTGTAAAATAGTGCGTTTTATATTACTAGGCAAGGACTAGACTTGTTCGAAGTCGATCGATATCGTTTTTTGATCAGTATATGACCAAGAGTTTTTTTATTCTCTTTTAGCGAGAGCAGTGGTTTATGTGAGCGAAGCGCGAGGCTAATGCATCTCACGCGCGAAACCCGCGCCATACTCGCGCCTCGCGCTCGACTCGCGCCTCGCGCTCGACTCGCGCGTTTTACACTCAGTTTGTTAAACCTGCGCGCCCTCCGCGTGAACCGCTTCTGTATATAAGTAAAGGCGACTTGGAGAAAGATCGTGTTGTTAGAGATGATAAGTAGGGTACTTTCCATTTGAACAGAGCAAAGTTTAAAGGAGCTATGTCACGATAATTTAATCCATTTTGGCGAAGTGCAAAATCACCTTCAAATTGAAGAAAGCCTCTAAATAATAGTTTACTAAGGTAGAAAAACACCAAAGAGGTGATAATAAACCAAACAGGAACAAGGATGGTTGAGGATGGAGAAGATTAAAACGGATTGCGCCATCCGTGACGTAGCTCCTTTAACAAGAAATCAAACATTGCTGAGCATAATCTCTAAGCTGGGTCAGAGTTAGTCCAGTCCCTGAACTCTCTCTTACCCCCGCCCATAGGGACTGGAACCCAGCGGGAAAAGAGAGAGTCCAGCACCACTTGCATGCGCATGCGCCATTTTTTTCCCCCCCAAATCAGGGAAAAACGGCTTATTGTACTTTGCGAATTTGTACTTTGCGAATCTGCACTTTGCGAATTGAAAAATCTGTACTTTGCGAATTGAGAATCTGTACTTTGCGAATTGAGAATCTGTACTTTGCGAATTGAAAAATCTGTACTTTGCGAATTGAGAATCTGTACTTTGCGAATTGAGAATCTGTACTTTGCGAATTGAGAATCTGTACTTTGCGAATTGAAAATCTGTACTTTGCGAATTGAAAATCTGTACTTTGCGAATTGAAAAATCTGTACTTTGGCATGGTCAAAGCAGCGTAGGTGGATGTTGTTGTGGGCGGGGCTTTCGGCAATAGGGTAAACGCTTTCAAAACCACTTTCAAGGGCGCACTCTCCATCTGTTCCATACATCAGCGACTCTATTCCTTCCGACTTCAGCGATCTAGCGAAGTATTCATAATCGCGTTTTTCCTTGGTGACGGAGGTCATCACCGCTGCCAGTGTTGTTGGGTGTTTATTCACGTTGTTCTTGTATACGAACATTGGATTAGGAAAAGTAACTGTGGTGAGATAGAAAGGACCTAGCTTGTATGTCATATCCACGCCTGCCACTGCCGCTTGAGTTGAACCAGGACAGCAAAATCTCTTTATCCACCCGATAGTGGTATCGGTGCCTGCAAACGTGCTAGCTGCTGCTCGCATCTCGCCGTTCTTTTTCGACCTTGCTCCCAGACTCACATCACGAACAAATCTTCCGGCTTGTTGTAATGATAACAGCTTGGTGATATCCGGTGACTTGGCTGGGCCGGTGCTCCTGGATTTTTTCCTGCCTTCAACTTTCCGAAGCTGGTTGTAAACTTGCTGCCTGTCTTTTGGGATGTCTGATGGAGAAGATATGGAGACTACACCACCCACTTCCCTGTGAATGTTGTTAATGATTTGTTTGGCGCTGCTCTTACTGCCCATTTCTCTCATTCTCCAAAGTACACTAGGTTTTGTTCTCAGCTTGGGCTCTGAAGGGCGGCCGCGTTTTCTACTGTTTTCTGGATTGGCGAAGAGCATCTTTGCTTCGTCAGAGGTCATATTGACCGTATATTGCACAATCGCAAATTGAAGAAACTTCTCTTCGTGTTCAACTTTAGCAATCAAACGCCGAAAGTTTTTGTCTTTTCCGGGCCAACTGTACTGTTTTCGGACGATAAAATGACTGCGTGTGGTCTGGATCTCACTTATGGTTTCTTTGTCATTTTTGTTAATTTTCTCCACAGCGCTTATGTTTCCCAGATCGTCAAAAAAGACCTGGAAGTCCTCAGATGGACTGGAATGTGAACCATAGACTCCGTTGTCATCCACTGTCAGGTCTTTATAGCAGACTGCCTGAAGATCAACGATGAATATTCCACTCTCTGTTATGCCAGCAGGAACCCGTGCACAAACTTTGTCATCTGAAACGTTACCACCAATACAAATGTCTAGGATTTCTTTGAAGTAATTCCACTTTTGGATCTTTTGTATACGGAAAGCCATTGATATGACCTGAAAACAACAATCCAAACATGACCAATTTCAATTCGCAAAGTACAGATTTTCAATTCGCAAAGTACAGATTTTCAATTCGCAAAGTACAGATTTTCAATTCGCAAAGTACAGATTCTCAATTCGCAAAGTACAGATTCTCAATTCGCAAAGTACAGATTTTTCAATTCGCAAAGTACAGATTTTTCAATTCGTTTCGTTTCGTTTCGCAAAGTACAATAAGCCGGGAAAAACACCATATTTGGTAGTCTCTGATTTGCTTATAGCGGCTTTCAGATATAATGGCGGCCAGCTCGATGAAACGTTAGAAGCTATTGATTTTACTTTCAGAAAAAATGTGGAGTTAACTTTGTTTCGAGCTGAAGAACAGCTAAGCGATTTATGCTGTAGTGTCAGGAAAAGATGTGGCAACGTGTGTGATTTTTTTTATCCCGGCTTTGGGCTTTGGGAAGCCTTGTTGAATTTTAGTTCGCTGGTCTTATTGAAATTATTCCCTTAAAATTAAGCTTAGCTTATGGAAGATCAGCTGAAAGAAATTAGTAGCTTTGGAAGCATTTGCCAGAAGCTTCATGCAGGACTTTTAGAGGAATAGTTTCATTTGTTGATCTCGTCTCCCGAGAGTTTGAGGAAGGAAAGATACGAGTTCAGCTGCTGAAATTACAAAGGAAATTCAAAGTCTGACCATTGATGAAGGTCATTGTGTGCTGCAATGGTTAGTACACTTGTTGTTATTTTCTGACTTTGTACAGTGAGGACTGGATCGTTCAGTCTTTTGACACTGATTATGGAGAGCGTGAATACAAAATTATACTAAGCTTACACAAATTACGTTTTCGTTTTGTGGAAACTTCCTTCGAGTTCAAATTTAATAAGCTTAAGTCACTTGTAATCTAGTGAACATATGTAAGCCTATCTTTATTTGCAATGTAAGCTTATGTATAAAGCTTAATAAATAAAACATTTTGCAGAAAGGCACTGTTTAATTTTTTATTTCAATTTTATTTTGAACAGAACCTGACAACATAGCTGTGAGGTTCTTTAATATGACTTTCATGTTTTCATTTGCACTATATGCAGGTGTTACTAAACACTTCAGACATTTCTTTCTTGAGATGTGTATTACTAGCACATGTATTATTCTCCCAAGTAGAATTCAAGACCTGCCTTCTTTCCAATGCAGACAATTTTTGTGAAAATTATGACTGTATATATGGTGAGCTAAAGTTCTACTTATGTGTGGTGACAGCATGTTAAAATTTAACTTTATTTCTTTTTATACATAACTTTATATGTATACAATCCAGCTCTAAGGTTCTTATACGTGTAACTTCATGTTTTTACATTATGTTCAGCTTATACTTAACATTTGAGACATTCCTTTCTTAAGAAATATACTGGAGGGGGGGGGGGGGGTACTCTATTACTCTGTTAATTATACGTATTACTACTGCAAAATCCTATTCAAGCAACTATCCAATTATTTCCCAAATTGGACAACACAAGTTCCCATGCTCAATATAATTAACACGTAATATGACTACGTACTGTCCAATTTGGGAAATAATTGGATTAAAAAAATTCCTCTGACTGCCAAATTGGACTCGGCCTACAGCCTCGTCCAATTAAGCAGTCCTCGGAATTTTTATCATCCAATTATTTCCCAAATTGGACAGTACGTAGTCCTATTACATGTACAAATGTTTGGGTGGGGGTGTTCCTCTGGGACTCTGAAACCCTTATACCAGAGCATGTTCAGTTGCATTTTGAAATCCTGTTCTAGACTAGACACCAAAAATCCCTATCCTATCCCAGACTCGCTATTTTTCAGAAACTCTTTCTATTATGAAAGTTGCGCTATTAAAGTCACCATAATGATTTGTATAGGGGCGCTCTTTCAATTCCAATTAAGTGTCAATTCCTAGACTAAATTTGTTATACCACTGAACAGTTGATTCAGTTCCCAGTAAATGATACCCTATTCTAAACCAAAACTCTCTGATTTTTATACCCTATCCCAGACTAAACTGCTTGAAAACCATACCCTTCACAGCGGCACATACCCTTATAGCTTATGTATGTAAGTGCCCCCACCCGGGAGAAAATATAATACATTACATGGGTGAGGACAAAACATGGACCCCCTTTTGGACTGGGTCCATGGACCACTAAGTACACTGTATGGACCCCATATTTTTCTTCCCCCCAAAATAAATAATAATAAATAAAAAATAACAATTGAGCTAATCAGCCCTCATTTCAGCTATGAAACATTAACAATATTTTTTCTTACCCGAAAAAATGTGTAACAAAATAAAACAGACATTAAACATGATTTGGTGAAGATAACATTACAACAATCATCTCAGGATTTAGAAATACAATGTAACAAAAATAAATATTTCCTCCAAGTCAGTCATTCTGTGGCTACCCAAGAGTAACATGAGATGGGTGTTGCGACCCACTGGGTAAAAAAAACAGATGTACTTGACAATTTTGCCGGACCCACAGTCAAATGGCTCTATTCTAAACTCCTTCTAAAAATACAGCATATTGTGAGAGACTGGATTTATAGAGAACAGTATATATACACAAACGTCAGAAGAACAGTAGGGGTTATGTTAGGCCTGTCACTTCCTTTTAATATTTTCGCAGCTAAAATGAGGGCTTATTAGCTCTTTGTTTATTTTTTATATTTTGTGGGCCGAAAACTAGGGGGTCCAATGCACCGGGTACATGTATAGTGTACTGAAGTGATCCATGCACCTGGTCCATATAATATGGACCTGGGTTCCATGTTTTGTCGAATGTCCTCACACAAATTGCTGTATTTGTTATTATTTTCCCAATTGGAATGTCAGACTTGCCTTCTTGCCTCTAAATAATTTCCACATCCTATATGTAAAGATAATTGTTGGCTGTATGCCTTAATTACTATAACCTACCTAAAGAAAGTTCAATAATTGGTGTACCAATAATTATGGCACTTACTGTCTCTGCCACTCATGATGAAAGAAATGGCAGTTTTTCAGTAAAACAAGGGAACAAGTACAAGTTGATATATAGCTGTTAACAAGGGAACAAGTACAAGTTGATTTAAAATTCCGGTCTCCAATAACTGTCTGAGCCTGCGGTTTTCATCCCAAAAATGCTAAGCATATCCTGATGGCATGCCAACTTTTGGAGTAACCAGTAAGGCCCAGTTCAGACGCCGTACTTCACATGAGCCGAATCAAATTCGAATTTAGGCTGACCCAAATTAATTTAGACCGGCTGAATTGATTCAAACGCCGAGCTTAATTCAGCTGAACTTAAATTAATAGGGAACCTTGCTGTTATATTTAAAAATACATTATAATAATTCATGCATTTGTTTCGGCTCATGTGAAGTTCGGCGTCTGAATCAAAGCTGCTCCACAGCCGTTATTCCCGGCTGAGCCAGGCGAGAAGAACGGCTGAGCCGATCCGAATTCATTCAGCCGTTCCGAATTGATTCAGACGCCGTACCTCACATGAACTTAATTCATCGAATTCGATTCGGCTCATGTGGAGTACGGCGTCTGAACTGGGCCTAACTCTTGTGAGCATTTGAACAAAGATTTGCCAAAAACAGCACTTGTTCCCCGACTGTTATATTGGTTACTGCTATTGTAAAGGCAAGCAGCAATTACAACCAAAAGAATCATGTACAAAGTGAACAAAGGAAAATTGTGCCTATTAATCACCTCAAGAATAAAGAAGGAAAGCATCAAAAGTACATGTGTACATGTATTGTTTTGTTTTCTGAGAAATGACTATGCTATGATTTTTGAATGTTTTCTTCAAAAAATTAATGTGAAATTCAAAATCTTGTCAATAATATTACATGTATGTTCACAAACATCACCAATGATATCACTAAGAAATCTATCATCAGCCATTTTGTAATACTGAGTGTCAACTTTGAGTAGTCACTGCTACAGTAGCATTTAGTATGAGCATAAACTGTCCTGATGTGTCACAAATCATTCACTTCTGATCACCATCTACAGTGTAGTCTTTTGAACAGTATGGGAAAGGGTGTGAAAGAGATCTAACAAAGAGTTTGAAATCTACTCTGCCAAACAGAAATAATAATTATATGTGATCTAGAGTAAGTGAAATCATACATCACAAACACTTCTGATTTAATTTTTGCTTCTTAAGTTATTTTGGTTAGGCTGATGCAAAGAAGGAAATGTAAAATGTATACGTAACCAGACGTACTGGAAATAATAATTGTTGCAACATTTGGGATCAAAGTGATGGAATTTATGGAGATTGAAGAACATGTGCATACAGGTGTAAACTGTCAGCAGAAAGTGAATGCCATAGTTTTACTAGTGGACATAAAAGAAGCATCACCAAATTCAGAGAATTGCAAAAAAAAACCCTGCAAGGATCGCTTCTGAAGCGATCCTTGCGGTTCACTTTACACATGTAAATTCTATATTTTAATTAGGTCATAATATTATCCAAAATATGACAATTTCAAAGATCCCTGGCCAAAATAATGTTATAACAAAAATCTACCACTCTACCAATCTAGTTGCTTTGTTATCTGTTTATTATTATAAGCAGTTATAACCGGGAGGTACAGTATAAGTAAGTTCCTATATTTCTTACTTTTAGAATGTAATATTCCAGAATTATTTCAAATATTTTTACAAGCAAATGTTCAAATATAGTGCCCAATTTGGCCAAATAATAAACCGAACAATAACGCTAAAAAATTATCCTTTATCAGGAAAACAAACCGTGCACAATAAACAACAATTGTATTCTACACACCATTAAACAGAGCTATCAGCTCTGATCACAATCCAGCTCAGAGGCAGTCAGCCACACTCCGTAAAAACTAAAATCTTAAATTAAGATAATCAGCATCTTACATAAGATAGACACCATCTTAAACTCAGACTAAGATCATCTTATTTTAAGATAATAACCCTTAAGTAAGGCAACGACATCTTAACTTAAGACGAGCACCCTCTTAGTTCTTTATAAGATGTACATCCGTCTTAATTTAAGATTTGAAATGTGTCTTAAAATAAGACGTATTGATTTTATAGTAAGACGCTTCCCTCTTATATAAGAGAAATACTTCTTACTTTAAGATTGGGGAGTCTTAATTTTCTTATTTTAAGATGAGGAGCTTCTTAAATTGAGATGGTTTCTCATCTTAAATAAATTTTAAGATGATTTTGAAATTGATAAGATACTTCCATCTTAACTAAGTTGCACTGCATCTTAAATTAGGATAATTTAACTGCCAATCACATACCTAGTTTGTGATTGGTTACTTTCGATCCAAATTTACGTTGCGTTGCGTTGCGTTCTTCATTTTCAGTTCAAGAGTGAATAGGCTGCTTATTCGCGCTTCTCCGAGTGTTTTAAACTCAAGTCTGCGACTAGAATATCATTCTGTTTGCAATTGTTTGTGTGGTATCCGTTATAAAGATGTAATCTTCAAAGTTGACAGGAGTTTGGGCTGCAAGAAAACGTCTGGAGTTGCAACTGAGATCATTTATAGTTTCAAACCTGCGGACCGAATGAAACTAACGAACATCAACCGGCAGATTAAACACAACGCAAGCAGTGGATAAAACAGCTAAGACGTAAATGTTTTCATTTATCTTTGTGTCTGTGTATTTTTTCTTTGGATTTATTAGTGTAATAAAGTGTTTTTCCTGATATTTGTAGTGTTTGCGTTACTTTGTACAAGTACAAGTCGGTACATTAGTGTCGTTATCGCATTGACGCCATTTTGATGACCGTTATTTTTCAAATAACCCGTTAAACCCAACTAAGATGTTTAACATCTTAAATTAAGTTTTCAAACGTCTTAAATTGGAAGTTCTGAGGTAAGATACATTTTCATCTTAATTTAAGAGTTAAAACATCTTAATTAAGACGAAAATGTATCTTAATGTAAGATGTAAGAAACTTACATTAAGATAAAAGAGTCATCTTACCTCAGAACCAGAAAAAACGTCTTAATTTAAGATTTTAGTTTTTACGGAGCAAGGAATCATACCGAATAAAACACCATATCGAGTTGCTTTCTTGCAATGCCGCTTTGAAATTACGGTTCGGGAGATCGTGGAACAGCCCAAGTTGAATTACTTAACAATCATATGCCATCTAATCCATGAAGATATCGGCAAAGAGCTTTACAATGATACCAAACGTTAACTTCACGAGCTCCTATATACAGCCGCCATCTTGTTCGTAGCCGTCATTTCCAGCATGCCTCGCGTGTCGTAGCCTGAATCTGAGCCGCCAAAATAATAGGCTTAAATCCCAATTTGCTGCAATTTGTTCTTAACATTTTTAACGATTCCTTGAGCTCTAAAATAGGTAATTTCCCATTACATGAGGTGATCTGGGATGGTGGTAGATCGGTAGATTAGCTGCGAGAATAAACATGGCGCCGAGCGGAAATGAGCGTAGATTGGGATCTAGTGAATTGTGATTGGTTCGTTCTGAGCATACGCATGCAAGTGGTGCTGGACTCTCTCTTCTCCCGCTGGGTTCAGACCCTATATAGGGCGGGGTAAAGAGAGAGTTCAGGGACTGGACTAGGTCAGAGTTTGTATAACTTTAGATGTAAATAGAAGCTTTGTCAGGTATTTATTTAACACATTGTAGTTCTTGAGTTTTCAGAGAAATAAGTGTAGCGACTAGAAAATGCAATGCAGTGTGAGAAGGCACAGATTAAATGTGCCGGTGCTTTGCTAGCCTGTTCCAGGCTCTCGGATAGTGGGGACAAAGCGAAAAAGCGAACGGCCGCGCGAAAGTAGTCTGGGAGAGAGTTTAGACTACCTTCGCGCGGCCGTTCGCTTTTTCGCTTCGTCCCCACTATCCGAGAGCCTGGAACAGGCTAGTGCTTTGCTAGCTTGTTTTCAAACAGCATAATATATGTACAACTGGTTTTAATAAAGCATCATTAATCCATGATTTATTCATGGCAAAAAAGACTGGCTGCTAAGTTGAGAAAGTGTTTTGAATTGCCTTAACCAGCGATGAAACCGATTTTTCGCGCTCATTCAGTAGTCTCTTTACGGGGGTCTTAAAGACGAAGAGTAAATGAGAGCGCGGAAAAATTGGCCTGATCGCAGGTTAGAATTACCCGGCATTTGGTCTGCTATTTGATTTTGCCTTGTAAAATTGTTGGATGGCTCTTCAGCAGTTGTGAATGGACGATTTCATAATTTCTACCTCAGATTTCAGTCACTGAAGCTTGACCTTTAATAAATATTTCCCTGTAATAAATAAGACGGTTATTTTATTTTCCTATCCGGAGCTTGAGAGAAAACGTCGGAACAATTTCCAATATCTCTGATGCCGCAGATTGCGTCTGTGTTTTTGCTTTGATCGGTTTAATCCCAGTTCTTGTTTTCGTTAACTGAAAAGACCTGAAAATGGCTCTTTTTAACATTTTTTCATGTAAAAGCTCTATTTAGGCCCCCTCTCTATTAAGCCCCCCCTTTCCGTCAGACTCTCTCCAGGTTAGACTCTGGGGAATGGAATAAATATCGAATTTTTTGATTGGCTGTCTCGTGTAACAAACAATGGCCGTTACACCAGATTTCTGGGATTCAAAATTCCATTCCCCCAGAGTCTAACCTGGCGACGACCCGCTGACCGAGGAGACCGTTGACTCTGGGTACGAGATTGGTCAGACTGATGTAAAATATTTCAGCAACATTTTTTTGGCGTTTCAGTCACTTTGTATTGAAACGTGGTCTTTAATTAATTTCCAGAACTATCGTCCAGTTAGGAATGACGTTGCATTTGTAAGACGGTGGTATACATGACCAGGAGCGGCTCCTGGCAGGACCCATTTCTTGTTCTGTTTTAGTTAGTGGTGTAAGAGTAAAGTGTGAAAAATTAATGTGAAAATTCTCGAAAATTTATGATTTTAAATAAGCCCACCCCTCTTTATTAGCCCCCTCTCTAATAAGCCTCCCTTCTTGAGGCCTGAAATTAAATAAGCCCCCGGGGCTTAATATTCCTTTTGAAGTTTTGACTAGGCATCATTGGGAGTCTGGGGAAGAGGTTGATAGCACCAGCGAACTGAGAGCTGCAAGTAAATCGTTGAGCAGTTTAAACTCAGTAAGAAGCGAAAAATGAACAACAACGGACCAGGGCGAGATGCCATTATAGCTGTACAAGAAGAGCGTGCCATAATAGGAGGAGTTGAAGTGGCGAGAAAGACATTGATAGCTGTCACGGATGAAGGGTTAGTCTTCAGTTGAAATTGCTAATCAATACCTCGCTCACTTTCTTAGAATAGTCTTGCAAACATACAATTTTATGCATCGATTGAAGCTTAAATCGCTAAAAAGGACTCTCTCTGTTCTTACCACGTCCAATTTTGAGTCTTTCATCCAGTTACACTCGGAGATATCTTCGTAGCCAAAAGGTAGATGCTACAATTCAAAGTGTAGTCATGTTTTGCATGAGTTTATACTCTTTGTCCGTGTATACAGGGAAAGCGGAAGTGGTGCGCATAATTTGTTTCTACACGCAATGAATCACACGATCGAAAGTGAAATTGAACAATTATCAACACAGCAATTAAATCTTTAATACTGTTTTGCATTCATTGGTAAAATGTGCGAGAAAGTTGTCGAAATTCGGTGAATTGTTGGCTGTGTCGTAGTGAAGGTCACATGATCTGCGGTTTCGCTGTTCTCGAATTCTTAGAATAACGTTATATTCAGTTTTATTATTCAACAAATTGATGCTCTCAATATCTGTTGGCTGTACTCGACAGATATCCTGCAATATACTGTAACAAATAGCGCGCGGTACAATATTCAAGTCAGTCCTTGAAATAAAAGTGATTTTTTTTTTTTAATATTTTGACTTGTGTTAATAAAACAATTATCCTGTTCAATCTTGCGGAACATCTCCTCGTCGGTTAAGTATCAGGCGATATTCCGCGCGATTTTGCTGGATAATTGGTTATTTTCTGGTTGGCTTACCCAGCCGTTAGTTTAATTTCGTTCCCCACTCGGACAAATTAAATTTACGCAAAAATATGTGCATATTATGTGCAGGTCATCTTTGTCGATACTCTATCTGTATTTCATTCGCCACTTTAAACGAGAAGTAGTCTGGGGCGAGTCGCATCTCGCAGTCGCTTGTGGGACCATTACTGGGGACGCGTTGTCAAGCTGGCCGCCATTTTGTCCCCAGTAACAGTACAGTCTGCGAGTTGCGACTCGCCCCAGATTGTTTCAAGTTTCTAAAGTGGCGAAGCTGAGTCCAGACGACAGGGCTGAATAACGTCTGCGCACGCCCCAGGAAACCATAGCAACAACATACTTAAAATGGAGGAATTTTCAAAAAAATGAAACAGCGTGAAGGTTTTCTCCTTGATTAAGAGTTTGTCTGTAAAGTTAAGCCTAAAATTAAAATCTTGTAGCGGATCTGCCTGTTACTGAGTGAAAACATATATTTTGTTCAACAGGGTTTCTTTTCTGAACACCCGCGAAAAATAGCCATGAAGCCAGAGTCCGCGAAAATGCAGAAACGAAGCAGTAATGTTATACTCAAGTTTTCTCGTATTCCATGGCATTTCTTGGCTACTGAAAAACTTATTATTATTTTCGATAGCAGGAAAAGGAAATATTTGCGCTTTTGGTGCGGAAATAAAGATATTTCTCTCTTTGCCGTCGTGTTTCAAAATGACGAAAGAACCACACACCACGCTCGCGCCGAAAATTTCAGTGTTCTTGTTATCATGACATCCTGCACATGCGCAGACGTTATTCAGCCCAGTCTCTCCAGACCAGCATCGCAAGTGACATTACTTCTGCTGACGTCACGGACCTTATAATATACATGAAGGTACTATCATGCAAAAGTCTATATATATATCTTGTTCAGTGACTTCAAATGGGAATGACAGTATAATCGACAGTGGCATGGAACGAGAGTTGTGTCAATAAAACATTGTAGTTTGGTTGAGTAAAATTTTGATAAATAATCTTTTAACTTTTGTCTTTTTAGTCTTGTTGCAGTTCAGGTGAATACAGTGGAACCAGCCGGGTAAAAACTGTGACTTTATATTATTATTCAAACCTATGAAGAGTGCTTGTCCTTAAAATACCATTATACAGGGTACCTAATGCAACCCACATTATACATTCTCCCACGAGAACCCATCCTGATCCTGATCAAGAGACCATTACATAAGAGAAACAATGCATCACGCAAACAATGCATCACGCATAACACCTTTTCCCTGGTCTATTTTTATCTTTTATTATTTATTAGATTGTTCTGATTGGCGAATGAAATGAAAGGAATCTAGAAATGAATCTAAAAACAAGAGGAGAAAACAGATACTCGTCCGCTATTGAGGACTCAAAAAACAACGACAACGTACGTGACAACGGCAACTTAACAACGACATTGTGACAACAGCAACGTGTCAATAGCAATGTGAAACAACGTAACAAGGACAACGTGACAACGGCAACAGTGACAACGACAACGTGACAACAACAATGTAACAAGGACAACGTGACAACAGCAACGTGTCAACAGCAATGTGAAACAACGTAACAAGGACAACGTGACAACGGCAACAGTGACAACGACAACGTGACAACAACAATGTAACAAGGACAACGTGACAACAGAAAGGTGACAACGACAACGTAAAAAGGACAACTTCACTGAACAACGTCAGCGACAACGATAACGACACACCATAAACTACAACAACAACAACAACAACAACAACAACAATAACGATAACAACAACAACAACAATAATAACAACAACAACAACAACAACACATTCAAACAAAACAAACATAGAGACTTTGTATGTTGTTATTGTAAATTTCACCAAGTGAGTTCACCTCACTGATACAAATGAAAGGTCGACAGACATATATTTGTTCTATTTTTGTTTTAAATGAATGTCAAGAGTTATTAGTAGTATTATTTTAATAATACTACTAAACCGGGGCTGGTAAATTAGCCAATAGACAAAGCCGAGAAGGACATGCTCTAACGCAACCTCGTTCCCAGGTCTCTCTTTTGGCGGGAAAAAGAGAGACCCTGGGAACGAATGCTTCTAACGTGAAGCATTTTCATTGTATTTTCAGTGGTTACCGTCCTGCGTTACAAGGCGGGCGTCCCGCTCTCGCTCTACCAGCCAGTCCCCAGTACTCAACCCCAGCTATAAGCTATCAAGAGAACCGTAGCTGCACAGATTATTGTTGTTTGACATGCGACAGTGAATATGAGTGGTACAAGTTGGAAGGAAAAGGTACGAACTTGTTGAGATTCCAAGAGTCCCTTTAATTTGCTACTTCGGACGTTAAGGTCCTGTTACACATTGCTACTGTTCGCGCATTCGTTTTGATAAGCTGTTGATTTCCCTGCAATTCTTTTCGTCAGTAGTA
Source organism: Desmophyllum pertusum (assembly GCA_029204205.1). NCBI lineage: Eukaryota > Metazoa > Cnidaria > Anthozoa > Scleractinia > Caryophylliidae > Desmophyllum > Desmophyllum pertusum. The sequence goes on along the minus strand of MU825874.1, from coordinate 976,295 downwards.
TATCGATGCGAGACAATTTTCAAAGAGAAATTCTTGTTTCACACAATAGAGTGGTAAAGTGTGTTAAAAACACCGAGAGAGGTAAAAATACAGCAACAAACCAATGAAGTGTGCCAGAGTGTGACGTCACAAATGTTCAAATTATTTTTTATCAAGCCTTGAAATCCATCATTAGATACACATTGCTGCTGTACGATCAGCCACAAAAATTTCAACTTGTTAGCACGAATAGAACAGAAGATATCGAGGTTCAAAAGTTTGGTTACCGTCCCCGTAATTTTGCGCCTGTTTCTGAACTGAAGGAACAGACGCAAACTTAGAAGTTTGTATGAGGAAATTAAAGCCTGAAGTGCCCATATCTCAGCCGCAAATTGCCATGGAGAGCAAGTGGACGTTTTTTGGCATGCTTCCTCCGAATAGCTGATCAAATTTCATAATTTCTTTTTGTGACGTCATAACTTTAGTACTCTATAGCGTTGCGTTGCAAGTTAAAAGATAAAATACTCCATCTAATCTCCATGACATTTATTCATATAACAGTTAACAAGAGACTATCATAGCCTCTTGCAGTTAAGTAACAGTTTGAAGCAAGCAAAAAAAACTAACAATCAATTCAAGCAAGCAAGCAACTAACCAAATAAATAAACAAACAAACAGATAAACAACAAAAACAAACAAGGAAGCAAGCAATCTCGTACCAGAGTCAACGGTCTCCTCGGTCAGCGAGTCGTCGCCAGGTCGACTCGGGGAATGGAATAAATATAGATTTTTTTGATTGGCTGTCTCGTGTAACAAACAATGGCCGTTATCCCAGATTTCTGGATTCAAAATTCCATTCCCCCAGAGTCTAACCTGGCGACGACTACCGCTGACTGAGGAGACCGTTAACTCTGGATACGAGATTGGGAAGCAAGAACTAACCAAAATATCATCTTGATATACCACCAAATTCTCAGAACTAAGATTAAAGAAATGTTTGGTAATCTGTAGGAAGAATTGATATTCTGATCATATAGTCACTTGTTTGTCTGTAACTAAACTCTCTTTAAGGCGGACACCTCTCTAAGGCGGACAGCTAGAGCTGGTCCTGAGGGTGTCCGCCTTAGAGAGAGTTGACTGTATGACTGAAATCGTTGTTGTTTATTTTCCAGGTTGTTGCTGGGTTATTGTCCTTCTGCTGTGTTATTTGATTATCGGCGTTCTTCTGCTACCTTTTGCAATCTTGTTCGTCGTCTGTTTCTGCATCGGTTACCCGCTGGGCTTCTTTAGAGATAACGACAACGCAGACTGACCTAACCTGTTCAAATGGTAAAATGGAATGTCACAGTTTAGGACTGATGTTTCACAAGAATATGCTAGATCCTAGTTGGTTAAAGATAGTTTCCCAACGATTTTTAAGTGATGGTGGCCGGGGAGGAATGGGTGGAGGGGGGGGGGGGGGTTCTGAACATCCCACTTCCCATACATTGTACCACTAGTTCCCGAAATCCTGTTCCCTTCCCCCTTTACTCCCGGGTACCCGCCCCCTGCAAACTCACCACTCAAAAGTAATTACTACGAAATCGCGTTTGTTGTGCTCTGTTATTAGTTAACAAGCTCGTGTGACATGCTCTAGCCAATCAAATTATTGTTTGAGCCAATCAAGTTCAAATCAAAAGCACTAGACCCTTCCATAGTATTTTCAACTTTTGACACTGATTGGCAAGTTAGCAAAAATCTATCGACACTGCTGGAAACAGCACATTGTTGAAATTAGTAAAATGGCCAAATTTTAGATTCATATCTTGTAAAATCGCAAAGATATAGTTCCGCAAAGTCGGGGAAATTTTACAGACGTTTGTATGCTGGGGGGCACAAACTTGCCCCCCAGCATACAAACGTCTGTCAAATTTCTCAACTTTGTAGAACCATGTTTCGCTATTTTGCAAGATATCACTCTCAAACTTGGCCATTTTACTAATTTCAAGGTACCCTTTCCAGCAGTGTCGATAGATTTTTGGTAGCTGGACAATATCAAAAGTTGAAAAAAACCGTGGAAAGGGTCTATTATGATTTTGGTTACGCGACGTTTTTCTCGCTTGTGTACCCTATTCAGGTTTGTGCGTCGACTCGTTAATTAAATATTTACTACTCTCATAATCGGTTTACTTATTATATTAGTTTTTAGTTTAAAAACTCTGTGATCTGAGCAAAATTTAATTTATAGGTAATTTATAATAGTGGCCTATAGTCTGCTGGAAGTGTTTTTCTCGCAAATGCTGCTGTTATGTGTCATATAGCGTGCACGGTCGGGTCTTGTGACCAAAACCCCGGCCACGTGTGTGTCTGTATTTTGTCCAAAACTATAACCAATGGAACGCTGAGAAGTGAAACCTTACTTGTAGAATAGTGCATTTTATATTACTAGGCAAGAAACAGACTTGTTCAAGTCGATCGATATCGTTTTGATCAGACCAAGAGTTTTTGAGTTCTTTCTCAGCGGAACACAATGATTTATCTACTGTGAAAAACGCAAGGTTAAACTGTTACAGAGTTTAACCAGAAATCAAATATTGCCGAGAATTTTTTCTAGCTAGGCCAGAGTTTGTATAATCCAAAGGTGTATAGTAGTTCTCGAGTTTAAAAAAAATAAGAATAATAACTAGAAAATGCAATGCAACGTGGAAGACTGTTAGAAATGCACAGTCACTCTCCATGTTTAAAACACTTTTAAAGACACATCTTTTTAAATTGTCATATTTTTAGCTGTTTGTACTTTGCTCGTGTGTGAGCTTTCAGTTTCAAACAGTATATTGTACAACTAGTTTTGTTTATAAAGTTTAATAAAGTAACATTAAGTCACGATTTATTCGTGGCGAAAAGACTGGCAGTGCTAAGTTGCGAAAGTGTTTTGAACTGCCTTAACCTGCGATCAGGCCAATTTTTCGTGCTCCTAGATTCTCTTTAGGGGGGTCGGCGTAAAGACGAAGAGTAAACGAGAGCGCAGAAAAATTCGCCTGATTGCAGGTTACTAGAATTGCCCAGCATTTGGTCCGCCATTAGATTTCGCCTTGTAAAATTCTTGGCTGGCTCTTCAGTTTAGCTTCAGTTTTGAATGGATGATTTCAAATTCTTTTGATAAATATTTCCCTGCAATTAGAAAGTTTGTTGTTTTTGTTTGGAAAGCCCAGTTCTTGTTTTCGATTGCTGAAAATGGCTCTTTTTAACACAGGCTTCCCAGGCGTAATATGTGTGTAAATATAGAGAATACATCAAAAAGCTATATATGTTCACTTTATTGCCTCTCCATTCGTCCTATTCAATTTTGCTCCATTTTCACGCGACATTTGCATTGCGCTTGTAGTTCATTATGGTCCGAGTGGAGGTACTGTACAGTACCTCCAAGCGAAAAAAGCGACAAAATTGCGTTTAAACTGACCGGCCAGGACACACCAGGAGACAACGAAGTAAAGGTAAGAAATTAATGCAGCAACATTGATTTTTTAAGTAAATAGGACGAATGAAGAGGCGATAAGTGAACACAGATAACTTTTATTTTGAACTATTCTCTATGATATTTACACACACATTAGGCCTGCATGGGAGCCTGTGTTAAGTTTTGACCAGCCGGCGTTATTCATTGGGGTCTGGGGAAGAGAGCTTCATCACCTCGATCTGTGAACTGCAAGTAAGCTTAACTCGTTGAGCAGTCCAAACTAGGAAGCGAAAAATGAACAACGGATCGGGACGAGATGCAATAATAGCTGTACAAGAAGAGCGTACCAGGATAGGAGGAGTTGAGGTGGCGAGGAAGACATTGATAGCTGCAACAGATGAAGGGTTAGTCTTTGAAATTGCTAATCAGTCTCGCTCGCTTTCTTGGAATTAGTCTTGCAAATATACGACTTTAATATATTGATTAAAGCTTAAATCGCTAAAAAAAACCCTCTATCTGTTCTTACTTCTTCAAATTTTGAGTCTTTCATCCAGCTACGCTCGGAGATATCTTCGTAGCCAAAGCGTTGATGATATAATTATTCACAGTGTAGTCAAGTTATGCAGCTATTGTATGATCGGCTGAATTCTGGGAAAGGCGGAAGTGGTTCCTGATATGTTTTACACGCAATTAATCACCCGATCGAAAGTAAAATTGAAACAACTAACATCACAGGAATGAAATCTTTAATATTGTTTTGCATTCATTGGTAAAACGTGCGAGAAAGTTGTCGAAATTCGGCAAATTTCGATCGTACTGTTATGTCAATCGAACTGAAGGGTCACATGATCCTCGGTTTCGCCGTCCTTGAATGAAAGAAATGACGTTATATTTGTAACAGCACGGCTGGACACAAATAAGCTAGTTATTTTCTAGTTGGCTTACACAGTCATCATTCAAATTTCGTATCCCGACTCTGACAAATTAAATTTACGCAAAATGTGTGCATATTCATATAAACGTCTGAATAGAACTACATATAAGTACTTTTATATATCTGAATGTGAGGCTCTTTCAGCTGTTTCAGTACGGCTGAACTGTTTAACATCGGCTTTTATTCCTTCGCTCAATGTTCATAATGTAAAAATAACGATTTCACTTGAATATTTGTCAGTTTATTGTATGAAAACACAGCATCAGTTAGTAAATAACTGAAACAATTCGAGTGTTACCAAGGGGTACCAAAGGTCAATCATTTCCGTATGCGAAAACCAACGCCGGGATACGATTTGTTTAAAATTTATTGCTGCAGTGACAGATGGTAATGAGTAAACTGTGAAACGTCCATCAAATAAAGAAACGAAAGTTTAGATTTCCGGAGAGCTGCATGCACAGACAGCTGGCGTCAAAAATAGACGAAAGGTCATCTTTTGTGGATACATTATGGTCAGCCAAACAAGCATCTCATGCAAGTGACGTTATTTCTGCGACGTCACGGACCTGATGATATACATGTAGATACATTTCATGCAAAAGTCTATAAAAAGAGATTATTCAGCGGAAAGTTGTGTAATACGGCTGGGTATTTTTACGAGTCAGTGTTTATTTTTTCTCACCTATTAAAAGGCTCGAAAAAATAAAAACTGACTCGTAAAAATACCCAGCCGTATTACACAACTTTCCGCTGAATAAATTGTTTATTATACGACATAATTCTTTCCTAAAATATAGGCTTTCAACAGTGTTTTCCGTAGCGCGCGGTCAGGGGGCTAAGACTCGTGTAATACGGTCTCATATTTGCTCTCGTCTTTGTGCGTATTCGCACTCTAAAATGCTATATTGTATAATAATAACATATATCTTATTCAATAATATGACTTTAAACGAGACTGATTTCTTGTATAATAATAATAATAATAATAATAATAATAATATCTTTATTAATGTGTCAATGTGTTTAGCTCATAGAGCTAATTGGGGACACCTACTACAAAGTAATTATGATTCTAATAAAAAAAACCTATGTACATTATAACAGTAATAATTGAGCTAAATAAACTTAATACATTAAAATTTTAAATATTAAGATTACATAATGAGAAAATGCTTATTAAAATATAAATAATCTTAAATAATCACATGCTACAAAGGTTGCAGCAGTTGCCGCTGTCTTCACTAGGCTGGCCAGGTCAACGCTACGGATGTTAGCTTTAAACGAGCTAAGGCTTGGTAGTTCACGCATACTGTTTCCTAATTTCGACCAGATATATGGTCCTTGATACCTAAGTGTGTGTTTACCATAACCTATAGTATTAAATCGTGGAATTTCGAAGTCACTGTTCCTAAGGTTGTAACGAGTGCCCTTACGAGTAAACATCTCAGATATGTAGCTAGGTACTAGATATAGGTATACTGACAGTATAATTGACAGTGGTACACTGTGGCATGACGGCTGAAAGGAGTGTAGTTTGGTTGGGTTGAATTTTCAAGGGTTTGCGTAAAATTTGTTAAATGATCTTTTAACTTTTGTATTTTTAGTCTTGTTGCGGTTCAAGTGAATACTGTGGAACCAGTCGGGTAAAAAACTGTGACTTTATTAACACTAATATTATTATTAGCTTTATTCAAACCTATGAAGAGCGACTGTAGACCATTACATGAGAGAAACATTGTCTTTAGTTACGCATAACACCTTCTCCCTGGTCTATTTTTATATTTTATTATTTATAAGATGTTCTGATTGGCCAATGAAGTGAAAGGAACCTAGAACCGAATCTAAAAACAAGTTAAGAGGAGAAACAAGATAGTCGTCCGCTTTTTGGGGGCTCAAAAAACAACGACAACTGACAACGGCAACAACGGCAACAACGAAACAAGGACAACGTGACAACGTTAGCGACAACTATAAAGACACATCATCAACTACAACAATAACAACAACAACAACAACAAAACTAACAACTACAAGAGGCAACAACAACAAACAACAGCAACAACAACAACAACAACAACAACAATAGCAACAACAGCAACAAAACTAACAACTACAAGAGGCAACAACAACAACAACAACAAAACTAACAACTACAAGAGGCAACAACAGCAACAACAACAACAACAAAACTAACAAGTACAAGAGGCAACAACAACAACAACAACAATCAAAGTTAACAAAACAAACATAACGAACATGGAGAGAGACTTTGTATGTTGTTATTGCAAATTAAGTTATTTTCACCTCACTGATGCAAATAAAAGGTCGACAGACATATTTGTTCTATTTTTGGCATTATTAAACCGGGGCTGGTCAATCAGCCAGTAGACAAGGGAAAGAGATGCTCAGTGTAACGCGAAGCCTTTTCGTTGTATTTTCAGAGGTTACCGTCCCGCGTTACAAGGCGGACGTCCCGCGTTACAAGGCGGCCGCCCGGCGTTTCCAGACAGTCCCGTTACTACCATCCCCAGCTATCGGCTATCAAGAGAGGCGTAGCTGCACAGATTATTGTTGTTTGGCATGCGACAGTGAATATGAGTGGTACAAGTTAGAAGGAAAAGGTAAGAGCTTGTTGAGATTCCAAGTGTCCCTTTAATTTGTGTACATGGCATTAGACGTTAAAGAAGCTATGTCATGATATTTTAAGTCATTTTGCGAAGTGAAAAATCACCTTCAAATTGAAGAAAGCCTCAAAATAACAGTTTACTAAGGTAGAAAAACACCAAAGAGGTGATAATAAACCAAACAGGAACAATGATGGTTGAGGATGGAGAAAGATTAAGACGGATGCGAACGGCGAACTTGAAAAATTGGCCAATTTTTCAAGATGCACAAACCGTGACGTAGCTCCTTTAAGGACCGTTAGCTGACGAGGCAACCTGCAAGACAATTCCATTATGAGAAAAGTTGCAAGATAACTATTGCCGGGTGGTTACACATTGCTACTGATCGTGGAATATTCCAATAAGCAGAATATTGTTCTGCTGATTTCCCTGCAATTCGTTTCGTAGCCATTTATCGATGCGAGACAATTTTCAAAGAGGCAGTATCAGACGAAAAGTTCTTGCTTCACACAATAGATCGTTTTCACCAAAATAACAAGATCGTTTTGCGTGCATCAAAAACATCAACAAACTCAGCGATTGTAGAGTATGGTGGAAAGAAATACATTCCCCAAGTTTTGATCTGGTAGTGTTCATTGCAACGAAGTTATTGGGAAAACAATATTCCGAAAATTACAGAAGTTAGTATGGGTCCGCCATATTGGTGTACCACTTTGGTACACCAAGATGGCGGCAAAAATGTCTGCGAGAAGAAAACAAGATTTTGCTACCAAAGTCATGAGTTTTTCACTTCTGAATGCTTTAGTTATCATTTTAACTTATAGCATATCTGAAAATAATAATAAAAGGCGAAAATATTGGTTTATGTAACATTTCAGGTCACGTTGAGCCAGGCTGTCTCAAATTTCAAAACGTTTTATCTCCAAAACGAAGCAATCAGCTGGAACAAAAATTTCCCCAGCACCTAACTACACTGATGTATAGACTATACTGAAAGAACAGCTTTGTAGATCATAGTTTTGAATTTAGCATTTTGATGACGTCACGTGAAAACGATCTATAGCGTTGCGTTGCAAGTTGAAAGATCAAATACTTCATCTAACATGAGTTTTACTCATATAACAGTTAAGTAACAGTTTTAAAGCAAGAAAACAAACAAACAGGCAAACAAGCAAACAAACAAACATGCAAACAAACATGCACACAAACAAACAGACAAAACAAACAAACAAACAAACAAAACAATCAAGGAAACAAACAAACAAGCAAACAAGCAAACAAACAAGCAAACAAACAAACAAGAAAACAAGTAAACAAGTAAACAAACAAACAAACAAGCAATCAAGGAAACAAACAAAGAAGGAAACAAGTAACAAAACAAACAAACAAACAAACAAACAACCTAACTAACTAACATAGAAGACACATGACCTATCTTGGTTGTGTCTGCCGAAATAAATAGAGAATACAAAACGTTAATCCACGAAATCTGACGAAAACAGTGTTTGATTTCTTTATTCCGAACATAGTAAAACACTGACGTAAAGCGATTAAAAATTGTGAATCAGAGATAGAGTACAATGGAGTAAATTAGTGTAAATAAAACTGAGTAAAGAAATAGGAGTAAATAGAAAAAAACGGATGACTTTATAGTGAAGTATCAATGCCGATAAAACAGCCTGATCTGCCTCAAACGTTCTTTATAAAATAACAACTTGCACCTTTTAATTCCCAAGTTATGACCATCCGATGTCTCTACATTGTTCAGTCGGAAGAAATATTCGTTGTACTCGAAGATTTTCCGATTCTTATCGTCCAATCAAGAAGTACACGAGAAGTACTCCGAAAATTTTCACGCCAGCATAGCGGGGAAACGTCATGTTGCTTAGCAACTTCTGGACGAAAAATTGCAGGCTTACTTTCGTCTCGGAGGCGTGATTTCGCCATCAACTGGTACTTGTAAGTTGTTGCCCCAACCGTGTTAGGTGAGGAGAATAAAGAGGATATTCTCTTGATGTACCACTAAATTCTTATAACTAACATTAAAAGAAATGTATGGCAATAACTAAGGAGAAGTAATATTTTGAGCTCGGGACTGAAAGGGTTAAAACTGGTTGTTGTTTATTTTCCGGTTGTTTCTGGGTTATTGTCCTTCTGCTGTTGTATTTGATTATCGGCGCTCTTCTGTTGCCTTTTATAATCTTGTACCTCGTCTGTATGTGCATCTGTTACCGCTGGGCTGCTGCCGAACAGCGACAACAACGCGGAAACCCCACTTTTCAGATCGTAACATGGAATGCCGCAGTTCAGGATATTTCACAAGAATGTTTAGATCTTAATTGGTTAAAGATAGTTTCCCAACGATTTTCAAGTGGTGGTGGACGGGGGAGGAGGGAGGAGAAGAGGGGGGGGGGGGGCATTTTACTACCGGTTCCTGTCGCTTGCTTAGTGGCTGCATGCTCCCGCCTCTTTGTGCTTTCTTTATTACGAAATATTACGTGTAATGTTGCGAATTTTTCCTACTTCTTCCGGTTCCTGCCTCCTGTAGACTTCCTACCCCCTTTACTCCCGGGATTCCCCCCCCCCCCCCCCCCCCCCCCCTGCCCCTCCCCCCTGCGCCCCCCACTCAAAAGTTATTCAGTGTTTACTATGGTTTCGTGTTTGCTGTGCGCATGCTCTGTATGTATTAGTTGTCAAAACTCGTGTGACATGCTCTGACCAATCAGAGTGTAGGTGTTTTCAGCCAATCACGTTCAAAATCAAAACCAATTATGATTTTGGTTACGCAACGTTTTTTTCGCTTGCACCCTGTTCAGGTTGGTGCATCGAGTTGGTTAATCACTGAAATATTTACGACCCTAATAATCGGTTTAGTGCTTAAAGGGACACTGTCCTGATTTTAGCATGATTTGGGAAAGCTCAGAAACATATCTAGATCATAGGAAGTCGAACAATAATGGTTTAATTATGTAGAATAGCACTCGACAAATGACAGGAACCCATTAGGAAGTGAGGATGACAAACGACAGCGAGGATGGAAATGGATTGCAATATGGATTTTTGAAAAAACGTTAGGATGTCAGTTTTCAAAGTTTCAAATTTGGCTCAGAAATCTTTGAAATTTTGCAAAAATTTTGTTGCAGTATGGAATTTCTTGAAGAAATTGCTTTTATCATTTAGTTAGAGTTTATTAAGTTTTTATTCCATAGATTTAGGGACCATTTCATGCATTTATAACAGTTTTGAGCAAACACGCCGGGACAGTGTCCTTTAAATTGGTTTAATAAGTACAAAAACTCAGTGATCTGAACAAAATTAATAGGCTATTTCCGAGTTGCCCTTAGCCTCTGTTTCAAAACGAGTCCAGGTGCACAACCTTTTATATGGAAATGAGTTCAGTTTACTCGCAAGTTCATTTTCATGTAATCAAACTGATTTGCTTTTGAATGGTTTCGCATCAGGACTCGCTTTGAAACAGAGGCGAAAGGCAATTCTGAAATGACCCATTCATAGGCATTTAATCATAGCGGGCTATAATCTGGCTCAAGGGATTTGATTATCAAACAACAACAACAACAACAACAACAACAACAACAAAAATGTTTGCAATTTATATGTGAATTTTGATTATTAGAGTTAATATTGTACAGGCATTATATTGCTTTGTGTAATTATAATAAATACAATCCTCATTTTACACTTATCCTTAAATAAAAATATTGAAATTATGCGACCCTTCAAATAAAAAACGCAATCTATTTATGTCTTAGAATTACTAATCTTAAACTATTTAATTTACAAGAATGTCAGGAAATGATCGTTTCCTAAGAAAGAGAGCACATTCACCTGCCGGCCCGAGATCAGGAACAGTAGCAGTATTTCAAAGTCACATTGTAATGTTCAATTTACAGTTTTAGCCCTCGATACAAGAGAAGAAATCCCATTTCAGGTTCTAAGCTCCTGGGTAAAATTAAAGATAACGCAAAGACGTAGAGTGGACTGCAAGCGGTCCCGCCTCTCCCTCAGGCCGGAGGAAAATAACAGAAATGGGTGTCAAAACTTAAACCTTTACACTCTTATACGAATTATACGCTTATACATAATTAATTTAGACCAGTCTCTTGGAAACGAGTAGCTTGTTGAATGTCCAGTTTTTCGAAACTTTTCAGGCCTCTTATAAACTAGCTAGAGTCAAACTAGTCAAATTTACTCCTCTATAATTTTATGATCGTCTTTATGCTTAATTTCGGCAAGCTCACATCAACAGAACTGTATCTCCAGCATCTAAATTGCTTCTGAAAAAGGTTCAAGCCTCGAACGAAAGTGATACTGCGTTGGCGAGAAGGAATTCTCGAGAAGCCATGCCTATGTTTATAGCGATGAAAACGACTTCTTCAGACGGCTTAGAAAAACACAGAGTGCGAAGTTAGTCTTTGCCGTGAAAACCATTTTGCAAGGTCATTTTAGGTCATTTTAGGTCGACTCTAAGTTGGCTGGAAAAAGTAAATTCGAAACTCATTGCAGTTGAGAGTTGTATAATCCACAAAGAGGTCTTGAGCAGAACATCAGAGTTGCGTTTGTTGATTTTGACAGCACTTGCACTTCGCCAATCGGAAATGAGCGTAGACAAACCCGTCTTCCCTGGCAAAACAAAACTCGAGTGGTGTCTGGAGACTAGTCTCCTGGCTCAACCGGAAATGCATATACTAGACCCAGGACCCCCAGACTGTTCCAAGACACGACCCATCGCCGTCATCGTCGAAAGAAACGCCAACTTTCTTGGAGGAGAGAGCGAGGTACGACACGACACCCGCGCTGAGAAAAACAGCACCGACCACAGAGGCGATTATGAGAAAAGGAAGAACAGTTAAACTTGCCACGAGGTACACGATGAACATGAAGAAACGTCAGAAATACACCTGCAGAACCAAATAACAGCGTTAAATGATGAACGATAGAAATGCTTTTAACAAGTGGCGTATATGAATGAAATCATGCATAGAGCGGTTTTCAATTGAGTGTCGAAAGTAATCCGGAATTGCTTTGGTTTTGCTTTACTATGCTCAGTGATTACTAGGAGTATTACTACCCCCCTGGGTGGGATGCTAGTCTAACGCCAGGCTACCCCCCAGCATTTTGTCAGGTTGCCCTAACAGTTCGTCGGTACCGATTTAAACTCCTGGGTGGAGAGAGGCACTGTGAGAGTTAAGTGTCTTGCCCAAGAACACAACACAATGATCTCGACCAGCGAACCTGGACGGCTCGATCCGGGGTCCAACGCGCTAACCATTAGGCCCGGGGGGGGGGGGGGGTACTCCCTATAATGGGACTATACGGGGAGGCTCCGCCCGAAAGGGGTCCTTTTTTAGGCTCGAGGTATGTGAAAGGGTAGGGATTTCACGAGTTGAAGTATATGAAAGGGTAGGGATTTCACGAGTAAATGATATTATTGTTTGGTTAACATCTCTACTGGTAATGCTTGATGATTTCTGGTGATATATATTGTTCATTAAGTTCATTACAAGGGTATAGAAAAGGGATGCAGTGCTTCTACTGTAGGTATGTGAAAGGGGTACCATTTCATAATTTCTATGGAAGGTATATGAAAGGGGTACCTTTTCTGTGAAAAATGGTATATGAAAGGGTAAGGGGTTGGACCTCTGGGCGGAGCCTCCCCGTATAAAACTTTTTTGAGTACCCCCCCCCCCCCCCCCCCCGGGCCATTAGGCCACCGCGTCTCCCACTGCACAACAAAAGCTCAGATTAAAAGTAGGACTGAAGGCCTTAGCAGATGAAACATTCCATGCATCCTCACCTTTTCCCAGCAAGCTATACCACTGATGCTCTTTGCTGACACCGCAACAAAACACAAACACGATCAACCAACATGGCACCCGCTCTTTCTTCTTCCTCGCTTGCGCCTTCTTTTGCTTGCTCCATACGTTGACTTTATCCTTGCTTTTGGGAAATTTCATCTTCGGTCTGGAGAACTTTCGTTTCGAGTCTGGCGCCGCTTCTGCTAGTCGATTGGTGTCTGTTTTGAACTTTGGCTTAACTCTGGGGGATGACTCTTCAGCGGATCTAGCAACGAGAATATAGTAAAAACCAAGAGAGTATTGTGAAAACGCAATTCATTTGCATACATAGCATATAATAGACTGCAAAAAAGTCGTTTTTTCTCGCTGGTCGCAAGGCGCGAAGTGCCGAAAGCGTGGATTCTGGCGTGCGAAGCGCGCGAGCCTCACACGCCTCCAGACCTTTCGTTCAAAGACCGCGCGCATTCGTTTGACCGTCCGACGCAAAAAATACGACTGTTTTGCAGTCTAAGCATATAACAACAGCAGTAATTAAAAAACATTCCATAAGGCCCGGTTAAAACTACCGGAGCTTACCCCGGTTTCTGCAGCATGAAGCAGACTAGGAGTATTGCTACTTAACTCCCCCTGGGTGGGATTAACGCCAGGTTACCTCCCAGCATTTTGTTAGGTTGCCCTAACATTCGCCGGTACCCTATCGTAGTGTCGAACTCAATTGATCAATTATGTTCGACATTAGCGCGACTGTAGCTCGACGTTTCAGTGAATCCGAAGTTGCGCCAGAATCGCGCTACGCAGCAAGGCAGTCGCGCTATCAACCTCGTTCCCAGGGTCGCGGGAAGATGAGAGACCCTGGGAACGAGGTTGTCGCGCTATGCGACTCGAGCTCGACATTTGAATCAACGTCGCGCCAGCAAGGCTTGTCGTGCTACGCGGCGTTGATTCAAACGTCGAGCTACACGCTAGTGTCGAACTTAATTGTTCTATTGAATTCGGCACGAAGATAGCGCGACGTTTGATCCGGGCCTAACTTATGCAGGGAAAACAGCGAGTGTAGTCACAGACTGATGGGCTAACATAATTATACAGTATTTTTGAAACGTTTATAGTCTCGTACTAGCCTAGGTAACTTATCAGGAGGGGGGGGGGTTGGAAAATGGGCTTCAAGTAGCCAAATATTAGGTAATACCCCCATTGCCCCCCCTCTAATCAGTCAGAAATTATGTACGACCCCCCCCCCCCCCCCCCCCCCCCCCCTCACAGTATACACACACCTTTATACAAGTACGCTACATTTTCTCTACACGCACCTGTGGATTAAAATCTTATAACAGAAAGAAGCATGTTTAATTGTTGGACATCCGCGTCTGGAACAAACATCACCTCCGTAGTAATGTTCAACAGAACCATAGCAGAAGGAAAAGAGCATGTGTGTTATTTTCAGGTCCGGTGAAGGCTAGCTAGGCCCGAAGGGCCGGAAAATTTTCGGTCCCCACCTTATAAATAGGTATAGATTCGCCAATGTAATATGTACTTGAAATAAAATGTTAAGCCCCCCCTCTCTTGAGTGACTTATTTTACCTAGAGCCCCCCCTCTCCTTGCTTTGATTTTACTTTATGCCCCCCCTCTGGTTTTCCAACCCCCCCCTCCTGGTAATTATTGCACAGTCCCTTAACAGGCCGGCGCATAACTCGGGTTTCTATAGCATGAAGCGACTTTAGGAGTTCATCGCAGGTTATCCTCCTAGCACTGATTTTCAGGTTGCCCCAACAATTCACTAATATCCATTTACTCCTGGGTGGAGAGAGGCTCTGTGAGGGTAAAGTGTCTTGTCCAAGAACACGACAAAAAGACCCCTGGCAGGGCTGGAACCCAGGCTATCCGTTCCTAGCGAAGCCCCATTACAGGTCACCGCGCCTCCGACACAGCTTTTTTTTTAAACAAAACTCAAATTATTGTACACATCGAATAACTTACTCTCCAGCCTCTATACATATCTCAGTGTATGACTTGATTGTAATAAGTCGTGGCTGTTGTCCTATTTTCCTAAAAAAGTGGGAAAAAAGAAGTTACTGGGCGTCACCAAATTTCTTATGATCCGTCTGAAGACTAGCCTGTCTGATACTCGGGCTATCTGTAGACCAATCTTGCTCTGTGTACTTATTGGTACTTATTTTCGCGGGCACTTAAAGGGACACTGTCCTGATTTTAGCATGATTTCGGGAAGCTCAGAAACATATCTAGATCATAGGAAGTTGATCAATAATGGTTTGATTCTGTAGAATAACACTCGACAAATGACAGGAACCCATTAGGAAGTGAGGATGACAAACGACAGCGAGGATGGAAATGGATTGCAATATGGATTTTGAAAAAACGTCAGGATGTCAGTTTTTCAAAGTTTCAAATTTGGCCCGGAAATCTTTGAAATTTGCAAAAATGTTGTTGCAGTATGGAATTTCTTGAAGAAATTGCTTTTTATCATTTAGTTAGAGATTACTAAGTTCTTATTTGATAGATTTAGGACCATTTCGTGCATTTATAACAGTTTTGAGCAAATTAATTTCGCGAAAATGGAAGAGGCAATTTCGAGAGAATTAAATTTCGCGATTTGGCAGAAAAATCGTGTTAAAAGGAACTAAATTTCGCTAATTTTCGCGTAACTTTTATTCGCGGTTCTTTAATTTCGCGATTTTTTTGAAAATTAAGTGGCGGGAAAATAAGGTACATGGCAGGTTTAAAACATTCCTGTACGCTTATGGAGTTGCTCCGGGAAACTTTGAAAGATGGCACTGCGTGTATGAATAGTGTGAAAAACGAAAAATTAAGCTCAGTTTTATCCTTGTTATGTTGCGAAGGACATCAAAGCGAAAAGAAGATTGTATTTTCGCATGAGTGGGTCTCTTGGCTGGTCTCTTGATTGCAGACAGTTTTGATTGTCCGAAAGTAACGTAACGTCCCAGGAGAGCTGTTAATGGCCGGTGTAACCTTAACTAACTATACAGCTTTTTGTTATTCTCATGCAAATTAAACTTTTCTCTTATGCTATAATACTTTTCTTTCATACTTATAATACTTTTTTCTTACAAGTGCTAATAACACTTTTCTTGGGATTACGAAAATAATTTCTGTAGTGAAGTATGGAAAATGGTGCATATATGTATGCATGCATGGGCCCATTCTCGACCCCAGACCTTCGCTGCTTTCTTAAAGAGAAGGGCTCTGGGGTCGAGATTGGCATGGGCTTAACTGCAAGACGACCCCGCCACTCAAAATATGTTTAGACGGGGTTTGGATTGAGAGTGAACACGTACGCCGAAACGCGGATACGCAGTCGAGAATATGAATGTGAAAATACGAGTATTCAGTTTAAAATATACTTAGAATAGTGCAAGGAAGGATTCTTCGCGACTGTGTACCCACATATCTCCGTATCTCCGTAGGCGCGTATCCACTTCAAAATATCCTGGAAATATATACTTAGTAGAATCAAAGGACAAGGGTATTTTCTGCCGACGACGGCGTATCCGCGTATATCCCCAAAGGTCGGCTATTATCTCCGGTTTCCATAGCATGAAGCGACTACGAGTATCGCTACTCGTAGAAACCCAGGTGATTTTTTTGTCAGGTTGCCCTGACAATTCGCCGGTACCCATTTACTCCTGGGTGGAGAGAGGCACTCATTGTGTGCTAGAGTTAAGTCGGTCTTGCCCAATAACCCGGGCTGCTCTGACCCGGAGTCCACCACGCCTCACACACTCTCGAAATTGCAGAGGCTTGGTAAAATTAACAAACAATACTCAAGACACATAAAGGCATACTTACACATCTAGCATGGAGTCTGCTTGTGATTCCGCGTCTCTATGATTATTATTGTCGTCTTGGTCATATAAACTGTCGTCGTCCAGGTCGTCCACCTCCTCTGAAACATCTTCAAGGTCTATAATCTCGGTCATCTTGAAATCCACAAATCAGCAGCGATGGATTCACGTGAAACGCTTTCACAACTTGTGAAAGAAAATTTGAAGATAGACTGAAGAAGAAGTATAGAGAAGAGGAAAATTTAGCTTCAATTTGGACCAAAAGCCAGTCACCAGCAGTCACCCCAAAGTTGATTCGGCTGCTTATCGTCGCGATCTAAGCTAAGAGGCTCTCTAATTTCAAAATGCTTTCTTGAATAAAAGACTGATAAGGTTTCAAGTCTTGCCGCAGTATTTTTCTTTGTTACAAAGAAAACAAACTGGTTAAAACTAATGCGCTGTTGAAAGAGTTTTGTTGGGTATGCATAATGAGTGAAGGACGCTTGGGCGGCATTTTTTTAACCCTTGTAAGAATGACCAATATCTAATCTCTCCTTACAATATCAATATATTCTCAAGCAGACAGGTGATGAGAATAAAGAAAATCATCAACTAGGGAATAGCGTCTTGATGTACAACCAAATTCTCATCACTGACATTACTGAGGAATGTACGAAAGTCTGTAGGGAGAGGTAACATTTTGATCTTGGTCTTGAAAAGGTTGTAATTAATTTGATGACTCCTGTGGGACTCTTGATCACGAATCACCCTCAGTATATCCATTGTCCTCCAATGCGTTTTCAATTCACTGAAAATCATGGCGCGGTTTGCAAAAAGTCTTTAAAATAAGTTATTGCCTGATCTCTAGTACTTAGTTGATTATCAACTCGAAATTATGCTCCGACGAAGGGCTAACGCTCGAAACGTCAGCTTCTAGAAATTCGCTACGGCGGTTAATTTACCTTTATCAACTTCCAGTTGATAATCAACTAAGTGTTTTACTTTCCCGCCGACGCAGCACAACAGTTTATAATTATTAGCCAACGTGTAGTCGTACTCACGGTGGGTACGACTACACGTAGGCTACAGTTTCATTAGAAACTAATCACTTTGTCTCTAGTAAATGTTGGGTAAAGTAATTTATGGCGCTATTTGAAGTCATAATTGGCGACCGCCGTTTCGGCATTACTGCCTTCTTCAGTTTATTATCTCTAGTAGTTTGCTCATTTTAAAAATTTTGCACAAGTTGGGTGTAGACGTAAGACAGTGGTAACCAGCCATTTTTTTTTTTGTCACAGAAGCTTGTCAAATGACGGTTGTTACTTCAAACAAAACACAACAACAATAATAGAACAATGTAATCATAGAACCAAGAGAGGTTGATCACCCGGTTGATCATCGTCTTTTGAACGCACGCTATCCAAATAATGACACATACTTTCTTGTTTTCTTTGCAATAAGATGGTTACTTCAATTTGTTGGACAAGTTGACTCCTCGCATTAACCATTAAGAATGAAGTAACTATATATACTTAGTATAATCAGTTCAAGTAGTTCTTGTAGTTCTTGCACTGAGTTCTTGCAGTTCATCCGTGTAGTTCAGTCATATAGTTCCTGTAGTTTCTCGGTAGTTCTTGCAGTTCTTGGAGTTCATGTACTGAGTGCATGTAGTTTGTGTAGTTCTTGTAGTTTGGGCGTAGTTCCTGTAATTCATGTAGTTCCTGTAGTTTATCTGCCGTAGTTCCTGCAGTTCCTGTAGCTCCTGTAGTTCCTGTAGTTCTTGTAGTTCATGTAGTTCATGTAGTTCATGTAGTTCATGTAGTTCCTGTAGTTTATCTGCGTAGAACTTTGCTGTAGTTCCTGCATGTAGCTCTTGCAGTTCCTGTACTCTAGTGTAGTTCCTGTAGTTTCTGTTGTGCGGTAGGCAGCTCAGTAGTTCTCAGTTGTAGTTCGTGTAGTTCATGTAGTGCGTATAGTGCCTGTAGTTCCTGTAGCTCTTGCAGTTCCTGTATTCTTGTAGTTCTTCAGTGTACTCTAGTAGTTTCTGTAGTTTCTGTAGTTCCTGTTGTACATGTTTCTGTCGGTAGGCAGCTCAGTAGTTCTTGTAGTTCGTGTAGTTGATGTAGTTCGTATAGTGCCTGTAGTTCCAATAGAAGTGTCCCTTTAAACGCGACGACTACATCGTTGAGAGATGTCAACGGCACGGACAGATTTTTTCACAGAAACGGAAAGGTTAATTTTATGGCACTGAGAGGCCACGCGAGATAATAGTTACTTTTGTAAGGTATTTGAAATTTTAGCCTGCAAAAATGGATTACCGTAAGGTTCTACAAGTAACGATACCCCCTCCGACCCTCCCCCCCCTTCCCCGAAAGTAGCGACTCCTCCAAAGTGACGGATTTGATGCTCTAATTTAAGTCATTTTTTGCGAAGTGCAAACTCACCTTCAAATTGAATAAAGCTTCAAAATAATAGTTTACTAAGGTAGGAAAACACCAAATGGGTAATAATAAACCAAACAGGAACAAAGATGGTTGAGGATGGAGAAGATTAAGACGGATTGCGAACGGAGAACTTGAAAAAAATGGCCAATTTTTTAATGATGTGCCATCCGTGACGTTCCGTTCCGTGACGCCCCGAATGTAAAATTGCAAGCTTTACTTGCCAACGTAAAGTCGATGACAGGATTGGCAAATTGTAATAAAACTCGTTAAACTAGGCAATTTTTCCTGTAACTTGTCACGCCGTCTCGCCGTTGTGAGACAATTTGCGGCACGCTGCAGCTGACGATTTTCACTTCTCGCAAGGCTTGCTGCAACAAAAACATTGCGAGACATGTTCATTTTCAGGGTATGTTACAGTGAGGCAATTTTTCATGCAACTTGTGCCACAACAAAATTGCGAGACAAGTTGTAGGAAAAATTGCCTCGTGTAACAGCGCCTTTAGATCTGCATCCCGGGGGGGTACTCAAAAAAGTTTTATACGGGGAGGCTCCGCCCAGAGGTCCAACCCCTTACCCTTTCATATACCATTTTTCACAGAAAAGGTACCCCTTTCATATACCTTCCATAGAAAATGGTACCCCTTTCATATACCTTCCATAGAAATTATGAAAATGGTACCCCTTTCACATACCTACAGTAGAAGCACTGCATCCCTTTTCTTTACCCTTGTAATGAACTTAATGAACAATATATATCACCAGAAATCATCAAGCATTACCAGTAGAGATGTTAACCAAACAATAATATCATTTACTCGTGAAATCCCTACCCTTTCACATACCTCGAGCCTAAAAAAGGACCCCTTTCGGGCGGAGCCTCCCCGTATAGTCCATTATAGGGAGTACCCCCCCCCCCCGGGCCTTTAGATCTGCATGTAATCATCATACCGTCTTAAAAGAAAAGAAAGCCACTTACGTAATAAACAATAAATCCTATCGAAATCCTGAGGCAAGGTAAACAGTCCTTCATTTGCCAAATCATATTATAAAGCTTTTTGGGTCTTGATAACCTTTCCACTCTCTGTTGGCCGCCAGATGCTCACTGTCTGTGTTTGCCAAAGTTGTCTTTGTTTTTTTTTTTGTTTTTTTGTCGGACGACAGAAATATTTTTTTGCGACGTCAATTTAATTAAACACTCATATGAATTTTTATTATAAATTGAATAGTTTACCTCAATAGGACTTAAAAATTCATTTCCTAATGGTTTAGAAGCAGGGAGACTTATTTGAATATTGATAAAATTAAGGTGCAGACGGGGTCGTCCTGACAGAGCTTGAAAGCAGATTGAATAGCGAATCGCCTCCGGAAAGCGGCAAAAGTCATACGGTGTTGTAATTTATCATTGTACACGTCTAAAGGCGCTGAATACGTCTGTTTGTTTTTACTATGTCAATGAACGCAAACCTTGATTGTTTAAAATTTCCTTGGCAAAGACTGGCATGCAGTTAAAGTAGCTGGATTATCGCTTGATTTGCCGGTACTGTCCTTGCACCATACGGTAACCATCGTCTAACTTGAGCTCCTGTAAAATTGCTCATAAAAGGACAGTTTGTACAGGGGTGATAACAGGGTTAAATTGATTTGAATATCGCAAGAGAATAATGCAAACAAACGGAAACGTGTGGGTTGCGAGCAATAGAAAGCATTTTTGAAGAATATGTACGCTGATTCGGAAGTGGGCGCGCGCGGTGAAAAGGCCCATTGGAGTCTAGACATTTAAACTTGTATTAGACGACCTGTTTCTCTAATCAAAAGCTTCAACATCTAATTTTTTGTCTCTAAACGGACGTCTAGCTACTCATTTCAACACCTCTGGGCAAATTGTAGAATGAGCTAGCATTTCGTCTGTAACATGCAGAGTGAAAGTGAGATTATGAATAAATTCCTTTCCGGAAGTACGGTATGTCCAATTTGCTTTGATGAAGGAGGAAATATGTGATCCCTAGCGGTCCTAGCGGGACACTCACTTCCTAAGCCAGGAAATTAAATTTTATAGTTGGCAAAACGACCATGCACGCAACTAGCTGCAACTGGGACAATTGTTTCAGTGATGCAAAATTGCATAAAAACTTCAAAAGCTATATCGATATCTTTGAAAGAGTCTGGGCGACAATAGCAGTACGTATTGATATGTTAAGCGGATGATAGAAGCCATAAAATTAGTTGTGACCACTTATGATCTCAAGAATACTCGTGTCGGTAAGGCATTGTCCACCACGCTTAATTAATACGTATGTAATCAGGGTTTATGTGGAGGCCCGGGGGGTACTTGACCCATGTTTGAGTATAGGGGTGCCGCTGAAGGTTTGAAAACCTGACCCTGTTTAGGACAAAAAATAAATAAAAATACCTACCCTGTGTAGGACAACATCCTCCATTTTAAGCCCTGTTTAGGTTGCAATTGAGCGAATCACGTTTGACTGATACGTGGCAAACGTCTCCGATCTCTAAATACTGTATAAACCATATTTTTACGACGACAACCGTGCAACCATACCCTGTTTAGGACAGGTTGAGACCCTGTTTAGGACAGACTCGCATAAAATTATATACCCTGTTCAGGGCAGAGAGGCCAAAAACCATATCCTGTCCAGCGGCACGTACCCGTATAGGCCATATAAGGGAGTACCCCCCCCCCCCCGGGTGTGGAGGCTAAAATACTACTAGTCCAGCATCCCATTTAGGAAACTGTTTTACTCCCGGTAGTGGATGCAAGACACACTAGTCACACTACACCAAGGCATCAAGGAGAGTTCTTAGAAGCCAAAGGGCGTAATTCCATTTTACAGTTTCATTGACTTACCTTGGTTAGTAAAGTGCGACGTCAGGCTCTCCGTTTAGTCAAGGTGCAGCATTCCATAGCATGAGATCGAAATGAATCTGATCAAAAAGTCAGTTACGTTCACCAAAACAAAAGCCGAGATTCGGAGTTTCAAAACCATCAACGCCCTTAACAGCCCATTGCGTTCCGCCACAGTTTGTAACGCGTTCAGAAACACGCACTCTACTCGTAAACGGTTCAAAAACACTGTATAAATCAACCAAACTGTACAACTGAATAGTCTACGAGAGATTACCAAGAGCTTTGGTATGCAAATTTGTCGTAGTTTTTTACTTATCCATTGATGTCTAAGTAAACGTCTCGATTTTGCGTCATTTGTGTTCCTAAGAGACTCCTTTTGTTATGGACACTCATGTCCTAAACACGTCAATCATATAAATTCTTAACTTGTTTGTCGTCGGATTGGCGACATATCATTGTACTTTCGCAATCGAAATTTTCCTCTGGGTAATGAAGAAAACTGTTTGATCTTCGCCGAATATGCTGGAGAGGTTTACCTAACGCGTTTTGGCATACTGTTGAAAGTTGTAAAACCTGATTTCTTCTTCTTATTATTATTATTCTTGAGCACGAGGGGCTAGGTCACATTATTTTAGTCAAGTGGCACCCAACGCAGTAGGAATGGGGTGGGAGGGACAGGGAGGTCTGAATTCCCGCTTCCTGTACAATTCCCCCCCGGTTCCCGCCCCTTCTCCAACCTCGTCCCCAGGGCGGTTTTCAAATTTAGAAGGGAAAAGCCCAGGGAACGAGGTTGCCCCTTCTCATATGCTGCTAGCCTACGTGTAGTCGTACCCACCCCCCGCTTTTTCTCGGGGGTGGGGGGGGGGGGGGGGGGGTACAACTGCACGTAGGCTAATATGCTGCCTAATTTTCCCCCTATTTCTCCCGCTTCCAGTAGGCTTCGTTACGGTAAAAAATCTGTTCGGAAGGTCTTCAAATACCTCAGATATCGGAATAAATAATCGAAAACCCTGAAGTATTTCACAACACGTTTCCCTTTGCTTTGACATTTTAATTAATTTACTCATATTTATTTCAATTAAATAACATTAAAACAGATTATGACACCGGCCCAAGGCGAAAAAAACCTGGGATTTGGTCTGTGGGAATGGTATAGATTCCTTTGTGGTACAGTTATACAGTAGAGGCCAGTCATGACCCCTCACGGGGGTGTCTAGCATCCCGAAGGTTTTACAACTTTCCACCAGTCAGTAGGATAGATGTACCGCAAAATCTCTTTCTCATTTCGTGGCACCGAAATGCTGAAAACCCCAAATTGAGTTTTAGGTAGTGGCTGCTCAACAAGTTTCGCCGGAAACGTGTGAAAATTAGAATACTGTAAATAAAACAACCATGTCATACAGCCCGGTCTCTTCATCCACATCCCCGATCTATGAAAGATCATCAGATCGACATAAAACTCAGAGTTTTCATCTTGAATCGATATTCGGCCGTCCATGGACCAACGATCAATAATGTTTCTTACGCCAACAGATTTGAACTTTTCAAAAAGCTCGATTTTGTTGAATGTCGTTAATTTGCCGTCCCCGTCCAAACCCATATCAGTGTCATCGTCCCATGCAAGAGGGGCGTGTCCACGAAGGGCCCCAAGGAGTGATCCGTACATGAGCCAATGCTCCAAGCCCAGCTCGTCCAAGAGCCGATGAACTCTGTAAGTGAAATCAAGGAGTTGATCCATTTGCGCCTGGTTGAGGTTTCTGCATTTCATGGGTGGCAGAAAGGGATGCTGGCCAGTGTATCGAGCGTAGTTTTTCAGGTTAATAAAGCAATAAGCAGCCACTGCCAATACGACTATTAGTGGAATTAGGACTTTACGCCGAAACGAGCGGCAGGTCCTTCGTGAGATGTTGCCAGTATAACCCGCCAGCATAGTGTTGTCATTAAACTGAAAATACAAAAGAACGAGGTTGTTTTGATACTAGCACCCATCAGCGCCAACCTTAAAGAGAATATTGATGGAAGTGGCATTGGATGGCGATAGAACATAAACCTTTGTTTACAGAAAGATACAAAGAACCTCCTCTGATCTCGTACAGAACAGTCGAGGGAACAAGTACAAGTTGATGGCGAAAGGGACTGAGCCCGCAGTGTTCGGCCCCGAAGTTGCTAAGCAACATGACGTATTTGCTGGCGCAATTGCTTTCGGAGTACTCGTGAGTGCTCGCGCTAGTTTTTGATTGGATAAAAAGATTCGGAAACTCTTTGAGTGCTTCCACGAAGATTTGCCAAAACCGGCACTTGTTCCCCCGACTGAGAAGGAGAAAATATTTGAAGGACATACTCGTAAGACCCAAACTTTAAAGGCCAAAGTACAATAATATCACGATTAGTGGGAGTCGTGTTTGGTCTGTCAACACTGTTATCAACAAAACAGGTGGGAACATTCCTTCCTCTCCCTCCCCCGCTGAGGTCACATCAAGATCTTTCTACCCACCCTGGATGGGAAATGTTGAAGCGTTTAGCGATCCAATATTCTTAATATTGACATCAGAAACTGGGATAAACGAAGATTAGCAGAAATGGATATTGGAGTGGCATTTCGAGAATCGGGTTTTTGATTTTTGATTTCTCAATTCTGAAGTTTGGATTTCAGAATTCCGATTTCTGATTTCCAATTTCTGATTTGGGATAAAAACTGAATATTCTACATTATAAATCAGAAATCTAAACAGCACGAACCCGCTTTACGGACACTCGTTAATACGGACACCCGCTTATTACGGACAGTTTTGTTTGCCCCGACGACATATATTTTCTCTTATATCAGCCTGCTTAATACGGACACCCGCATAATACGGACACTTTTTCATGTCCCTTTGGTGTCCATATTAACCAGGCTCCACTGTGCTTCACTTTACGGTTTCCTTTGTTTTAAAAATCTAGAAAACAGCGGGTTGGCCGCAAGGCATCCTGATCTGACTCGTCCCCAGTCGTCTCTCTTGTCTCCTTTGTTGAGAAAGACGACTGGGGACGAGTCAGCATCCTGATTCCATGGCCTCCCTTAGGGGAATCTGATTTTTTCTTTGTTCAACGCTCTGGACAAACTGGAAGATTTTAAAACCTCTTTCTCGTTTTATTTACTACAATGTTGTTTGGAGACGAACTACCACATCTCGTAAGTTAATTAAGCGAATGACAGCGAAAAGTGATGAGTTATGACCGGCCTGAAGCCGAGCTACACTACACTTTCAAGAGCTTATAAATTTGCATGACCGAGATCCCTCCGAATTGGTGGTTTGCGTCAGTTGGGGGTCATTGACAAAAGATTGCTAATTAGCTTCTACTGTTTGTAGCCCCAACATGGCCGCCGCTTCTTTGTCATTTGAATCTCTCGGGATTGGTTGCAAACCAGCAATTGCAAAGATTACAACCCTTTGAATGAAAAGAATCATATTTAAAATAGAGCCGATTATTTAAAAAAGGCTGAATTAGACATGGTTTAAGGCTGAATTGGGGATCACACGGGATTCTCTTATAGTACTAGGTGGAGGATGGCACTATACTAATACAACGTGGATAGGTCAACGTTCACATGGAGTGAGTTTAGACGTGGTATAACTAGTGTGACTATTGGTTTAAATTCCATTCAGACCAACGGTTTTCTTAGACGTTGTCTAAACTTCGTTTAAACAATCGGCCCTATCAGTTTTATGTCGGAAAAAGAAGCATACTTACTTGTATAGAAGAGTAAGTCGTATAAATCATCAGCGAACTCTCGTACAAAGGAAATCAGTGTCACAATGCATGGGGGTCTCGATAATTTATGATAATTGAACTATTTTTGCGATGATGGTAAAAGCAGGAAGGGTCACGTGACACGCGTAATCACCTGATTGGTCAGGGAACTAATTGTTGTCTACTAGAACCCAACCCGCAGATTCTCTTCCGACGGATGTACACAGGCTAATATTAAGGCGGGACTTAACCTAAATGCCATTTTTTCGCGACTTAACATGGGTTAAATGGAAATATCTCGTTCACGTTTCAAGCAATCCAAAAACTCTATGCTCTTCCCATGAATCTATGTTATGGCGTGTTTTGTAAATTTTTTCGGTGATTTTTGGGTATATTTGGGAGGAAATAGTTTTTCTCAAAGGAGTTGTAAAATTTAGGAAAATGAGAAATATTGAAGATTTGATGTAGTTTTGAAATTAGAATTTGAAGTTAAAAATTAGTAGATTGACATTGACAGACATTTTATAACCACGCAAGAGCACCCGCGTGGGTATCAACTGTCTGTTGGTGTTCCAAAAATTATTTTCTTTCTTCTATTCCTTCTTTAAACCTCTTAAAATTTCCTTGAAATTTAGGTGAAGTCCCCCCTTAAGCGGACGGTTATCAAAGTCCCCAAATTATTGTCAGTCGTATAATACTGTAAATACTCCTATTAAGCGACCACCTCTATTAAACGCCCGCGGCCCGGCCCGGCCATCCCGATGCATGAGGGTTCTCCTATTATATTTACCCCTATTAAGCGGCCACCAACACGTTGTTTGGCCTTGTTTTGAAAAAGCTGATGACAGTTAAGAGTCCGAAATAAAAAGGTGACGACTGATAAAAACATTCAAACACTCTTTTATTTATCTTCTTGACGTGATTCTGTTGTCACTAATCTTTTGATTTTCTACCGCGCCTTATGCTAATTTATGACAAACCCCTATTAAAGGAGCTACGTCACGGTTGGTGCATCTTGAAAAAGTTGGCCAATTTTTTCAAGTTCGCCATTCGTAATCCGTCTTAATCTTCTCATATCAATCCTCAACCATCCTTGTTCCTGTTTGGTTTATTATCACCTCTTTGGTGTTTTTATACCTTAGCAAACTACTATTTTAAGGGCTTTCTTCAGTTTGGAGGTGATTTTGCACTTCGCAAAAATGACATAGCTCCTTTAAGCGGCCATTTCCCATTTCCCCGAGGGTGGCCGCTCAATAGTGGTTCAACTGTAGTGAGACTGCTTTTGTTTATGGACACTCATGTGCTGAACACGTCAATCAAAATAAAATTGTTTTAACTATGATCTTCACTCAGCCGATGTTTTCTTTATAGATTTAATTACCCCGTTAATGCGACCTCTCAAAATGCCTGATAAGATACGTGACTAAAGCACTGATAGAAATTGAATGAAAATTGTGTTCAGTTACAATAACATGCGTCAGTTGTGTTTACTTTACTGCGACCAGGAATCGATCAGTGGTGTTATAACTAACTTATTGTATCTGTCATGGCATATAAACGTCAAGTGCTGTGTTATATACCAGCGTTTACAGGGGCATGTCCCCATCTATCTTAAAAGCTTACTAAAGCTTACTAGCGAGACTCATTCACGGCAGACTAGATATGCCAACTTCAATATACCGGTTTGTCCAGTTATCAAACACATAAAGTGCGTACACCTCTAAACTCCTGGTCTGGCCGGAAAAACGTTGTGGGTCTCCTAATTCATAGAAAATCTTCCAGAAAATGTTAGACCTTTCTCCAAAATGGCCGCCGCAAATTCAAAATGATTCAAATTAAACTGAGCGGAAAATCAATATCAACACCTGAAGACCACCTCTTGTTTGGTAATCGTACGACGTTTCGTTAAGTTAGGTTCTACCTGAGTCGAGAAAATAGAAGTTGAAATTTTCCAGTTTTCAACTTCCGTTTTCTCGACTCAGGTAGAACCTAACTTAACGAAACGTCGTACGATTACTAAACAAGAGGTTGTCTTTCAGGTTCTGGTATTGATTTTCCGCTCAGTTTAATAATATGAATTTTCGGCGGCCATTTTGGAGAAAGGTCTAATATCTGTCATGAAATCATTTAAAAGGGAACAGTACTGGTATAATTCGAACCTTCCTTAATGGTCTTATTAGTCGTATTAACGGGGTTCCACTGTGGTTGATTCAGGCAGTCAGCATAAAGTGCACCTCCAAACTCCTGGTCTGGCCGGAACAGCTTTGTAGATCTCCACCAGTCCTCTAACGTGTACTTCTTTAGCAATTCATAGAAATTCTTCCAGAAAATTATTGCCATATCATCAACAACTAGAATTGGTCTGTTAAAATCACTGGCTTCTTTTCTGCTTGGTCGACACCGTGCGGACCAGGGTTTAGCTGGCTTGCAGCAGGCAAAATGAAATGAGTTCAGGGGCCTATAGATAATGCGTCTGATATTGAATGCATAAGGAAGTGCTTTCCATTTACCAGCGTCAGCATAATGATGCCAGAGCAAAACTTGATCATTAGGACAAGTGTCTACTTTAGTGGTTTCCCACCAGAGTTTCATTATTTCCTGGTAATAGTTGGCATCTGGTCTGAGAAACCAGCAGTCCTGCATTGAAGCATGGATCAATAACACCTGGTCTGGCACAAGGCGAGGCAGCAAAGTCATCTGGAATATCGAACAGTTCATCAATATTTGTCATCAACATGTAATCAGCATCAACATAAATGATTTTGGAATATTCGGTGTAGTTCCACGCGTGGAATCGCGTGTGTGTTCCCCTTATTCTGTGTCCAAGTGGCTTCCCAAATAACCCACTGTTGCGTTCACCGCCCACTTTAGCATCCAGCCACTCGCAGTCCATTTCTTCGACAGAACGAGTGTTCCAACCAACACTCTGAAGCGCATTCCGAGTATCCTCGCTCACCTTTTCTGAAATCAAGGCAATCATGTTCCTCTGGCAAGAGAATGTACGGATGGAGTGACCAAGGACCAACGCAGGAACAGCGAAATCGTCGTTCACCATGACAGTTAGCCATGTTACGTTGCTTCTTGGTTTCACGTTCTCTTTGCACCAATCTTGGCCAAAACGACTTTCAAGTTGATACGTTCTCCATTCCTTGTAAGCAAACAGCAGTTTGTTCTCCTGAAACCTCAGTTTATCATTCATAACTTCTGAAATAATAAACTTCGCGTACCTGAAGAAATATGTAAGCAACAGTGGTCTCCACACAACGAGAAAAATCACCAGAATTAAGGTCGGAATAACTGTTACCGCGCAGATCGTTCGATGGGATCCTTTCCTCTTGTTGTCTCTTGTTCATTCTTCATTTTGAGTTTCGTTTTAGTTTATGGTCCAAGAATGATAAAATCTCTATTTTCATACGGAAATGACGAAGCGAAATGCGCGCACCTGCTGACAAAACGTAATAATTATACAGTCAAAACGGCTGAAGCGTTCCGTCTAAATAATCATCAATATGTTTTCATTATTTCATTATTCGTTCTATTCTCACTGAGGCTCTCGTGCACCAACACTCCCTTAAGCCTGGTTTTGATATGTCGGGAAAATCCCAGACCATCGGAGATTTTCTTATTTCCCGACCGTCCCAGATATTCCTTTCTATAAAAGGGTGTTTTTATCCTGTTTATTCCTCTCTTCGTTCATATGGCCACCAGATTCTAAAAAGCTATAAAACAGGTTGGCCGCAAGGCATCCCGGCCTGATTCCATGGCCTCCCTTAGGGGACTCTGATTTTTCATTGTCTCACGCTCGTGACAAACTGAATTAACATCTTTCTCATTTCATTTACCGAGCTGAAAATGTACCATCTTTCTTTCTTTATTACAGTGGAACCTCAAAGATAAAGCCGGCCCGGTTTTCATATGTCGGGAAGTCCTCAGTAGACCATCGGGGATTCCAGACTTATGAAAACGCGACGAGATAGATGTCCCCATCGTCTGGGATAGTCGGGAATAAATCTGAATAAATGAGGAAAATAGAAAACGTTTCTATTTCGGCCCGACTCTCGTCCCCGAGATTTCTGAAATGGTTGGTGATCATTCCTTTTTGCTCGGTCGAAGTTGAATAATAGAGGTTTGGTAATTATAACACGCTCTAATGAGGTGTCCCCAAGTCAGTAGAGGTCTCTACTACAAGTTTGTTTGGAGAATGGCTGCGAAAAGTTTGAGTCATGACCGGCACTAGGCTCTATTTCCCAGCCGTTTTGAGAGTCCGGTTTGCAGCCTCCTCCCAACTAACGGGGCGAGGAACGCGGGCTCACAAAACGGCTGGAAAATCGAGCCTAGATCGGCGCAAGCCGAGCTACGTTTTTAAGAACTTATAAATTTACATGAACGAGACCGTGGATCTCTCCGAATTGTGAAGATTACAACCCTTTGAATGAAAATAATCATACTTAGCCGATTCTTAAAAAAATAGACTGAATTAGACCTGGTTCACACGTATCTTACAACGACTAGGCGGAGGATGATACAACGTGTCTCACATACAGTAGAGTGAGCGGCTAAGACGTGAGTGAGCGGCTTAGACGTGGTATAACTAGTGTGACTATTGGTTTAAATTCCATTCAGACCACGGTTTTTTTAGACGTTGTCTAAACTTCGCTTAAATAATCTGCCCTATCAGTTTTATGTCGAAAAAAGAAGCATACTTACTTGTATAGAAGAGTAAGTCGGAACTCTCGTACAAAGGAAATGTCACAATGCATGGGGGTCTCGATAATTTATGATAATTGAACTATTTTTGCGATGATGGTATCTTTTAGCCTGCAGATCTTGGACACGCGCAATCTACTAATTGGGCGGCAGGGAACTACAATTATTGTTGTACCCGCAGACTCTGCAGACTGCTAGGCGACAGGAAATGCCTCGCAGTAAAGTAAATTATGCTTTCAAAATTTTCATCATGTTTTTTTTCAAATCCGTATGGCGCGAAGAGCTGATGATTATTCTCAGGGAAAGTTTTGCTCGCGATCCAAAATAAGAATCGTTTTACCCTCTCTGGTGGTCACGTGCCATAGATGCCCAGGCAGCGAGTGCCAAACTCTCCGATGGTTGGAAATCGGCGGATTCGACGGAGAAGGCCCTGGATCCGAGATTATAGGTTTCTGCATCTGCAAGCATATTGTACAGCAGTACTTTTTTTTAACAGAAAACCAACATGGCGGAGGAAGATAGCGATGTAGCCACAGAAAATCGTACGAAAACAGACAAAAAAATCGAGTATCCACTGGAAGTACAATACTGTGGAGGTAATTCATATTTCTCTTCATTGTTAAGCGCTAATTTTGTAAACGTAGTAATGTTTTAACGAGTTTTATATTCTTTTCATTTCTCGTCTCGTTTCGTCGTTCGATCGATCACCAACCCGATGACACTGTATAGTGTGTAGTTTACCACTAGAGGTAAGGGTTGCTTCTTTGTTACACTGTTTAATATGATTAGTAAATTTGCGAAGGTTCGTTTGTCTTTATGCACTTGTCATCGGCTTCCCAGACCTCGGGCTGATGTGGGGACATGGCTAATTATGTATTTCAAAGTATAGTTCTTGTATATTTTCAACACCTGTCGATTTTTTCTAGCAAAGTCCCCAGTATTTTAATTTGGGAAGGCAAACACCCAACAAGACTTAACCCAGGCAGGTCGACATGACTGTGTTTAATAAGCCAGTCTGCAATTGTTAGAAATCTAAGCCCCCACATTTCCCCCACCACAAGGGCATAAAAGTTTGTTTCAAAGTCCACACATACAAAGTCCCGAATTCCCCCCATATGACCCGCCGCCCCCTCTCCGGGAAGGCGATGACAAGTGCATTTAGTGTACAGTGGAACCCCGTTAATACAACCACCGTCGGGCCATGAAAATTTGGTCGTATTAATGGGGTGGTCGTATTAACGGGGTAGGGTCAAATTATGGTGTTACACCCTTCTAAATAATGCCATGACAACTATATCTTTAATTCCGCTATAAATTGAACATGCTAATCACTAACAACTTTGCCGGACAACATTCCCTAAAATGCGTTATTGTTTGTCAGATTGTGTCTGTTTTCATTCAGCAGTCTCACCAGGCATTTTGACTGGTTGTATTAACAGGGTAATTTTATGAAGAAAATAACGACTGGAGACTCCAAAAGGTGGTCGTTGGTCGTAAGATTAACAGGGTTTTCAGATAAGAAAATGAGTTGGGTTTTGTTCGGGCCACAAAAAAGTGGTCGTAATAACTGGGTGGTCGTATAAACGGGTGGTCGTATGGTGGTGTTCCACTGTATATACATGTATGCACTGTTGAAGATAAACTCCTAAAGCTTTGTAAAACTCCTAAAGCTTTGTAAAAATACAATTTGGTTTATTCAGTGAGAGAAATCCTTGTAATTCACTCTAGTTCATATAATGACCCAAATGAAGGGTTCAAGTGAAAAGAGTTATTGTTTCCTTTTGTTTTGTAGTACTGTGAATACTCTTCGGACCATGCGAAATGTAAAGAATGGTTAAAAGAAAATATCCCTGATCTTTTTGATGCTCTTGTAAATCAAGGTATGTAACACACCGAGTAATGCTTCTTCACACTAACAGCTTCTTAAACCCAAGCTACATGTATGTGACTTCCTTTCCTTTTGACCACAGCAACTTTGAGAACTATAGACTAAAAAGTGACAGTTAAGCCCCCGACACACTAGGCGATTTTATTCGCTCATCCAGCGAATTTGATCGCCAGTGAATTTCGTCCCTGCGTGCTGCGGCACACTTGGCGATTTTTCCGGCGATTTTTCTGACGATTCGGTCCCAAGGCATTATCGGAAATTGCGAAATCTGCTTGGTTGAATAGTTGGAGATTGACGATTTCAATTGCAGGGCCGGGCACACTTGGCGATTGTTGGCAAATTTTATTGCCGATATCTGACATGCCAGATATCGGCGATTTTGATCACAGGTCGTGGCATTCAAAATCGCTGGTGAAATTTGCCGTTTTGCAGAAGCGGGCACACTTGGCGATTTTTTCCGATTGCCGCACTGAGCGTATAAAATCGCCTAGTGTGTCAGGGGCTTAAGTTTACCAAAAAGCTCACTTATGTCCAGGATTGAACGTAGGTATTGTTTTTTAAATACTTCATACATTGTATATGACTGGGTTATATTGTCATTTTCATATTACTTCATATTTGACAAAATTATTTGTGTTTTGGAGAACTTTTATCAATGAGGACACTTTGCGGTCAATCCTGGCAAAAAGGTTGAACTATAGGATGCCTGCTGTTCTTAGATAAAAATAAAGTTTTTTCCAACATTTTTTTCATATCAGCCTTTTTTTATTAAAATGAAACTTTATTTTGATGTAGAGTAGATTCTGGTGGTAGTTAGTTTTTCTCCTATCCTCCTATGCAAAATTGCAGTGCGCATCAGCTGAACCTTGCTGGTCACTGCCTGAGGCACCCCAAGCTACCTGCCAGCCAATTTGTCATCTGGGAACCGACACAAGGACGGGAGGATGAACCCTAAACGTTCTCCTGAGATGATAGGGAGCTTAATAAGCACAGGCGTTTTTGAGCCACGGACGGCAATCAGAAGTCGAACGTTCTCTTCTTTGGAGCATATTTTCGACTTTTTGTCCGTAACATCATGTTGGAAATGCTAAGACGAAAGCTTTCCAACTCATTGGTGGAGGTGAAAGCGCGCCAAAAACAAGAACATTCGCCTTTCGGTTGCCGTGCGTGGCTAAAAAACATCAGTGCTTAAGCTCGCTAATGATCAAGACTATCCTAGAGGACAGCGGCACTGCATCGACCACAGAACTAAGAACACTTACCTTAAAGTTCCGAAAGTAACGACCCTCATTACTTTCAGAATTAACAGCCTTTGGGGCTCGCTACTTTCGAGGGGTCGTTACTTTCGGGGAACAAAAATCGTTAAATAAAATTATACGGTTTTTTTTTTCACCAAGCAACATGAAAGAACATTAAGACGAAATCCATTAGAAACTCGAGTAATATTTCTGGCCAGTGGACAAAAATCCTGTACTACGACGCCATTAGCTTTCACGCTTAAACTAGACATTCATGAGCCATACCTTAACGGTATTCACCAAATAATATAACTCCACAATCCTTAAATTGCTTTCCGCCTTGGGTTTCCTCCCGTGAATCGTTGAGTCGTGAGAGGTGGCAGCCATGTTTTTGTTAATGATGGCTGCCACCTCTCATGACTCAACCAATTCACGGGAGGAAACTCAAGGCGGAAAGCAATTTAAGGATTGTGGAGTTATATTATTTGGTGAATACCGTTAAAGGAGAACGGAAGGTGAAAAACGAAGTTTTGTAACCACTTTTTAAATAAAGTAAATGATGTATCTTAACTAAAATTTGTAATATTTGTCCCTATAATCCATTGGTAAACTTGTTATGGACTGTAAAAGGCTCGCAACAATGACACGATGTACGTCCGCCATTTTGAAGGCATGGGCGCTAAGCATGACGTCATTGCGCTCACTCGCAAATGCGTCAAAACTCAAAATAAATACTCCCGTTGAGATAGAAAATCATGGTTCATTCGTTGTTGTGGGCTGTTCGAATAGAACTCCCAAGGACTCTAATATAGGAAAGGAATAAGTTAACATCGCCTGCCATTAAAAGATAAAGCCCTTTTAAATAAATTGCTTGCTCAGATAAAGAGAGAAAATTTGCCGCAAATTTTTAATGAATTTACTAAACTCATCGAGAAATCTGTGGAAATCAGTTGCAAAATACAGGGACGGCTATAATTACACAGTACATAATCTATATTATCCCAGCATTAAAGGATAAAAACGATCATAAATGTTTCCGTCGTGGTACCTACATATTATTTTATACAGTCCCACGGCGCTCTTATTTGAGTCCTCGCCTGACCTAATTAAGCCAACAATTGCCGTCTCCAACACTTCTGTTTGCAAACAGATCATTTCGAAACTAGGATGCTGAGTTATACAGCTAAGAGGGGGATCCTCCTCCAGATCTGAGCCAATAATGAAAACATAGCATTGCAAAATTCGTACCGAGTGTAAGTGTACATGTCAGCCCGTCAGGGTTTACAGACACGTATAAACAATATAAACAACATAGAGCAACACAAAATAAAATCAAACACGACAAATGAATCGTTTTTAAATCAGTATGTTTATTATCCTTTTAATTAACAATATTCACCTGCTATTTTGTCATAGCTTCGTCGATCTCCTGGCAGTACACACACTCTCTTTCTTGCTGAATTTTCCAGTTTTCGATTCGATATGTTCACAAGTGGTAGTATCGAAAACGAAGCACTCGAAAACGAAGACCGAAGCACGAAGCACCCTGAAGTCGAAAACGAAGCACCCTGAACTCAAAAATGAAGCACCCTGAACTCGAAAACGAAGCACCCGAACTCGAAAACGAAGCACCCTGAACTCGAAAACGAAGCACCCTTACCCGGTTCATCCAGTGGGATTTAAATTCGAAGTCGGTAAAGCCTACCTCGTCCCAGAGACCAGAGACTCTATGGGTAACTTCAGACTACGATTTCCTCGCAATTTTTTTTAAGCAAATCTTCGTTTTTCCGCCCGCTTGATGATTGCATCATGGATACATTTTTGTCATTTTCAGTCTTGAAATGTCTTTGTGGCAAGTTATTGTTGATCTCGCCATGCAATTCCAAAAATTTAGAGATACTCAGATAGGACGATCGAGCAGAGATGACAGATAATCTTTCTGACCACGCGAATTTTTAAATCTTCGCTACACTCTTGAGATCTTCGTTGTTTTTTGCGGTGATCGTCGCATTCTTCGATTTCTTCGGAAATACCCATAGAGAGGCTCTTGTCATGTCGCACGCATCTTCTCGATACCGGATAAAAGCGTTGCGTGACTACCCAAAAAATATATAGCTGCAAGGACTACGTTTCGCCATTTATACGTCAAGTAAGCGGTCTGAAATTTTTGTTACTGTGGGTTGCAGGTCGTTCTTTTAAGATGCAGTATAATTACAAATTATTCAGTGTTCGTGTTTTGGTCACCGATTTTAAATACACCACTGGAGTAACCATGTAAGGGTGCTTCGTTTTCGAGTTCAGGGTGCTTCGTTTTCGAGTTCGGGTGCTTCGTTTTCGAGTTTAGGGTGCTTCGTTTTCGAGTTCAGGGTGCTTCGTTTTCGAGTTCGGGTGCTTCGTTTTCGACTTTAGGGTGCTTCGTTTTCGACTTCAGGGTGCTTCGTGCTTCGGTCTTCGTTTTCGATACTACCGTTCACAAGTACACCATGTGGTGTTTCCTCCTTGTGCGATCTCGTCCTGGCTTTCAGCTGCTTCAGTATGCTCTCCGTCGGAATCCGAGAGATCTCACATGGGCTCGAACGAATACGGTTCAAACTCAGCCATATTTATGGATGTATAAGCGAACGGTATCTAATAAAATAATTCTCAGAAGTGACTGCAAATCCAAGAACGTGCAAGCGATCGATCGAGCAAAGAGCGCATTGACGTCACGACATGGTGACCGTGTATCCTTATTTGGAAGTAACCGGAAGAGAAAGCACACAAAATGGCGGACATTCAATTCCGGCAAATGCTGTTAGATTTCGGTCGTATTTGCAGTGAAATATGTATTTTTTTCGCTCGTTTCTTCAAAATTATAGTTTCTAGTAGTTATTTCTACAATTCTAGTTATTACGAAAATTATACTCTGTAGCCTTCCATTCTCCTTTAAGGTATGGCTCATGAATATCTAATTTAAGCGTGAAAGCTAATGGCGTCGTAGTACAGGATTTTTGTCCACTGGCCAGAAATATTACTCGAGTTTCTAATGGATTTCGTCTTAATGCTTTGTGGCATAATCGATAGCTTCCCTTGTTGTAAAGTGCCTACTGTGATCATGTTATGACACTGCACAAAGATTATTACTTAAACATTTGACTATTGATTGGAAAAAAATATTTATATGTATAATTAAAAAATCCTTGGTCTCGTTACTTTCGGGAGCTCACTACTTTCGGGATTTATTAGCAGCCACAAAGTTTTGACGTTACTTTCGAGGGGTTGCTACTTTCGGGGGATCGTTACTTTCGGAACTTTACCGTGTGCTGGAGCAGGACGTATGGTATGCCATACTCAAGCGGTTAAACATCGTAGTTTGCTCCTGTTAAATTTGAACCCTGTCTAGATCTCTCGATCAGGAGTCCAGCACACCAACCATCAGTCCACTGTACCTCCATTTACAACGGCTGTTTTCTGTTTTCTTTTGCTGCCAACATTTCTTATGAAAACCCAGTGAAACAGGTGCTGCATGATTACTGTGAAAATCAAAAAAGCGGGAACACTTTTATTTAACTTTGACATGATCAAACCGCAAGAAGAATAGTCAGGAAACTCAAATTTACACTTTGTTTTTGCAGAAAAGCTTTGCGAAAATAGAAATAAAATAAATACAGGAAAAATAGACCAATTTTTGGCAAAGGAAAATCCAAGCCTTAAATCCAAGTGTTCATGCTTTTCTGATTCGCACAGTAATAATCATATAATTTTATAGAGTGTTTGGTATGGTGGAGTGTAAGCTCCTTATTCAAATGTTCATGCATCATGTCTTAACTTTAGCTGCAGATCAATTAGCTGATGTGGATGTCGGTGACGGTGCAGGGAAAAAGAAACAGACAAGAGGTAACAAATTTATATTGTGAATGACAAATAGACCTTTCTCCAAAATGGCCGTCGCAAATTCAAATTGATTAAAATTAAACTGAGCGGAAAATCAATACCAGCACTTGAAAGACCACCTCTTGTTTGGTAATCGTACAAAGTTTCTTAGGTTAGGTTCTACATGTACCTGAGTCGAGAAAACGGAAGATGAAAACTGGAAAATTTAGAGACGTTTGTATGACTGGGGGTATACGCCATACCCCCAGTCATACAAACGTCTCTAAATTTTCTCTCTTTCAGGTGCTGGTATTGATTTTCCGCTCAGTTTAATATGAATTTTCGGCGGCCATTTGGAGAAAGGTCTATTACTCTCCATTGCTGCTTGGTTAGTTACCAGGGTACCAGTGGAGTTGCCATGGCAATTATGTCACCAGATGAACATATCTGACATTGCTCTTTCTCTACTAATAACTATCATGGAATAAACATCGATATTATTATAATAATTATTACGTAAAGATAATTATCTATCTTTTTCTGGCAGTAGTTTTACCAGCACACTTTTTTTCCTTTTTGCCACCTCTGCTAGTCAATTAGCCTGCGAATACAGCCGACTTCCAGCGCGTGATGGCTGTGTTAACAGGCTACTAGTCAATGCCATTTTCAATTTTGTGTAACTGTCTTGAAAAGTTCAGTTATGGGTAAACAGAGTCAAATTGAAAATAATTCTGTTTTTGGGCAAAATGAAATGAGTTGCTTGTTACTCTTGTGGTTAAAATGAGATACCCATTGTGTGTTACTTTGTAGGTGGAAAGGGAGTTGTCAGAGTTCCCAAGAAAAAGGTAATAATTATTATTGGATTCTGGATACAATTCTGTCAAGGAGGCAAACATTCAGTGTCTTTTGTGTACACAGTCATGTATATAGAGGATATTACACAGCGGCGCAAAGATCATTTATCAATTTTATTTTTAACACAAGAAAATAAAATTCATATCTTCAAGCTGCCATGTGATTAAAAATCCTGGCTGTTGTAGAGAAGTGTCCATTTACAGAGAGGTGTATATACATGTACTTGAAAATAATAGAATTCGCTATTTATTTGTTCCAATTAGGCCCAGTTCAGATGCCGTACTTTACATGAGCCAAATCGAATTTGAATTTAGGCCGACCCAAATTAATTTAGACCGGCTGAATTGATTCAGACGCCGAGCTAAATTCAGCCGAACTTAATTCAATAGGGGAAAATTGCTGTTATATGAAGAATACTTTATTGAAGAATACTTTATAATAATTCATGCATTTGTTTCGGCTCATGTGAAGTTCGGCGTCTGAATCAAAGTCGGTCCACAGCCGTTATTCCTGGCTGAGCCAGGCGGGAAGAACAGCTGAGCCGATCCAAATTCATTCAGCCGTTCCGAATTGATTCAGACGCCGTACTACACATGAACTTAATTCATCAAATTCGATTCGGCTCATGTGAAGTACGGCGTCTGAACTGGGCCTTAGATTCACACATTGTAGTTTAGTAGAACATTGGCACTGGAATCTGTAAAGATGCTATTTTTGTGTTGTTGTCCACAGTTCACCCGTGATAATTTTATTTCATACATGTACATTATCTCCTTTGTTAAGAATGTCACAAAAAAAGTCGCACTTTCAAGAGCACAGAGGAATAAGAAGAAATATGTGACGGTTGTTACTGGACTAGGTACATTTGGTAAGTGCACTTAGCTCTAAAAGCAGGCTATAGATTCATTACTGAGTTGATACGTAATCACAGATGCATGTACATTTGTATGTTCATTTTTCTTATGAATCATTAGGTATAATTGGTCGGATAGTTTTTGTCTGTTTGTCAGGCAGGCCGGCAGCCTATCTGTTACTCAGTTGGCATTTTGAGTCAGTCGGTCATGCATTGCAGATCTATGACACTAGATTATCCAGTGTCTTCTCATACATTGCAGAACTATGACACTGGATTATCTAGCGTTTTCTAATGCATTGCGGACCTATGACACTAGATAGTAACCTGACAATTTTTGTTTACTCTTTTCAGACATTGACCCCAAAAAAGCTGCCAAGGTGTTTGCTAACAAGTACTCATGTGGCTCATCAGTGACAGGGCCTGATGAAATTGTCATCCAGGAGATGTCTTAGATGATTTGCTCGATTTTATACCTGAAAAGTGGCCAGAGGTAATACTTTAAGTTGAATTTCTTGAATTTTCAAGATTTGACTGGCCCTGGCCTGGACCATTGTGTTGTGTTATTGGGCGAGACACTTTATTCTCACAGTGCCTCTCTCCACCCAGGTGAGGAGTATAAATGGGTACTGGCGACAAAATGCTGGGGGGTAACCTGTGATGGACTAGCATCCCATCCAGGGGGAGTAGAAATGCTCCTCCTTCATGCTAAGGAAACCGGGATAAGCTACGGCAGTGTGGGCCAGTTTGGCTCTGCCCTCCAACGCAGACATTCTTTGGGCTCGTCATGCAATCTTTCCTCCTCCTCGTGGGGATGAAAGATTGCGTGACGAGCACACAGAATGTCTGCGTAGGAGACCAGTTTGGCCCGAATGCGGCTTTACATTTACTTATTTTCTACCTTTGTCTTAAATGCCAATAACACTTAAGTCAATTTACGTTTTTTTGTTCTTGATTTCAGATTGATGAGGATAGTTTAGACGACCTTGGAGATCAGAAGAGATAATAAAAGTCGTGTAAAAACCCTTAAATTCCTTTTAATGTAAACAAAACCATAATAAATTCCTAATCCAAAGCTCTCTTTCAGCATTCGACGCTCAGCGATCCTCGCCCATCAATGGTTTTAGTTAAACTAAAAGTAAGTTGCACATAAGAGTAATAACAAAAAGGGGAAAACAAAAGTGAAAAAAACAAAAAACAAAAAAAACAAACAAAACAAAACAAAACAAAAAACAACAACAAAACAGGCAGTAAAGGCAGTGGCTCTTATATAACTTTTGCGTGCAGTTCTGTTCAGCTGTATATCAAGCAAGCCATTCCTTTTGGAAGGGTGTGCTTTTCTAACATAGCATAGTATTCAATTTGTTGTATCATGACTAACAGATGTGGCAACGTTTCCTTGATTTTATTTAAGGAATAAAACCTCCGTTCCTATGTCTTTATACTCTGATAAAGATCATAGCCACGTCATTTCGCTCCCGAGATGGCGTAGAGAGAACGCGAGCCGTAGGCGAGGGTTCTCTCAGCCTCAAAATCACTCAAACATTAAAGCCACAATAAGCCTATACCTTTCTCCAATAGCTTACATTTTTTGGTCGGTCGAAGTCTGCTCGTAAATGCATGCAAAAGCTGAATTTCTTGCAAACAAGCCGAGTTTGGCCGACTGTGAATGATCCGCTTGAGTGAACCTACGCGTGATCTGACGTCATATCTATTCTTTATACTCTGGTAAAGACAGCTTTTTCTGTGAGAAACATACGCGCGAGAATCTCAGCTATTTTATAAAGATGTATAATTATAAAATAGCGCGCAAGAAGAGTGCTAAAATCAAGTAGAATTTATCAACAAATTGTTTAGTTTGGGTTGCCCCCACAATTTTCCCATACCCATTTATACTCTTGGGTGGAGAAAAAGAAGTTTTATATCTCGCCCAGAGTGCACTTTGTGAGTTTCATTCACGTCTAATTCGCCTTCCAGCTGATGACCGAGTTAGATGTTTAAAGTCTAACTTAAATTTTGGATGAAAGCTGCACCTTACCAATCCAAGAGGTCGGAGGACTCCGGTTTCTGTAGCATGAAGCCGACTAGGAGTATTGCTACTTCCCCTGGATGGGATGCTAGTCCGTCGGAGGTTACCCCCCAGCATTTTTAGCAGGTTGCCCCCCAGCATTTTTATCAGGTTGCCCCAACAATTCGCCGCTACCCATTTATACTCCTGCGTGAAGAAGGGGCACTGTGAGAGTTGAGTGTCTTGCCCTGCGGAGCGCTCGATCCAGAGTTCAACGCACTATTAGGCGGCCATCGCGCATGAAAACTGGATTTTCAGGCTTCCGCTAGAATTGTCATCCGAATCCTGGACATAAGTGATCCTGGCTATGGAAATAGCTATCCCCAGTGGTAGATCCCTTATTGTTGAAAAATGTAAGTCCCGGATGGCCGAACATATTTCGGCCCCTCTTATTCAAGCAAGCACCCCAACTTTGTGAGGACGAAAAAAGCCGATCATTTCTAAGTCTTCTACTGAAAGATCTCACTGGTCAATATTGATCCATGATAGTAAACTTTATTGAGTTTTACCATAATTACAGGTCTAATACTCTTGATACGGGCCGTCTTCCTGCCTCAGTACCAGTATTCTATGAGTCAAACTACTCTACATGTGATGTGATCAGCTATCATGGTTTTTTGTTTAGTTCCTTTTGGTCATTTTCCAGTTAATACACAGGGAACCCACACGCTCTATGGCTGTACGTAAGAATCGTGTTTTGAAAACGAAAATGATTTCTCTGAGTTTTAGTGAGATTTCGAAGTGTTTTCATGAAGAGAATTACACCATCGCAAACGCCGTTTCTTCAGGCAAAAGCTTGACTCAATAAATGCGTTTGTACCTTTTGAGTCCATGGATGACACCCTAGTCGGGGATAATTCAAATGAAAGCTACTGAGCAGTACTTTCATGCATGTGGTGCTGTTTCGAGCTGTTTGTTTTGACAATTTTGCAAAATGAAACTTAGTTTTGAACTTAGTACTCTTGGGAGCCGTCCTGTTTCATATTTAACCATTTATCCCTTACGCCCAGGATAACAGCCTCTGTTTCAATTTCGTTTTATAAACATGCTTCTTACGGTTCTACAGTATGTGGGTACCCTGTGGTTAATACGATCGACTCAGAAATCCTTAGTAGCGCAGTACAGGAACAAGCTGCTGTCGTACAGTGACGGACGCCTGTAGTGATACAACGAACTCTCCTTCCACACCTTCCATGAATCTGCGTCCTTCAGCTTGGGCATAGGTCGGTTCAACAGGGGTGTGGGTGTGGGTGTGTCAGATTTGTAGCGCTCAGCCACCCGGTGGACCGCCTGGTAGATACCGTTTGACGAAGTGTCCAACAGGCAGTCGCACAGATCATCCTGCGGATCAAACAGAATCAAATCAAACAGAATAAACGTTCGAGGCCTAGGATAGACCGGTTTTCAATTGAATGTGGAAAGTAATCCGAAATTGCTTTGGTTTTAATTGCTCTGCTTCGCTCTGTGATTGGTTTAAAAACTCGCGCCACCTACTCAGCCAATCAGATGCAAAACCAAAACCAATCGCGACTTGGTCGCATGTGTTTTCCCGCGCTTGGCACCGGTTACGTGTATTTGCTTAGGATTAATATTCT
Source organism: Desmophyllum pertusum (assembly GCA_029204205.1). Lineage (NCBI taxonomy): Eukaryota > Metazoa > Cnidaria > Anthozoa > Scleractinia > Caryophylliidae > Desmophyllum > Desmophyllum pertusum. Next base: position 933,607 of record MU825874.1, on the reverse strand, counting down.
CATTGGTTCGTTTCGTTGTTCGGTTTCTTGTGATTGGCCGTTGTAATTAGCTTTGGATTTGGTTTAATAGACACCCGGGGGGGGGGGGGGGGGTACTCCCCAAAATTTTGGGTGGGGGTGTGTGGCACGCTTCTTGAAACCCTTACCCTATTTCAGACCAAAATATTGATTTTCCCTACCCTATTTCAGACTGTACCCCTACAATTTTCGGGTAAATTTCCCCTTTAAAGCCAAAATGGCAAAAATCTGTACCCTATTTCAGACCGGTAGGCAAAACATACCCTATTTCAGACCAAAATGGTCAAAATCTATACCCTTTTTCAGACCAAAACTGCTCAAAAACCATACCCTTTGGCGCCGCACATACCTATATAGCTTATATAAGGGAGTAACCCCCCCGGAATAGACATCAGTAATAGTTGAGTTACAGTCGTCAATCAAACTGAGTTATTGAACAGTACTTTCATGCGGTTAGGTACTGTTTATTATGCTGTGCAAGGTGGTTCTAACGCGCAGTTTTCTTTTCACCCCATCCCCACCGCGGAGCCTATTCATAGCCTATTCTAACTTTAAAGTTTGTGGCTGAAACTATTAACTATGAAAGCTATCGAGCAGTACTTTCATGCGGCGCTTTTTATTAGTGTACAAGGTGCTCTAACTTTCACATCAGTATTAGATGAAACCCTTACGTGACCATTCAAATGAAAACCTGATTGATCGAGAAGTACAAGGTGGTTCTAACTTTTCAGTCTGTGAATGAAACCCTAGTGTGTGACCATTCAAATGAAAGATATTGAGCAGTACTTTCATGTAGCGCTGTTTAATAGTGTACAAGGTTGTTCTAACTTTTAAGTCTGTGGATGAAACCCTAGTGTGTGACCATTCAAATGAAAGTTATTGAGCAGTACTTTCATGTAGCGCTGTTTATTATGCTGTACAAGGTGGTTCTAACTTTTAAGTCTGTGGATGAAACCCTAGTGTGTGACCATTCAAATGAAAGTTATTGAGCAGTACTTTCATGTAGCGCTGTTTATTATGCTGTACAAGGTGGTTCTAACTTTTAAGTCTGTGGATGAAACCCTAGTGTGTGACCATTCAAATGAAAGTTATTGAGCAGTACTGTCCTGTGGCACTGTTTATTTTGCTGTACAAAGTTATTGTAAATTTTAAGTATAGATGAAACCTTAATGCGTGACCATATACAAATGAAATTTGGGGATCACTTTTGGGATAAACTCAATAACCTTAACAAACAGCTACGTTACGGTTTGTGAATCTTGAAAAATTGGGCCTAAATTTCTTCTCCATCCTTAACCATCCTTGTTACTGTTTGGTTTCTTAGTTACCTTGTACTGTCGGCTGGTGCCCGTCACGGTGGCGAGACTTACCTGGGGCGGGTTTTCTGCGACTTCCTGGTAAACTTCCTGCACCCTGTGCCACATGTCAATCATGTGAAACCTGTGTACAATTCGCTCGGTTGAGGACCAGTTCGGACCCAGGCCGTCATCATCGTTGCCAATCCGGCTCAAAATGGCGTCTATGATGTTCATCGTCTCAGTGGTGAAATCTTTCCCACGGGGGTCCTCTGGGGCAAAGGGTAACACCAGATGCCCCTGAAGAACAGAAAGTAAATTGATGAGGGGGGTAGTCAGGGGTCTGTAGTCACTTTCACCCCCCTTCATCTCGCCAGTTAGAGCTGATTGAACCATGAATTCTCCCAACATCATTCATACGTTTAATTCTTGAATTGTTTGGAGAGAATGAATTGCGATCAAATAGGTAACAAGAAAGACTAAGAGTAAGCAGAACCTCTTAATCCCATGATCTAATTTCAGATTCTCCCATCCTGCCATGGACAAGATGTATGAGTGGTGCTAGGAGAACTCAGCCTGATCAGCTCATTCTTCGCGCCGCTCTCAACTAACCGTCCGAACGGACAGGCGTTCGGACCTCCCCGAAATTATTATCACTGAGTATTCTCTTGCGTTCAAAGGAAGTGTCTTGGGGGGAGCCCATTTCAGCGCTGAGTTTGGACAAGTCCATTTTCTGCGGGTAAAAACAGTTAATGTCACAGTTCCTTTGGCTATGTTAAATGTTTCATATAACAATGTAGATAACAAACGCAATAAACAACACAATGTTTGGCGTAAAGGGGAACACCTCTCCGCAATCGGCATGACAGACGACTTCTATTGCATGATCCTAAAGCCTTACTTATCTCCCCAGTGCCAAGACCCGCACTGGATCGGAGAAGTTGTAGGCAGATCAAAAGATGGCTTATGCGACCTAGAAGCCTACCTCTATAAACGGCACTACGAGCTCGGAAACCTCCGGCCAGCATCGTGCTAGAGGAGGCAGATCACTGAAAGCTTACGTGACCTAGAAGCCTAACTCTATAAACGGCACTACGAGATGAAACCTCCGGCCAGCATCGTGCTAGAGTGTAGGCAGTTTTGACTTGCTCAAGCCTACTTATCTCCCCAGCACTACGAGCCGACTCCGCCGGCACTTGCTGGATCAGACAAGTATGCAGGAAGATAAAGAGCATAAATTAATTATCGCAATTCAAACGAGTGAAAAAAACAAAGCTTGGGGAAGTCGCTGCGAGACTTAACCGATAGCGAACCTCGAGAGGTGCTGACCCAAATTTATCGATAATAACAATCAAACCACCAAAGGGAGGGAGGGTGGGAATTACAATTTATAACACTGAAATAAGTCCTTTCAGTAAGCAATACAGCTAGCGAATGAGACTTTGGACTTTTTAAAACTAGAGCTTTTATGAGCCTCTCTATGGGTACCTCCAGTCTTCGATGTCGTCGCTTTTTTTTAACAAATCGTCGATTTTTTAGCCAAATCGTCGTTTTTGCATCGGGAATTATTCAATGCATGACAGTGTTAGAAGCAATAAAAAGCCCTGTGGGTTTCAAAGACGGGCCTTTGCGCCTTAATACGCATACTGGAAAGTTTGTATTTCATACGCCGACGTTTTACGCCGGGGTTTTTGCCTAAAGAATCGTTCCACCTGCCAGCCGTAAAACGTTTTCTAATACGCCACACGCCCCTACTTAATTAACTTTAAGGTTTCATTCATTCGGAAAATGTTTTGGTCCCCCTCCTTAAAAACAGGTCTGGATCCGCCACTGTTTATGTACCATAAGCTATGTTAAAATTGTTTAGGTTAGTTTTTTGTTTAGAATGTTTCGGATTTACGCCACGCCAGCGCTTACAGCAAGAAAAAAGCCCTGTGAAATACGCCAAAAGTTGGCGTAAAAGCCTAGCTCCACGCCAAAGATCTTCGGCGTAACATATGAACTTTCCAGTATGATTATTATTTTACGCTTTGATGATCGTTTCGATGTTGACGATGTTAGCGGTCGACATCGTTGTTAGACTTGTTATTGTTGACTGGGAGAAAAAGCTGGAAAAGATGACTGATAATCTTGTCAATCTTCTGACACATTTTTAATATTTTCTATCTGATCATGATAATTTGTAAATCTTCGCTTCAATCTCTAAGATCGTCGTTTTTTAATGGCAATCGTCGCGTCTTCGATTTTTCGAAGAACCGCCCCTACGACCAATGCTTTTAAACTAGGTGTTAATCAAATTAAATTTAATCGTGACTGTTGTTCTTTTTGTAATTTCGCTTAGAAATTTTAATATCTCATTTATTGTATATAATTACTTAGATTTATTTCATTCTTATTTTATTTTATTTTATTTTATTTTCTTATTTCTTCGAAGATATTAGCATAATTTTTTTCTATCTGTAATTCGAAGTCGGAAATACCCATAGAGAGGCTCTTTTATAGCCAGACAGATGTCTTGACCTAGGCCAATGGCGAATTACGTATCATAGTAAATGAGGACCTCATGTAGCGCTCAATGAGACGTGAATGGGAATATAATTCAATACTTTCATTCCAAGCGTTCCAAGACGTACCATGAACAAAAATTTAGCAACGCTCTAAAAATCGTTTGAAAAGAAAACCCCTTCCCAAAACTCAAGCATCCACACAAAATTGTCGAGCAATGCCAATTTCTTAGGTGACTTTTCCCGTATAGCGCCCCTAAGATAGCTGCTTTGATGTTTTTCTATTGCGTGCGTGAGATCAAAGCCCCATTTACACGACATTCATTTTGGGTCCGGCACTCCTAAATTTTGGCACGCGGGCCGATAGTTTAGGGCACGGCCCGCTTGATTTTTGCCGTGTAAATGCAAAATTGTTGGCACGCGTACCCAAAAATTTAGGCGGGCCGAGACCACCTCAGGAGGTAGTCTCGGCCCGCCTAAAAAGAGGCCCGCGTGCCAAAAAGAGATACATTCTCGTTCCCAGAGCCTAATCGGCGACACGGAGAAGAAAACGAGGGGCGCCAAAATTCCAATCACACATACGCAAACGGTGTGTCCTGACGAGATATGTCTTCATGCCGTAAAAGCTTGGCCTAAAGAGGAATATAAATGGCCTGAAAGACAGAGTAATCAGTCGGATTTCCACTCATTTGAAGTTATAGATTTTATTATAAGGCTTATAACAACAACGGGTAGTAAAACGTGTTTCTTATCGCGAGTATTTTAACCGACGTGACTGATTTGTCTATGCCGTTTTCCATTTTGGACACTAACTACGGCTTTGTTCGACCCTTGTAATTTGCTTCATGTAAATTACTATTCGAGGAATAGTCATTCATAGCAGTAGCATTATTTTAGCTAGAGGTGATGTATCAGTACATGCATGTTGATAAATTCACATCGTGCGCCATGTTTAATTTTGACCCCTCGGTATTTCAATAATCTTAGCTGTTCAGTAAAATGCAGTTTTTAGTATTACAATGCCGTCTTCTGCTTATATGGCTTAATTATTAGATCTTCTTTGGCTCGGCTGTATTATGAGATACAGGCTTTTTACGCTGTTTTATCAAGAATTCGTTTTTGAACGCTAATTTTTTTGTTATTTGCACCCAGAAGCAAATGTTCCTCGTACCACAGCTCTCCGACTTGATTCATTTCAACATATCAAACCAGGCAAAAGAACAGCGATGATATGTATGCATACTTCTCTCAAGCGCAGAAGGATTAAACAGCTCAATATAGCTTGCATAAAGCCGTACTATCGCTGCTTCAATGCCACGGTACAAGCGATGAACTTGTTTCGTAGCTAATTTCTGTCAAGACTTTTCGTTTTTTGAAGGCGCATCAAGCCATAAAATTGCTTTAGGCAATCGACATTGAGTATCTGACATTTTGATTTTGAACGAATCCGCTAAAAATTGTGTGAGCCGCTGTTAAATAATCTCGGGGACTCACAAATTTAAGAGTGCCGTTCTTATTTTTGGGGTGCCGCTCAGAAATGAACATTGAAAAAAATCGAACATATTTTGTCGTGTAAATGAAGCGGGCCGTGCCCTAAACTATCGGCCCGCGTGCCAAAATTTAGGAGTGCCGGACCCAAAATGAATGTCGTGTAAATGGGGCTCAAAGCTTTTTTCCTTCATCTGCTGCCCGAGGGGCGCGGCGGGGATACTCCCTTATCTGGTCAGGGGACGTGCGATGTGGTTTTCCGGGTTCTTTGTCAGTGAACGGATTTTTGTCTTAAACGGGGTATCTTTAAGTAAGTAAGTAAGTAAGTAAGTAAGTAAGTAAGTAAGTAAGTAAGTAAGTAAGTAAGTAAGTAAGTAAGTAAGTAAGTAAGTAAGTAAGTAAGTAAGTAAGTAGTAAGTAAGTAAGTAAGTAAGTAAGTAAGTAAGTAAGTAAGTAAGTAAGTAAGTAAGTAAGTAAGTAAGTAAGTAAGTAAGTAAGTAAGTAAGTAAGTAAGTAAGTAAGTAAGTAAGTAAGTAAGTAAGTAAGTAAGTAAGTAAGTAAGTAAGTAAGTAAGTAAGTAAGTAAGTAAGTAAGTAAGTAAGTAAGTAGCTTTATTTATCCACATATCACAAATTGAGCACGGGAGCTCGTTTAAATGTAAATGTGCATTACAAGTAAGTATTAAAAATAGGAATTAGGAAGTAATGTATAAGAAGATGACAATAAGTAAATATAGAAAGATGTATAGAAAACTGTACAATGTTACGAATTGCAAATATGGCAATTACAATCAGTAGTAAGCGAGATGGTTATTTTTTGCAGTTGTTTTTTAAGGGATGAAAGATTTTCGGATTGTCTAATAGTGTTAGGAAGATTGTTCCATAGCTTGGCGGCAATGTACGAGAAAGAATGCTGTAGATATGCAGAATTTGAGTTAGGTAATACAAGTATGGCCTAATGATAAGCATATACGTTAATTTATAGAAACCTCACTACAAACCGAAATATTATCAGTTCAGTGACTCCATAAAGCTGTAAAACACTATTCTATTATTGTCTTAAACAGAGTATGATTTTGGGTTTGAGAGGGAGTTACTTGCCTTGTCCTGGATGTTGTGATTCACTGTCGGGACGAGGTTCTCTGCGGTCGCTCGCGGGTTGAACAGGCGAAGACCTTGCACAGTCATAGAGTGAATGGTGTGAGCGATCGTCTCGTTGAAATTCCTCGACAAATCGTACGAGGCGTACAACTCGCTGCAAGACGGTTTAGCTGCGGGTCCTGCGGCAGCCGAACTGCAAAGGATGGCTGCGATCAGTAGGTAGAGCATCATGATGATTTTTCGATGATTTCTTTTTTCGTTTGTGCAAACTGCGCATAAAAAGAGGAAACACCCAGCGTGTGTTGTGGAAACACCCACCCCGCGTGCATGGCGTGTGTGTGGAGAAACGCTAGCGGTATTCCCCCACGAACTCACAAGAAAAATTGAGGACTAAATATACTCACGAATCACAAGGCTTGGATCCACCACAGATCTCTGAATTAGGTTTATTGGCGCAGTCACTTAGGTTTACAACAAGTCCTCAGGCTCACGATCACTCTCAACTAACTCAGAAATTACAAAACTCTTATACTTATACCGATATACATTGCATGCAGACTAACTATTTAGGAATTTCCGGTATCAGGTCACAAATCGTCTTTATCTCAGTCACTAATTCGTTTTTAATGGAATTGGTAATAATTTTGAGACACCACGTTGGTCTCCTAATGTCACTGAACAGCACGCAATCAACAACAAAGCTCCAGTCTCCGACATGTGTTGTGAGTTTTAAGGCCGTGGCAAACGCGGAAACATTGTTGCAGAAACATTGTTGCGGACGCAAATGTTTCGGCGAGCAAACGGGCAAACATTTGTTGCGGACGCAAAATGTTTCTGAAAGAAGCGTCCTCAACAAATGTTGCGTGCGCGGGCAAACGGGGAAACATTTGCGTCCGCAACAATGTTTCCGCAACAATGTTTCCTCGTTTGCCACGACCTTTATATCTCGCACAGAGTGCACTTTGTGAGTTTCATTCACGTCTAATTAATTCGCCTTCCAGCTGATGACCGAGTTAGATATTTGAAGTCTAACTTCAATTTTGGATGAAAGCTGTACATTACCAATCCAATAGGTCGGAGGGCTCTGGTGTCTGTAGCATGAAGCGACTAGGAGTATTGCTACACTCCCTGGATGGGACGCTAGTCCATCGCAGGTCATTTTTATCAGGTTGCCTGTAAAATGCCCAACGGTACTCTATTGGGCATTTTACAAGGCCCAATTGACCTTTGTTTAAGACCAAAGGGGTCACCAAATGTCAGATCAATACAGAATCAGATCTGTACAGCATGAATCTTTGATCATTTGCAATTCTGGTTTAATAAAAAAACAACCTTCCCAGAATAACGGCCAGACACTGATGAAGTTCAAGTGCTCTTTTTCAATTTTGCTAACTATGTGCCTGTAGCACAGTCGCATTCAGAGACGACTAAATAAATTCTTGTTAGATAAAGTGTTGTATTATTATATTCATTGAGTGGTGTCCTTACCTCCAAATAATAATCAGTACCAAAGTACTTCATGCCAAATTGGAACATTTGATATTTGTGGAAATTTTTCCTTGAAAGATTTAGAAAAGCCTGGTGTCTCTGATACCTCTCCTTTGGTCGTTGGGCTGACCTAAGAACGGAAACGATATAAGGAAATAATTGCCATCAGCAATCCACCATACTCATAACCCGGCACTTTAAACAAAAAACATTAAACATACCTTGAAGTTCTTGTAATTTCTAAGAGCAGCGGTCGCATTGACTCCACCTAGCGGAAATTTGTTACAGGTTATTAATGTGATAAATAATTATCGTTCAAGTCAATTTCGGGCTACAGGCTCTTCGTAGGTTTATTGGAGATAGCAGTTAGTATTTTCTGTATTTTTCACTCTTATATGACTACTGTCTGTTATGTCATATCAGCACTAGTCTCGCACTCTATTCGGCACGCAGTAAAACGCCTATATTTTCTGTATTTTTCACTCTTATATGACTACTGTCTGTTATGTCATATCAGCACTAGTCTCGCACTCTATTCGGCACGCAGTAAAACGCCTATATTTTCTGTATTTTTCACTCTTATATGACTACTGTCTGTTATGTCATATCAGCACTAGTCTCGCACTCTATTCGGCACGCAGTAAAACGCCTATATTTTCTGTATTTTTCACTCTTATATGACTACTGTCTGTTATGTCATATCAGCACTAGTCTCGCACTCTATTCGGCACGCAGTAAAACGCCTATATTTTCTGTATTTTTCACTCTTATATGACTACTGTCTGTTATGTCATATCAGCACTAGTCTCGCACTCTATTCGGCACGCAGTAAAACGCCTATATTTTCTGTATTTTTCACTCTTATATGACTACTGTCTGTTATGTCATATCAGCACTAGTCTCGCACTCTATTCGGCACGCAGTAAAACGCCTATATTTTCTGTATTTTTCACTCTTATATGACTACTGTCTGTTATGTCATATCAGCACTAGTCTCGCACTCTATTCGGCACGCAGTAAAACGCCTATATTTTCTGTATTTTTCACTCTTATATGACTACTGTCTGTTATGTCATATCAGCACTAGTCTCGCACTCTATTCGGCACGCAGTAAAACGCCTATATTTTCTGTATTTTTCACTCTTATATGACTACTGTCTGTTATGTCATATCAGCACTAGTCTCGCACTCTATTCGGCACGCAGTAAAACGCCTATATTTTCTGTATTTTTCACTCTTATATGACTACTGTCTGTTATGTCATATCAGCACTAGTCTCGCACTCTATTCGGCACGCAGTAAAACGCCTATATTTTCTGTATTTTTCACTCTTATATGACTACTGTCTGTTATGTCATATCAGCACTAGTCTCGCACTCTATTCGGCACGCAGTAAAACGCCTATATTTTCTGTATTTTTCACTCTTATATGACTACTGTCTGTTATGTCATATCAGCACTAGTCTCGCACTCTATTCGGCACGCAGTAAAACGCCTATATTTTCTGTATTTTTCACTCTTATATGACTACTGTCTGTTATGTCATATCAGCACTAGTCTCGCACTCTATTCGGCACGCAGTAAAACGCCTATATTTTCTGTATTTTTCACTCTTATATGACTACTGTCTGTTATGTCATATCAGCACTAGTCTCGCACTCTATTCGGCACGCAGTAAAACGCCTATATTTTCTGTATTTTTCACTCTTATATGACTACTGTCTGTTATGTCATATCAGCACTAGTCTCGCACTCTATTCGGCACGCAGTAAAACGCCTATATTTTCTGTATTTTTCACTCTTATATGACTACTGTCTGTTATGTCATATCAGCACTAGTCTCGCACTCTATTCGGCACGCAGTAAAACGCCTATATTTTCTGTATTTTTCACTCTTATATGACTACTGTCTGTTATGTCATATCAGCACTAGTCTCGCACTCTATTCGGCACGCAGTAAAACGCCTATATTTTCTGTATTTTTCACTCTTATATGACTACTGTCTGTTATGTCATATCAGCACTAGTCTCGCACTCTATTCGGCACGCAGTAAAACGCCTATATTTTCTGTATTTTTCACTCTTATATGACTACTGTCTGTTATGTCATATCAGCACTAGTCTCGCACTCTATTCGGCACGCAGTAAAACGCCTATATTTTCTGTATTTTTCACTCTTATATGACTACTGTCTGTTATGTCATATCAGCACTAGTCTCGCACTCTATTCGGCACGCAGTAAAACGCCTATATTTTCTGTATTTTTCACTCTTATATGACTACTGTCTGTTATGTCATATCAGCACTAGTCTCGCACTCTATTCGGCACGCAGTAAAACGCCTATATTTTCTGTATTTTTCACTCTTATATGACTACTGTCTGTTATGTCATATCAGCACTAGTCTCGCACTCTATTCGGCACGCAGTAAAACGCCTATATTTTCTGTATTTTTCACTCTTATATGACTACTGTCTGTTATGTCATATCAGCACTAGTCTCGCACTCTATTCGGCACGCAGTAAAACGCCTATATTTTCTGTATTTTTCACTCTTATATGACTACTGTCTGTTATGTCATATCAGCACTAGTCTCGCACTCTATTCGGCACGCAGTAAAACGCCTATATTTTCTGTATTTTTCACTCTTATATGACTACTGTCTGTTATGTCATATCAGCACTAGTCTCGCACTCTATTCGGCACGCAGTAAAACGCCTATATTTTCTGTATTTTTCACTCTTATATGACTACTGTCTGTTATGTCATATCAGCACTAGTCTCGCACTCTATTCGGCACGCAGTAAAACGCCTATATTTTCTGTATTTTTCACTCTTATATGACTACTGTCTGTTATGTCATATCAGCACTAGTCTCGCACTCTATTCGGCACGCAGTAAAACGCCTATATTTTCTGTATTTTTCACTCTTATATGACTACTGTCTGTTATGTCATATCAGCACTAGTCTCGCACTCTATTCGGCACGCAGTAAAACGCCTATATTTTCTGTATTTTTCACTCTTATATGACTACTGTCTGTTATGTCATATCAGCACTAGTCTCGCACTCTATTCGGCACGCAGTAAAACGCCTATATTTTCTGTATTTTTCACTCTTATATGACTACTGTCTGTTATGTCATATCAGCACTAGTCTCGCACTCTATTCGGCACGCAGTAAAACGCCTATATTTTCTGTATTTTTCACTCTTATATGACTACTGTCTGTTATGTCATATCAGCACTAGTCTCGCACTCTATTCGGCACGCAGTAAAACGCCTATATTTTCTGTATTTTTCACTCTTATATGACTACTGTCTGTTATGTCATATCAGCACTAGTCTCGCACTCTATTCGGCACGCAGTAAAACGCCTATATTTTCTGTATTTTTCACTCTTATATGACTACTGTCTGTTATGTCATATCAGCACTAGTCTCGCACTCTATTCGGCACGCAGTAAAACGCCTATATTTTCTGTATTTTTCACTCTTATATGACTACTGTCTGTTATGTCATATCAGCACTAGTCTCGCACTCTATTCGGCACGCAGTAAAACCCTATATTTTCTATATTCATCACTTTAGTTAACGCAAGATGAGACATGAACCGTTTACTCACCTGACTGTGCTGTTTCCGGTGCGGAGGTTGCTGTATGACTCATGTTGTGAAGTTATCGCACAGGCTGTTAGCTCAGTAAATCTTTATTTAGCTTTACTTGTGTAGCGTTTGACTCTTTTGTTGTTTTGGAGTATTTTTGACTTTTTTATATAGCGCCGAATTGTTGGAGGGTTGCACAAGTTTGACTACGTCAACGCAAACACTCTTTCGTAACTATGTACGCAAGGATATTTTCGCAAGGGCTTTCATTGAATCGAAAACGTAACGTTCAGGTTTTCACCACTTGTTTACTATAATAATTATTGTACTTTTGCACAATTGCACTTTCGTAATACGTAAATATACGCCTTGTATTTCCAAAGTACTTTCGGAAATGTATCTCAGAAAACACTTACCGGATGGCGTGAGTTTATCAAAATAGTATACCGTATAAAAACCCGTCTTTTTGACGGACTGCATTTTTTTAGCATTGAATTACTTGATTAGAGTAGCTAAGCCATGAAACATTTAAGTTTTCTATGTTTTTTTTAAAAAAGTAATGATCCGGCTAAAGAATTAGGCAGACCGGTGGCAAAATCGATTAAAAAGTGCGAGTAAAATGTTATGTAATATAATGGATAACGCAATGTGCTTTGGGTTTTAAAATAGGACTTTGTTGTGAAACCGTATACCTCAGTCATGTGTCAGATATTGCATAATAGATCATAATGTATGCGTCTCACTCTATTCGGTACGGTACTCTATTTAGACTGCGAGCAGTCGGTCTTTTTGGCGCGGTCTTTTTGGCGTGAGCGGAAATGTTATAATTATGCAAATTAGGAAAAGAAAGAGACTGCTCGCAGTCTATACTCTATTGGGCATTTTACATTGCCCCAACAATTCGCCGATCCTGGCTATGGAAATATCTATCCCCAGTGGTAGATCCCTTATTTTCGGCCCCTCCTCTTATTCAAGCAAGCCCCCAACAGTTGTGAGGACTAAAAAAGCCCATTTTCACTTCGGGTCTATTTTTACGTCTTCTACTGAAAGATCTCGCTGGTCAATATTGATCCATGATAGTCAACTTTATTGAGTTATACCATAATTACAGGTCTAATACACTCTGGCCTTTTGCAATCATAAACAATGCAGTTTATGTCTTGATACGGGCCGTGTTCCTGCCTCAGTACTAGTATTCGTCCTATTCGTCAAAACTACTCTACCGCCCTTTGCATTATCTATCATGTTTTTTTTAATGTACTGTGGTTTGTTTTGGTCATTTTTCAGTTAATACACAGGGGACCCACACGCTCTATGGCTGAACGTAAGAATCATGTTTAGAAAATGAAAATGATTTCCCAACCTCGTTCCCAGGGTCTCTCATCCACCGCCATGAGATTTCGAAGTGTTTTCATGAACTTACACCATCGCAGAGGCGGAAATTCAAACTCCCAGCGTCAAACCTTGAGTCAATAAATGTGTTTGTACCTTGTGAGTCCGTGGTTGAAACCCTAGTGTGTGACCATTCAAATGAAAACTATTGAGCAGTACTTTCAAGTGGTCTTGCTTGTTTTTGACAATTTTGCAAAACGAAATTCAAGATTTTTTACTCAGTTTTGAACTTAGCACTCTTGGGAGTGAAAGGGGTAAAGCGTGTAGGGAATTGAATTCCAGAGTAACGTCCTGTTTCATATTTCACCATTTATACCCTCGGGATAACATCCTGTGTTTCAATTTCGTTTTATAAACATGCTTCTTACGGCCCTACAGCATGTGGGTGCCCTGTGGTTAATACGATCGACTCAGAAATCCTTAGTAGCGCAGTACAGGAACAAGCTGCTGTCGTACAGTGACGGACGCTTGTAATAATACAACAAACGCGCCTTCCACACCTTCCATGAATCTGCGTCCTTCAGCTTGGGGATAGGTCGGTTCAACAGCGTGATGGGTGTGCCAGATTTGTAGTGCTCAGCCACCCAGTGGACCGCCTGGTAGATACCGTTTGACGAAGTGTCCAACAGGCAGTCGCACAGATCATCCTGCGGATCAAACAGAATCAAATCAAACCAGGAGCACATATAAACAATAGCCTCCATTTGGCGAGGAAATATGCTCGGATATTTGTCCGCGGACATTATCTGTTCCGAGAAGCGAACAGTTTTCCGAGAGCGAAGCTCGAGGAAAACTGTGAGCTTCGAGGAACAGATAATGTCCAAGCTAGGACAAATATCTGAGCATATTTTTGAAGCCAAATGGAGGCTATTGTAGTTATTATCCTTCAAATATTTTTTCACAAGGCCGCTCTGTTTGCCGTGGAAGATCTCGGTCGGCCAAGCTGTTAAACATCAAAATAATTCTGTTGGCGTTCAAAAATATTTCTAGTCTGTTCAAAACAATCAGTTTTATTTAATTTAGCAATTTATTTGAGACGAAAACTGAACTTGCGAACGTGAAACGCAAATTTTCAAAACTGGGGAATATCACTTGGGGAATATCACCCGGATATTCCTCAGTTTTGGCTGCGTCACGTGACGTGTTTAGACCAATCGCGTGCGAGAAAAAAATTTGATGGATCACTGATCAAACAGAATATTTGAAAACGTTCGAGGCCTAGGATAGACCGGTTTTCAATTGAATGTGGAAAGTAATCCGAAATTGCTTTGGTTTTGCTCTGTTTCGCTCTGTAATTGGTTTAAAAACTCCCACCACCTACTGTACTCAGCCAATCAGATAAACAAACTTGGAGTAATTCTTGAGTAGCCGTTCCTGTTTCTACATTACGTCTACACAGATTACGTCGAAGTCAATGTTATTAAAAGCAAAGAAAAGGAAAAAAACGGCCCGGATTCGATTCGATTCGATTCGACTTACCTGGGGCGGGTTTTCTGCGACTTCCTGGTAAACTTCCTGCACCCTGTGCCACACGTCAATCATGTGAAACCTGTGTACAATTCGCTCGGTTGAGGACCAGTTCGGACCCAGGCCGTCATCATCCTTGCCAATCCGGCTCAAAATGGCATCCATGATGTTCATCGTCTCAGTGGTGAAATCTTCCCCACGGGGATCCTCTGGGGCAAAGGGTAACACCAGATGCTCCTGAAGAACAGAAAGTAAATTGATGAGGGGGGTAGTCAGGGGTCTGTAGTCACTTTCACTCCCCCCCCCCTCCATCTTGCCAGCCTCATTTATACGTTTAATTCTTGAATTGTTTGGGGAGAAGGTGTTAAAGACATTTTTCTTAAAACGAAATATTATGCCATGTAAATAGTTTTTAAAAGTTTTATGCAATGTAAATAGCTTTTTAACATTTTATACCTTTTAGCAGAGGTCTATAACTAGTTATAGACCTCTGCTTTTAGGGATTTTTAGGGACCTTTTAGTTTAGTAACGCAGGACCCCCTTTGATACCAGTGTTTTTACACTGACGGGGTTATCCTGGATAAATATTATTTATTATTAGAATGAATTGCGATCTGATAGGTAACAAGAAAGGTTAATAGTAAGCAGGACATAATAACGGCAATAACGTATACCTTATTATAGGAAATTAACGCTCGTGTTAATTAAGGTATTTGAAATTAACGCGACTTAAATTAACGCGAATTGGAGGAAAAATTACTTCCGAATAACGGAAATTAACGCGAAAGTGGAGGTAAAGTTCCAAAATGAAGACAATTAACGCGATTAGCACAAATGAAACAAATATATTTTGGCCGAAATACAAGAAATCAGATGTCCAGAACTACTCTTCTGGATACAGTGTGCAGAAAAGAGAAAGCTATCGTTTTCCTAGGTGTCAAATATCTCTGTACAGGATCCATAATTTGGGTTTATAATAATGGAAATTAAGGTCGCGGAAATTAACGCTCCACTTAATTAATGTCGCTGAAATTAACGCTCACAAAAATTAATTCGCGTTAATTTCATGGAGCGTTAATTTCCTATAATAAGGTACTATCCCATGATCTAATTTCAGATTCTCCCATCCTGCCATGAACAAAATGTATGAGTAGTGCTAGGAGAACTCTTAGCCTGATCAGCTCACTCAACCAACCAACCGAACGCCTGGCCGGAACAGGTTAAAACGAAGCCCAACCTCCCCGAAATGATTATCAATATTCTCTTGCTTTCAAGGAAAGAAATTAACTTCAAACTTGTTGCGAAGTCTGGAGTCTTGGGCTGAGCCCATTTCAGTTTGGGACAAGTCCATCTTCTGCGGGTAAACAGCTAATTTTAGAGACCATAGTTGGTAAACAGTACTGAACCAAGTCTATATGTCCCAACAAGTTGAACCTTTCGTGATCCGTAATTCAATACTTTCGGTCCAAGACGTGCCATGAACGAAAATTTAGGGACACTCTAAAAATCGTTTGAAAAAACCTCTTCCCAAAACTCAAGATTGCTGAGCAATGCCAATTTCTTAGGTGACTTTTCCCGTATAGCGCACCCCATACCTAAGAGAACTGCTTTGATGTTTTTCTATTACGTGGAGATCAAAGCTCTTTTCCTTCATTTGCTGCCATCGGGGGTGGGGGGGGGGGGGGGGGGGGTACTCCCTTATCTGGGACGTGTGGCCCGATAGGGTATGATTTTCAGGGTTCTTTGTATTGAATGGGGTATCGATTTTATTACTTTTTTGTCTAGCCTGTTCACAGACGTTCAATTTTTTTCGTAAGATACTGGGTGCGACAACGTAGTCGCGCTCGCCAGTATCTTACGAAAAAAATTGAACGTCTGTGAACAGGCTACAATTAGCGTAAACACGAAACCGGCTCAGTGACTACATAAAGCTGTAAATAAATTTGTAATCGCTATTCTATTCTTGTCTTAAACAGGGTATGATTTTGGGTTAAATGTCTTAGACGGGGTCTCAAAAATCGGAATACTGTCTTAAACAGGGTAAGAACTCTTAAACAGGGTCAGGGTTTGAGCGTCCCGGTCGCACCTCCCTACCCGAGCGTCTACCGAGTACACCTCCCCCCCGGGATATCTGCTGACTAGTTTGAATGTCGGAAGGACTGCAGGGAGTTACTTGCCTCGTCCTGGATGTTATGATTCACTGTCGGGACGCGGTTCTCTGCGGTCGCTCGCGGGTTGAACAGGCGAAGACCTTGCACAGTCATAGAGTGAATGGTGTGAGCGATCGTCTCGTTGAAATTCCTCGACAAATCGTACGAGGCGTACAACTCGCTGCAAGACGATTTAGCTGCGGGTCCAGCGGCAGCCGAACTGCAAAGGATGGCTGTGATCAGCAGGTAGAGCATCATGATGATTTTTCGATGATTTCTCAAGCTGATACACGTTAGAGAAAACCACGTTTGCACTGACAGAGCCTTTTAATTACACAACAAGAGGAAGGTCCACTGCGTAATGATAGGTCGAAACTTGAATGCCGTGATTTTGAACGTCAGGTGACAGCTAACCTTGTGCAACTTTGGCAAATATCGAATGACAGATTAGTCTGATAACAGATAGATATACTAAAGTTACACATGACGCTGCAGTACTGAAACGTCACGCATCGGCACACGCGCGTACCGCACGCATGCGTAAACGCGTACACGTACACGTACACGAAGATACAGAGCGAATAGCATGTCTCGCGGCCTGGTTGCAGGTTTTCTGTGCGTGCGAGAAATATATTACCCTGGGTACTAGAGGGCTTTTTTTTTTCCTTTGCGCAAAATGCGCAAAAAAAGAGGAAACACCCCCCCCCCCCCGCTGGTACCCAGGGTATAGAAATCACTACTGTCCCAGAATAGTCCCATGCAAAATAATATATTGCTTGACTGCCAACAAGGTTTGAGGTCGTTTGTTCGTGTTCTGTTCGGATGTTACTAAAACGGGGAATGGGGAATGGGGAATGGGGAATGGGGAATGGGGAATGGGGAATGGGGAATGGGATATGGGGAATGGGAAATTGAAAATGAAAAATGAAAAATCGGAAAGGCTGAATCAGATTTAAAAGATAGGAAAAGATAAAAGGAAATGAAGGGAAAAATTTTAACAGAAGCATATCACCCTATTCTGGGTGATAGGCTTCTGATTTTAATTACTGCGCCTTTCAATAACATGCGAACTCTCGGGAACTCTGCTCAATCAACGGTTTCGTTTTTCGCTGCCGTCAATCATTTAGTAATCCATTCAAAAGTTCACGTTAGTGGATTGTGATTGGCAGATTTCCTTCACGGTCCGTTGGTTCGAGTTGTTTGTCGTCGTAATTTTATGATCGATGGCAGCGAAAAACGCAATTGTAAGTTGGGTTTTGAACTTCAGAGTCCGCGTGTAGAGTTTCACTGCCATTACCGGAAGTGACTGTATTCTCAACATGGCTCAAGCTACCGTAGAGTTCCGATAGTAGCGACCCTCATTACTTTCTTGGGGCTCGCTACTTTCGTGGGGTCGTTACTATCGGAACTCTACGGTATTTATACGAGTAAGTAACAAGGAGAATATGGAGAGGAAAAGTTTAGCGCTTGCCGGTGACCTCGTATGGGATTTTGCATCGCTCTAGCTCGCTGCCGATGATTATGCCAATTTTCGGGATTCGAGTCATTCGACCTGTCAAATTCTTACGTGCATGGCGCGTCTGATCTGGCGTGTGTGAAACCAACAATTTAGAATAATTAATACAAATGCTCCGAACGCACAGCCTTTTCATTCGACCAAAAAAAACAGGTTTGAATTTAAAAACTGATCAGGTGGAGAAAGAAACAGAACATGGAATTTTCTAATTAAGGGACAATCTCGGACGCGTTCCATTCAATCAAAATTAATCGCTTTCCATATCGAAAAATTTCAGGCGGCAGAGGATAGAACACATTTTCCGGTTGACTGCACCCGTCAGAAAATAGAACCTGTTCACATTCAGAAGTTTCTTGCCATTCCTTAATCCTTGCCACTTTTATTTGCCTTGCAGTAAGAAAGATAATGGAGCAGACCTTTTCTGTTTCCAGATAAAGAGGGCAACATTTATATTTCATTAATTCTTCTTATCTTTTTGCATCGTGAATAAATAAATGTTATGCGTATGTTAACATCGCGATGTACACCCTGATTTCAATTCCCGGAAATATGAAAGAATGGAAGCGCTCTTCGAGAGGTAATCAGTTTCTTACTGAAACTTTCTCTTCCATTTGATTTACTCCCCGTAAATATTTGATATTTTTCGTCGGGTTTCGGAATTCTCGAGTGATTTACAGGGAGATTTGCTACAGCGCCCAAGTTGGGAAGGCTATTATGATGCTGTGAACCATTATTATTTTAAAGAGGACACCTCGGATGTTGTCAACAATTTTAAAATTCGTTTATATATCCGAGTTACGGTTGTAAAGAATATTTACCGTACACATTTCTTGAACGCGGCGAGATAATTATATCCGGGTTTATATTCATATCACATAATAAAGTGCGTGGCCAACTGTGGGCTCATTTGGAGTTGATCGTTGATGGGCACAATAATAATCACCACTGACGTCACCATCTTCTAAATCTGATTCAACATTCCCGATTTCTCATTTCCCATTTTCAATTTCCCATTCCCCATATCCCATTTCCCATTCCCATTCCCCATTTCCCATTCCCCATTCCCCATTCCCCATTCCCCATTCCCCATTCCCCATTCCTCATTCCCCGTTTTAGTAACATCCTGTTCTGTTCACACAAAACACGAAGTGCACCATGAATTCAAATGTCTCCGACCTTTCTACCATAAAATGCATGATTCCAATACCCCCAATACCTGCGTTACATTTAAATTTCAAGATTGGCCGATCCCAACTGTCCCATGCAAACGAGACACGCATAATTTAAAAGCACCCGAAATGAATGGCATAAATTACAGTAATCTGCGTAGCTTGCGAAAGCAGCAAGTCGTGAAATGCCGGAATAAAGATTAACCAGTGAAAAGACGATTTTCAGTATTACATTGTACCTTCAGACAATATGACGTTCTTTTTGGCTCGCCACGCGATCTTTCCTCAAGGATTGCGTGACAAGCCAATAGTTACAAGCGAAGGAGCCCAATTATTTCAACCATCTCCTCCCCAAAATATGTCAACAGTTATTATGATTACTATAAATATAATCGAGAAGTGGATTGCGCAACCTCAATGACTCGAATACAGTGGAATGGAAACGGAGTTAGTCGGGAGAGACGAATTGAAGTCAACCAGGCAAATTACAATCGGCGAGACGAAAGCCTTCTAAACTTTCGTCTCGCTGAGTTTTAGCTGGTTGACTTTGTCCATGAACTGCCCCTGAGTCCCGGGGAGGGGGGGGCTGAGTCCTGAGTCTCCAAGGATAGGAGCACTCATGAGAAATTTTCGGCCCTTCCCCCCCCCCCCCCCTTTTTTTTCCCGATCTCCATCAATAGAGTCACCATCACTTCCTTATTTGCACTGGATTGAATCCCTGACACGTCAAACAAAAAGCTTTGTGTGATTGAACGGTTAAGTGCCAATCAGAAACGAGAACGACCCTGGCTGTTTGGTGGAAAAATATTCAAATTTACCTTTACACTTTTCAAAGTCAAAGTGTTCTCTGCTAAGCTGAAACTTTTCCTCGACAAGGTACTCAGGTACTTTCATTAATTGTTACAAGCGAGTTTGAAAGACAACAGAAAAAGCTGTTTGAGAACGTCTACAACTTCCAGATGAATGTCAATTTTTTTTGTTGTCCGTCGGTGGTTTTCGGTGTATTAAAAGAATGATAGAAAGCGAGTTCCGTCCGTGTTTCCACAGAGGTCTGGTAACACGTGGATGTTTGGGAGAACGACGAAAGCTATGGCTCGTTGTTTCTCTGGTAACTTAAAGGAGCTCCGCATCTTGTTCAAGTTCGTCGTTCGCAATCCGTTTTAATCTTCCACAGTCTTAACCATCCTTGTTCCTTTTCGGTTTATTATCACTTCTTTGCTGTTTTTCTACGATAGAAAACTATTATTTTTGAGTTTTATTTTTCAATTCGAAAGTAGTTTTGTCCATACTTCACGCGTTACCAGAAGTAAACAGAAGATAACAGTTTGTCGATTACTTACAAGTACACGTAAAGCCAAGAGGACGAAAACTTTTGGTCTGCGAAGGCTAAATCTTGCGAAATTATCACAAGTTCGGAAATTCAAAATGGCGGCCGTTTTGAAAATTTTGGAAATCTCGACTTAATATTCGCACATGCGCAGGTCGTGACGTAGCCCCTTTAAAATATCGCGACAACTTCACTTGCTGTAAAGGAGAACTGAGAAATAAACGCATGATTCCATTGAGGTATGTTAGTTTGGAACCATGAGCTAAACATCAAAATTTCAAGTGTATTTAGACTGCAAGCGAGGGACTGCTTGCAGTCTGAAGTGTATTACATAAAACTGATCATGCGTGGTAAACGAACGTCCACAAAAATAGGTACACGCGGGTGTACATGTGGCTGATGTTCGATTTAATGTGAGATGTTTATTTACCGTGGTCAGTACACTTAGCTACGGCAACGATGCGTCCAACAGACTTGACGAGGAAGGTCCGCAAGGTGCACCAGCCATTGTACGCGTACGTCACAAAATAGTGACAATATTAATTATTTAATGTGAAAAATTTGACAACTTGAGCCCTAGCGCGTCCTCAGGGCCGATTTATAAGCTACAAAACTTGCTTAAAACTGTCGCATGGAACACGATAAGTGCCCCATGTGTACAACACATCACGCCGCGCCACGTGACTTTTCTTTATTATTTCACGCTTTGTCATGTCCCATGCGTAGTCGCTTCACTCCACGCTATGTCACGCTATGTCGCGTCAGTCCACGCATTGTCACGCCACATTACGTAATTTTACTTATTACGCAGCCCCATTTTTGATATACGTGCGCAGTGCATTATTTAAAGAGTATTGCAATATTGAATAACTGTTCCAAACGTCACTGTACTAGCGTGACCAGATTGTTTTGCAGTAATAATTATCTTATTATTATTATCAGTATTATTAGCTCACTTCAGAAAAAGCGGTAGTCTGGGACGAGAGTAGGCGCGCGAAGATTTATGGTACTGTGAACGATTGGGAATGTAAAAATTACCCAAGATTTACCAAGACCGATAAATTGATTTTCTTTAATTTTATAGATACTGCTGCCTAACTCGTCTAGCTCTCAATGGATGGTTATTTTAGGCACCTATAGTACCATATTTGAATATTGCAATATGATTGTAATTTGTCTTTTTTTACTTTTTTAGTACAAAGAAATATTGTTGTTGTGAGAAAATAGACAGAAAATGAAATACAAAGGTCATATTGGAGCGATTTTAAGCGTATTAAGACCCACTCATAACCTCTCTCCCCTTCCACCTAGACCATAATTACTTGCGTATCCACACTCGTCCCAATGCTTTACTGCAAAAGTGAGCTATTTCTCAGGACAGTGCTCTGAGAAAAACGCCTGGAACCCGTCCTCTCGGGACGGTCGAGCCATTGGAATCTTCCATTTCCTCAGGGGAAACGTTGGAAAATGTAGCGATCATTGCACCGCACTGCGCCGTGGATTCCCCTTCTATATATTTCCTCAAGCGAACATAACCTGGCGCCTCGACCAGTGTAGCTGCGATGTACTGCTGATCAGCGGTTAGAAGATATGGCTCGTCGAAGAGGACAAGATGGCTTGCAAAACTGTCGTAGGAGTGTTGTTTGGTTTTGATAGCAAGCACACCTCCTGTAGTGTTTGTTAACCTGGCTGTAATCTGAACATTGATGCGCTCCGGATCTGTAGAGCCTACTCTTATTCCCAGGATGTGATGGTCAGTGCTCAGTTTAAAAGCGATTTTGTCATATTTGCCGGTGTTTGGCCAGTGGGGTGGATTAGACACTAAAGTCATCCTGTAACAGGTGCCTGGAGCTGTTTGAAAGGGAAGATATCATTGAATATTTATCATTAAAAATAAATGATAATAAGCCCGGGCTAAACGAGAATGAGAGTTGTTGAGAAACATCTTTGTCAAAAGCTTAATATCGCGGGCTCAATATAGAGTGTTTAAGTGTGACGTCACAAATTTTCAAATTATTTTTATCAAGCCTCAAAATCCTATCATTAGATAAAGATTGCTGCTGTATGATCAGCCACAAAATTTCAACTTTTTAGCACGAATAGAACAGAAGATATAGAGGTTCAAAGTTTGGTACCGTCCCATACAAACTTCTATAATTTTGCGCCTGTTCTAAACTGAAGGAACACATCTCGGCCACCAATTGAAATCAGTGGAGAGCTACTTCTCGAAACACTTCATTGAGAACACTGTTCTCTGGTTTAATGAAGCTAACCGTTGTGATTTTACACCAGGCATAAAATAAATTATTTTTGGAGTTATTACAGTGAAGATGACGCTACCATTGCCACTCGACAAAGTTTTGATTAATTTTTGACATCTTTTTGACAACTTTGATGGGTTCCGTTTTGTGGCGCCACATTTGAACTAGACTAGAAACTAAAACCATTCAAATTTCACGACTCCGCCTCCAACACTCTTTGGATTTTGATTGGTCAAGTCAAACGGAAAGTCGTCAAAAAGTTGTCAAAAAGATTTCAAAAATTAATCAAAAACTTTGTCGAGTGGCAACGGTAGCGTCATCTTCACTGTAACAACTCAAATATTTTATGCAAGAAGTTTAACTACACCCTGTTATTCACGCGCAACTATATCTACAAATGCAAATTAAATGAAGATGCTCTACTTCTTCCAGATTTTATCAATAAGATTAAGCTGAAATATAAAATCGAGTTTGGATAAAATGCAGACATAACAAGATGCCTCTGTCCTCTCCTCCTAGAACTTAAAAAAAAAAATGAGAAAGAAAACCAAACAATATATTTGCCTCTGTAATATAACTTGTGTATATATTTTCCTTAAAATTAAATGTAAATATGCAATATAATGTAAGTAAATAGTTAACTGAAAGATGTTACTAGCGGTTATAGTGTATGCTAATTGTCAGATTATTTTTTATCACGCTACGAAGAAGTGGATCATTTTAGTCTAAATTTAATGTAAGTTATATCCTTCGTAGATTTTTAATTAGCATTACCAAATTTTAATACGATATTGTAATTTTTAGCTGTAATTTTTAGCATTGCCCAATTTTAATCTGATATTGTAATTTTTAGCTGTATTTCATTATTCTTGTCCATAATTTAGGTATATTGATTGTATTTGTATTTATAGTTTTAGGACGGAGGGCCACTAGCTCGTCAGTTGAATTACTGTTATGTGTCACCCTCCCCAAATAAAGTTGATTATTGATTATTATTAGAAGCTTGTAAGTATGTATATGTCATAGTGTCAATGTAAATTTAGTATAGTGCAATTCAATGTGAACGTAATGTAATGGAGAACTAATTTATGGAAAGTGGACGGCGTTTTTTGGCATGCTTCCTCTGAATGGACCTTAATCACGCGGCGGCCATCTTATATCCCAGAGGATTTAAAACCTTTGTTTCCGCATCTGAAACCCCGCGTAAACTCGTTGTGAAACGTCTGAATGCGAGGCTTGGGGGACCTTGGGGAATAAAAAGCTATTGTTTTTACCAACATGGCGGGCTGTGATAAAGACCCATAGCTGATCAAATTTCATAATTTCGCAAATTTAATTTTTGTGACGTCATAACTTTAGTACTCTATTACCACTATTACCACTTGAAAGGAGAGCTGACTTACATAATTGACAGTTGACACCGCCGTACCAAGACCCACAGTTACAGGTGTATCCTCCACCGTATGTAGCGACACATATTCCAGAGTTCAAACACGGGTTATTGCTCAAACAGGTTGTATCTTATAGCGAAAAAAAAAAGCAACGGAAACGTTAGGGCTATATAGGACATATAGGCGAGAAGCTCACTTCTTTCGTCTTCTGGGTCACGTTTTTTCCTTACATTTTTTGCGTTATCTGACCATGATAACGAAACAAAATGGATTATTTTTTGTTAAGTTAAAAAATAGTGAATGGATAGAAAAATAGATAGATAAGATAGAGAGGTAGCTAGCTAGGCAGACGAAGCAGGCAGGCAAGTAAATACAGTGTAGGTACTCAAGGTACAATTCTCATCAAAATTCTTGTGACTCTTACTGTTTTTCTCATATAAGAGACGCTAATATATCTACGTATCACCTTCCGCTCCTTTCCAATGTTGTCTACTGTGAAAAATAATGCCTGCTTGTTTTTAACATTGTTTGAGGGGGGAGAGGAACCACTAGTTTGTAGAAAAAAGACCAAATTATTGAATTATTGTCTTTAAAACATGCAGCAAATACGTTTTCTTAGCGGTATGGTGTCCAAGAACATTTGACGAGAATTGTAGGTAGCTAGGTGGTAGTTAGGCAGACAGACAGACAGACAGACAGACAGACAGACAGACAGACAGAGACACAGACAGACAGGCACATTTGAAAGATACGTGTATAGATGTGATTCAGTGAGAGAAACCACAGGCTTCCCAAGTTCGTGATAATTTTTTTTTATGAATAAATTACTCTTGTTTATGTAAGCGCTCAGAGTGGAACGTGACTCTCTGAATTAAGCGGTGTTGTGTTACAATGTCGGCCGTTGGGAATTTGAGCGCTCTATAAGACGTTGTATGGCGATCGAAACAGCGTTTAATTTAAGCGTTCGATATGGTAAATTTTTGTCGTATTTTTTATAAAAAGAAGTAAATGAACTCACCTTGTCTGGTTTCTGTGTAGCTTTTGGGCTATTTAGGCGTTTTTAGGCGTTTTTGGGCGATTTTGTCATTCCTGTCCTAGCCTACGTCTTATGAAGGCTAGGACAGGAATGACAAAATCGCCCAAAAACGCCTAAAAACGCCTAAATAGCCCAAAAGCTACACAGAAACCAGACAAGGTGAGTTCATTTACTTCTTTTTATAAAAAATACGACAAAAATTTACCATATCGAACGCTTAAATTAAACGCTGTTTCGATCGCCATACAACGTCTTATAGAGCGCTCAAATTCCCAACGGCCGACATTGTAACACAACACCGCTTAATTCAGAGAGTCACGTTCCACTCTGAGCGCTTACATAAACAAGAGTAATTTATTCATAAAAAAAAAATTATCACGAACTTGGGAAGCCTGTGGAGAAACCAGTGTAATTCACTCTAGTTGATATAATACTGATAATGCTCTGTAATGTACGTACCATACTCGCAATGCACCCCAGTTTTGCCCGGATTACAGTTGCATGTGTACTGATTGATACCATCAACACAGGCTCCACCGACACATGGACTGCTTGCACACTCATCAATATCTGAAAGAACATTCCACAGCAAATTATTTCACAAATAGCTTTAACTACTTCTCAAAGTTCGCTGACTTTGATGCTGCCTTGAAGAGTTTGCCATCTATAACCAGAGGGACAGGGACAAAATTATTTACCTTCCCAACAATTTTGTCTTGGGTTGTAGGTCCGGTTCAATAGCAAGTATGTTTCAGACCAATGTTTAAATGTTTAATTAAACGAGAATTGACAAAATTATAAGTTATGGAACATATTGAGTTATGTCGTAGATCAGAGTTATCTCCTCGTGAAAACTGGCTTTTATTTTATGTTGAAATTATTCAGTAAAGTTTGGCGAATTTCGCTTCAGCCGAAAAAAAAAATCATCTTCCAGTGAATCCAAACTTCTTTGTGCGCTTTGGTTTTCGAACGCGAGGAGAGTATAATTCAACCTCGTTCCCAGGGCTTTTCCCTTCTTTTCCCGACCCGCAAAATTTAGAAGGGAAAAGCCCTGGGAACGAGGTTGAGTATAATTTTGCCGCATCTTGAAAACATTGGCCAATTTTTTCAAGTTCGCCATTCGCAATCCGTCTTAATCTTCTCCATCCTCAACCATCATTGTTCCTGTTTGGTTTATTATTACCTCTTTGGTGTTTTTCTACCTCAGTAAACTATTATTTTGACGCTTTTTTCAGTTTGAAGGTGATTTTTCACTTCGCAAAAATGACTTCAAATATTGTGACATAGCTCCCTTAACTTTTGTAAAATAAAAGGGCTTCTAATCCCGGGAGGGACTCCCATATAAAATAGACAGGGGTGATCGTCGACAATTTTCAAGAGAACCCCTAAAAGGTACCAAAATCTTGTTTTGTGGGTGTGGCTCGAATTCATTTTCACCCCTAAGAGGTACCAATTCTAAGACAAAACTAGTTCTTGTCATGTAAATACTGTAAATATCCCTGTAAATATCACTCCTTTTGATCGGGGAAAAAATCACAAAAAAATTGCGTTACTTCCTCTTGCCACCAAATATGGCACACAGGAAGCGTATAAGTTTAGCCAATCACACACCAAGTCTTACCCCATATAAGGCAATCGTCTCCATGAGGCGCGAGTTTTGTAGTTGTGAGAGATAATGGCCGATGCACGCAAGAATTCCCGGCCCGACGCGTTCAATCTTGCGGAAGTTTTGAGGATGCTAGAGGAAGAAGAGCTAGATGGAGATTGCATATCAAGTGACGAGGAAAGCGATTTAGATCATGAACTGTATGATATGGACCGAGAATTGAGGTAAGCGATAAGTAAACTTTCAAACATCTCGCTTCGAATTCGCCATGACAATAAATAGTTGAGACACGTTTTCTTCAAATGTAATGATATGCTATGTAGATCGGCCTTTTATGTTCGAAACCTCGTCTTTTACATGAAATAGATCTCCAATTTGATTTCCAACTTGATCTTCATGTTTCGAAAGCTCGATATTTGGCCGTAAGTCAACTTTTTTAGGCCAGAGTAATATTTTGTACTTCACGCGTGGAAACGCGAAAGTCGCATGGTTGCGTGGATGCCACGAGGGGACGCCGAAATATCAAATAACACATGTGTTTATCTGTTTTAGACTCAAATCTTCCTATGTTTTTGTTTTGTTTTCATTATGGAGATTTAATAATTAATAATAATAATTTATTGACTTGATATAGCGCCTTTTAACATTAAAATGATCAAAAGCGCTTTACATGAATGAATTAAATGTATGTATATATATAATTAAAATATGTATACAATAAGATGAATTAATTAAGATATATATACAATAAGATAAAACTATGAAAAACTCCTAAACTAATACATTACTAGAAATAAGCGTTGAGAAAAACTCAACCAATTGTATTATCTATTGTAAGCTATGTTAAAAAAATATGTCTTAAGCTGCTTTTTGAAAACGCTAAGTGATTTTATTTCCCGAATATGTATGGGAAGGCTATTCCATAGTGTGGGGGCAGCAGCGAAAAAAGAACGAGCCCCTAATGTTGATAGCATACGCCCCTTGGGACGGTCTAAAAATAATGACTTATTAGATCGAAGAGAATAAGCAGAACAGGACTTAATAGACACTAAGTTACAAATATAGCTGGGCGAGATATTATATATAGCCTTAAAAGTAATAATTAAAATTTTAAATGAATACGGTAAAAAACAGGTAGCCAGTGAAGGCTATATAGAGCGGGTGTAATATGGTCGTACTTTCTAGTGTTCGTTATTAATCTAGCAGCAGTGTTCTGTACTCGTTGTAGTTTACTGATCTGATATTTAGGAAGGCCATAGAGCAAGCTATTACAATAATCTAGTCGTGACGTAACAAAAGCATGAATTAATGTTTTTAGGCATTCCTGAGAAAGGTATTTTGAAATCCTGCGAATATTGTGAATATGATAGAAAGCAGCCTTACAAACTTGATTAATATGAGCATCCATACTAATTGAATTATCAAAAATAGTTCCCAAGTTCCTGACTTTAACAGAAGGATCAATCGTATCATCACCAACATGAAGTACTGACGGATTTAATTTATTTAGTAGTTGACGAGTTCCAATTACTAAAAATTCAGTTTTATCATCATTTAGTAACAGTCTGCCTTCAATCAGCCAGTTCCTTAGATCATCAATACAATACTCCATTGCGCGAAGGGCCTCGTCCTGTGCATTAGCATCATCAGATTTCGTATATAAATAAATGACTTACATCTTATTTTTATTTATTTCCTTTGATTCTCGTGGCCATGAATGAATTTGGTTTATATTTGTTACCTGCCAATTTTTATATATATAAATAATTGTTTTACTACGATTATCAGTTGAGTAAGGCACACGGCAAGTTTGGGGACAGAGTTTCGACATCAAAATCACATTGTTACCTTGGACACCAGAGCCTGCCAAATGCTAGTGACGTCAATGACGACATGTTACCATTGGAAACTGAACCAGTTGTCCATGGTAACAATGTAGTTTTGATGTCGAAACTTTATCCCCAAACTTGCAGCGTGCCTTACTCAACTGATAATCGTAGTACTTATGCATTTTGATTTTCACAGTGATGACGCTGGTGATGATGACGATGGTGATGATGACGATGGTGATGATGACGATGGTGATAATGATGACGGTGACGGTGACATTACTATGATGGTGTTGCCTGATCCTGTGGCTGCCATTGCACCCCTTGTGCAAGATATTGCTGGAGTTCTTTCAGGTAAGTATTACTTTAGTATGATAAATAATGATGGATCAGCGGCACAAATTTAGTACAGCTGGTAGTTTTTGTAGGCTCATATCCTCATACTTGTAATAACAAAATTCAATAATAATAAGTATGTTTATTTTTGTTGTAGATGCACCAGGACCAAGCGGAGTAGATCCTCCTCCTCGTGCCCGTCCTGGTAAGTATAATTTTAGTGTAAGAAATAGTATGTAATGTAAATATTCAGTGTAACTATTATAATTTTAGAGTACAGTGATCTAAGACTATTTTTGCTTATGGTATATCATATGTGCAATATATATCAAATAGAAGGTGTGCCTGAAACAAGTCCTATATGTAAGTGACCTCTGATCAACTTCTAGATTCACCTTTCAAATTGCCTTCGTTTTTATAAGTAGCAAATTATATTATGTTATGTTTGTGTAGCTTCCCCTGTCCGTGGTAACCGTGGTTGTGGTGGTGCTCGTGGTGGTGCCCGTGGCAGAGGTCGTGGTGGTGCTTGTGGCAGAGGTCGTGGTGGTGCGCGTGGCAGAGGTCGTGGTGGTGCTCGTGGCAGAGGTCGTGGTGGTGCTCGTGGTGTGGCAGATGAGGCTCCCTTCCAGAGCTATGACGATGCTGACGTTTCGAATCACCTCCCCCCCTTTACCCCTTTGCGCCCGTCTGGTGTCCACTTGGGTCGTCCTCTTTTGAGAAACTCAATGACCAAGGCCATTGAGTTTTTTTCCTTATTTTTTACTGTTGGTATGCTTGATAATATCGTTAATCATACCAACAGTTATGCCCTGGAAAAGATCCTTTCAGGCACACATTCTACCTATGCGGAGTCTGATGGCTCCTGGAAATTTGTAACTGCTGATGAGCTCAGAAGGTTTATGGCGTTATTGATTTATTTCGGTCTTGTTCACGTCCGTGGTGACGTGGCCAAGTATTGGAGTGTCAAGACCCTTTACAATGGCCTTTGGGCTCGTGCTATCATGACTCGAAATAGATTTTACGCTATTTTGGGCATGTTACACGTTGTTGACCCAGCAACGGAAGCACCAGGCAACAAATTACACATGGTTGAAGAATTGGTGTCTCATTTCAAAAATAGATGCAGTGACTTGTACCAGCCTTCTCAATGCGTGGCTATTGACGAACGCATGGTCAAGTCTAGGCACAGGTCAGGCATGCGTCAATACATCAAAGACAAGCCCACCAAATGGGGAATCAAACTCTGGGTCCTGGCAGACAGCTGCAACGGCTATACCATTGATTTCAACATCTACACTGGTAGAGCTGCTGGGCACGATGTCAGTGAACATGGGCTTGGATATGATGTCGTCATGCGTCTCATGAACCCCTACTTCGATCAGGGTTATCATTTGTTTGTAGACAATTTCTACACATCTGTGACCCTTGCGAAGCATCTATTTGATAAAGGGGTCTTTCTCACCGGTACTATTTTAGCGACTAGAAGAAGTTTCCCGGCTAGTCTCAAAAATGTTAAAGAGTGGGCCAAAGGTAAGGCAAGAGGAACTATGCGCTGGGAAAGAGACCCTCCCTGTTTAGTTTTGCAGTGGGTGGACAATAAAGCAGTCTCTGTCATTACAACTGTTGGCAATGCAAATGACATTGTACGTGTGAACAGGAAGACAAAGACTGCGAATGTGTGGGCCACAAAAGTGGTAAATCAGCCGCAAACTATTTCCATGTACAACAAGTACATGAATGCAGTTGACCGGTCAGACCAGATCCTCACCACCAATTGTATCCAGCGCAAATGCAAGAGATGGTGGCTGGTTATGTTTTTCCACATGGTTGACATAGCTGTCGTAAATGGTTACATTTTGTTTAAATACCAGCAGGCCAATGAAGACAATGAAGCTCTCCATAGACCAGCAAAATATAATCAGGGTGACTTCAGAGAGGAAATTGTCAGGCAAATCTGTGGTTTTCCTGACAATGGTCCTCCTCCTGTGGGACCTTACAAACAAGCTCAAGAACCTGGTTTGTACGACAGCCTGCATATGCCAGTTTATTCTGATAAGAAGAAAAACTGCGTTGTATGCTACAGCCAGGGCAGGGGACAGAGACAAGTTTATTCTCATTGTAGTGCATTGCAATGTGGGGGTAAGCACATGCACATCACCAAGGGACTGAATTGTTTTCAGGAGTTCCACAGCAGAGCATATCATGGACTATAAGTATTTATCTCTATAGTACATGTTATGTTTATGTGTATGTTGAGTTTAGTAGGGCCTTCTCATATAGACAGACCCTCAATAGAAAATTATAAAAATAATCAAAAAAAAAACAAACAACCTTATTACTTATTGTTGTGGCATAATCTGTTGTTATGCCAAATCCTGGTTTTGTTTCTTTTCAGTTGCCTGCCAGGGTGTTGCCCTGGCAGGGGTGGAGGAGGGCTTTTTTTGTAGTTCAAACTAACCCCATGTAGACACATCCAAATTTTTTCTTTCTTTGGTAGGTCAAGGTGGTCGCGAATAATATTGTTCAAGAACCTTGTCTGTGTGGCCTGGTAGGGGTGGAGGAGGGTTTTTTCATCATTTTACAAAATCCTGGTTTTGTTTCTTTTCAGTTGCCTGCCAGGGTGTTGTCCTGGCAGGGGTGGAGGAGGGCTTTTTTTGTAGTTCAAACTACCCCCTATGTAGACACCCCCAAAAAATTGGATTTTTTTCTTTTTTTCTTTCTTTTGGTATTTCAAGGTAGTCGTGAATAATATTGTTCAAGAACCTTGTCTGTGTGGCCTGGCAGGGGTGGAGGAGGGTTTTTTCATCATTTTACAACATTTTGACACCCCCCCCAATTTTTTTTTTTTTTTTTGCCATAAATAGCTTTTCCTAATAAAATTGTAGTAAATTACAGTGTATGTGTTTGTGTGTTTGTTTCCTTTCAGGCAGATTTGGTGGATATTTTGCCAACAAAACAAGGAACAAATGTGTTTTAAACTTTTTCCTGTAACTACACATCAGCTTTGAAATTTTTTATTTTTGTTTACATTTTTTTCATAAATTATGCAAATTTTGGTATTGTAATTATAATTTTTTTTAACTGTAATGAGTTTCTAGAGGGGAAAATGTGCTTTTTTGAAAGCTTATTTATACCTCTTTCAAATGAGGTATATCTTTGCACACTGTTGTAAATACCTGTGGAGATTTTAAATAAATAAGGACATTCGTCAATTTTGCCTGTTTTTTGGCCGGGGGACAAAGAGGTAATACCCTAAAAGGTACCAGGATAACTCTAACTGTGGTCATTTTAGATTCAAACACCCTAAGCGGTACCAACTGCCACAAATTTTAACCCCTAAAAGGTACGACGATCACCCCCGCGCTTCTGATCTGGAGGAAACAGACTACTTCAGGTTTGTTGTTAAACTAACAGCTATTTATGAGCAAAAAATACCGCGAAATCTTGATTTTGTCGGTATTTACCGACGTTTGGGTATAATACCATCATTAATAATGAACTGAGGCGAAATTCCAATATCAATCACACTACAACATAGTAATATGTTGCAACTTACTTATTTCACACTGGGCTCCAGTGAAGCCGAGGGGACAATTACAACTGAATTTGTTGACTTCATTCACGCACACGGCTCCGTTGCTGCAGGGGTTGCTGGCACATTCATCAATATCTGTCAATTATGAATGGCAGCTGTCAATAATACATGTCAGTTTATGCACTGATCAGGAGCCGGGTATGGAAATCAAAAGTGAAGTGCGACGATTGGAGATTTATTAAACAATAAAAATGTCCATGCTTCTTGACTGTTAATCTGGCATTTACTCCCAGAGTCAAACCTTTAGTCAATGAATGTGGTTGTACCTTTTGAGCCTGTAGATGGAACTCTAGGGTGTGACCATTCAAATGAAAGCTATTGGGCAGTGCTTTCATGTGGTACTGTTTGTTTCTGACAATTTTGCAAAATGAAATTCAAGATATGTTCCTCACTTTTGAACTTAGCACTCTTGGGAGTCGGAAAGGGCTAAGTCTCGGTAAGTCAACCTCCCAAGATAACGTCTGTTAAGAGAGGATGATCTAAGAGAAGGCTTCCCCGTGCCCCATGATAATTTTTTAAAATATATCATTAATAATAGTTTCGCGCCATGCTGTGACAGTTATTTTTTTTATTTCCTTCTGATCGAGGCTCCGACATCACGTTACTCGAACTGACCAATCAGGTAACGCTCTTAAAATAGCTCAAATCAGTAAAACTACATTTCAACAAATTATCATTGGAAGCGACCAGAGGCCTATAATAGTTATATACGTATGGGGA
Source organism: Desmophyllum pertusum (assembly GCA_029204205.1). Taxonomy (NCBI): domain Eukaryota; kingdom Metazoa; phylum Cnidaria; class Anthozoa; order Scleractinia; family Caryophylliidae; genus Desmophyllum; species Desmophyllum pertusum. The sequence goes on along the minus strand of MU825874.1, from coordinate 900,317 downwards.
AATGCTTCTCGTCCTCTCATGCGTCTGTGAAAGATTTCAAAGAATTTTAAAGACGGATTCCGCTCAACGTTCGAGCAATAAGTGCAAAAATTAATTACTAAAAAACTACTCATAGCACGGTAACATTTTGAATACTATTTGAAACATATCACTTTAATTCACTTCTCCAAGTGACCCCGAAATTAAATTCTCAAGCATTCTCACGAAAATTAATGTCGAACCTCGTAAAAAATGATAAAAACGCACGCCATTTTGTTTTGAACTGACACGAAGCGTCTTTTTAATTAAAATATGTAATGACTTCTCTCGCGGGGTCAGCTTGGGAGCTAATTTATCGATAATTTCTGCTTAACTGTATTCAAAATGTTACCGTGCTATGAATATTTTTTTGGTAACTTAGTTTGTTGCACTTTTTGCTCGAATGTCCAGCGGAAATCGTCTAGTTGAAACCTTGCCAGCTTTGGATAAATATACTGTTGAATGGAAGCTTTTTTACTACAGTATATATGTAGATTTTCATGATATTTGAAAACTTGTAATTCCGTCATACAATACTTTAATCACAGAGCACCTCGTTTGCATCGTTTTCCTTTGTATCCAGGAAAACACGTGCAGCGGTAGCCTCCATTTGAGGTTTCTGCGCATGTGCCATGGTCACACGGCATTCCAAGGCAGCCAATCTTCATATCTATCGGAGAGAATGGTGCAGCATTTTTATTGATAGCATGATAGTTTTTGGGTAGTTTTTTGTAATCCATATAGCGCGATTAAGTTCTAAAATAAAAGTATCGCTTTAGAAAGCTACTGCAGGTCACCGACATTTTCAGTTTGATTTCATTAGAATCACATTTCCCGTTCCAAATACGCAGAATTCATGATTCAATGATAATTAAATTTAGTCTAACTCCCGTCTGAAAGATACAACACAGTAAATTCACGTTTATTAGCTTGAACTATGATTAGCTCTTATTGAAAGCTCATGCACCAAATGATTGCGTGGATCGGAATCTATATTTTTTTGTGAATTTTTTGAGGTACTTAAAATTTTTTTTTTCCGGGTTCGAGCCCTGGCCTGGGTCATTGTGTTGTGTTCTTGGGCAAGACACTCGACTCTCACAGTGTCTCTCTCCACCCGGCCAGGAGTATAAATGGGTACCGGCGACACAATGCTGGGGGTTAACCTGTGATGGACCAGCATCCCATCCAGGGGAGTAGCAATACTAGTCAGCTTCATGCTACGGAAACCGGGATAAGCACCGGTAGTGTTAGCCTGATTCTCAGACGGTCCGACTCGGTCCCCCACGAGTCGGACCGTCTGAGAATCAGGCTACGGTAGTGTGGGCCAGTTTGGCCCGAGTGCGGCTTTACATTTTACCTTCACTTTAATAATTAGGTAAGTTCAGTTCAAGTCTTGTGGCGATTTGTGAGTGAATGTTGGTGATCATGAAATCCTCTTCTGACGGGATGTGTCGTACTCAAAATCAAAGTCTTAATGCACACACATGTCGTATTCAAACGAAAGGAATCTTCCTGACACTTTTTAAAGAATTTAACCCTTTCACTCCCAGAGTCAAACCTTGAATCAATGTATGTGGTTGTACTTTTGCGTCTGTGGATGAAACCCCAGTGTGTGACCATTCAAATGAAAGCTGTTGAGCAGTACTTTCATGTGGTACTGTTTCTTTTTGACCATTTTGCAAAATGAAATTCCAGATATTTTCCTTAGTTTTGAACATAGCGCTCTTGAGAGTGAAAGGATTAAGGATGGGTCATAAACGAGCACATGTCATACCGTAAGGATAATCGATCCAGGTAAAAACTTTCTTCCACTCAGTCACCCCACCTGGCGGCGAAACTGATCTTTTTTTCCTCGAGATCTGCTTGATGAGCAGTTCCCTCGATGAAGCTGACAACACAAGACCAACAAACGTTACTATTATGCAATGTTGAAATGTGGTGGATGGGTTGAATAGAAAACCCCCCCCCCCCCCTCAACATTGTTTAGGGGGGGGGGGGGGGGGGGAGGTGGAGACAAAGACCATTTCACGGAAAAAATGTGAAGTGTCCCAAGACTTTTGACCAGTATTGTAGTTTAGGATAAAAGTGGAAACTGCAGAATGGAAAATCAGTAAAGAGGAAAAATGCAACACAAACAAACAAACAAAACAAACAAACAAAATCACGAGATAATTACATCCCCATTTATCACCAGCAGTGCTCGACACCGTCAAGGCTTCGTATGGTTTATTCTCATCTCTAAGCAACACAGGAACAAAGGGTACTTCAGTGGCTGTTATTAATGATGGAGACTCCTTTGCCTTGTTCCAAATGTTGCCTGATATCCCAGTCCATTTCATGAATGAGGAAAACTTGCTTCGCAGAAATGTCTTTTTGTTGGTGGATATTCCATAGTGAACGTTACCGACTGGATCATAGCCAAGGACGTTTAAAACGTTTGGTGGCAGATCTGACGAAGATAGCGAAAACATTATTATACCTTAAAATCCGGGGCCTATACCACACAGCGGTCAAACGCAAAAAATCCGGCGCCCAACTTCCGGTTTTCGCTTGGGCCTTGATTTTGCAGAGATTTCAAGTGTAAATGGCCGGCGAAGTTTGTAAGGAAACGTTAAAGAAAACATGCAGTGGTAAACCAAAATACGAGCTGAGGACACTTGATGGATAACAAGATTATTTACATTATCTATGCATACTCCGAGTACAAAGCTTAGTTTCCAGTAAATTTCCTTAAGTTTGAGCTTTAAAGTGACGAAACGTGGAGGACTTCGTAAATTTAGGAAAACATTTCGCAGTGGGTTACGTTTTTGGAGCGGGGACTGCGCAGGCGCGTCACGTTTTAGACCGCTGTGGAGGCCTATACAGCTGCGCAAGGGGTTTTTTTGGGTGGGCTTATAGATGTGGGAGTACGCGGTGGCTCAATGATAAGCGCGTTGGACTCTGGATCGAACGGTCCGGGTTCGAGGCGCCACCATCACCGGGGTCAGTGTGCTGTGTTCTTGGGCAAGACACTTTACTCTCACAATGCCCTCTGTCCACGTGCACCCCAGGAGTATAAATGGGTACCGCGACAAAATGCTGGGGGGGTAACCTGCGATGACTAGCATCCGCATCCAGTGTGGAGTGGCAATTTACTCCTAGTCACTTTGTTACTACGGAAACACCAGAGTTAGCGCTAGTCTTTTGAGCCGCTGGACTCTAGAAAAGGTTTTAAAGTTACTCCAAAGTCGCCTCATGCTACGTAAACCGTGGATAAGCTCGGCAGTTGTGCGGGCCACTGGGCAGGGGGGGTCTTATATCCGGAAGAGAGGAATGATGGGAGGTGGGAGCTTATTGGTGTCCGTGGTATTTAACGAATGAGGCTTTATATATTGTTATTTCGCTAATTTTCTATTTGAAGTTGTACAATATAATGTTCTGTGAGGATTTTAGTGTAGGAAAGGAGCCCGAAAAAGGATGGGGGGCTTCTAAACCGAAAATATGTTAGCTGATGTTTTTGTTAGCGAGAGATGGACGGGGCTATTAAAGTGGTGGTCGGGGGGGGGGGGCGGGGGGGGGGAGGGGCGGACAGATGGACCTATAAGTGGTGGGGGGGGGGGGGGGGGGGGACTTATATTAAAAATGGAGGGGGCGTATGCACCGGGATTTTACGGTACTTGCTTAGAATAGTGTCGCAGACATCGCAAAAAAAATCCCTTTAAAAGTTTTATTCATTTACCTATCCATGTCTTTTCCCGCCATCAACACTCGATTTGCAGTTGCTTTCAGAAAAAACTACAAATATAAAAGATAGAAAAAAGTCAATTTAAAAAATAACATTGAAACCCGGCGTGATTTGATCGAAACACCCAACCGCAGCATAGCATATAAACACACTTAACCCTTTCACTCCCAGAGTCAAACCTTGAGTCATAAATGTGGTTGTGCCTTTTTAAGTCTGTGGATGAAACCCCAATGTGTGACCATTTCAAATGAAAGCTATTGAGCAAGTACTTTCATGTGGTTACTTTTTGACAATTTTTGCAAAATGACATTCAAGATTTTTTACTCAGTTTTGAAACTTAACACTCAATAAAAAATTGGGTATGATGTGGGGGTTATGCTGGAAAACATCAACGTAACATACGCAATAATAAAAACAATATTTAAAAATATTTGAGCTTTAGTTGAACGCACACACCCGTGATTTTTGCTGCCCATTTCAGCGTAACAATTGTGATTGTGCTAGTTTATTGAGAGCGGTTTTTAATTGCGTGTCGCGAAACAAAAAAACAAAACAAAACAATTACAATGGCCAATCACAACAAAAAACTCAAAACAACGAAAAGAACACAATAAGCCAATCAAAACTCAAAAAGCAAAATACACGTACTGTCGCCAAGCGCGGGAAAACGCGTGTGACCAAGTCGCAATTGGTTTTTAGTTTTGCATCTAAATTGGTCGAGAAGGTTGTCGAGTTTTTTTTAAACCATCACGAGCGTAGTAAAGCAAAAAAAACCAAAAAGCATTAGTCCAGATTACTTTCGTTACTCACATTGAAAACCGCTCTGATCTAATATACAAAAGGGGACAGATCGGCGGCTTGGAATATTTCTAACCATCATGTGGTACGTTTGGCTGTATACCACTCGATGGACCTTTCTTCAAATCACACCAAATCCACGAAACTTTCTTACCGCTTTACATCAGATTTACAAGTCAACATCGTGTTTGTAGGTCTGTAGCTCTTCTAGAAGAAAACTATGCGCGCATAAAAAAACAGGAGTATTTGCTCCTACCAAGGAAAACAATACAAAAACAAGATATCACTATAACCGTTTTTTTGATGGGGAACTAAATTCGCCACTCAAGAAACTTCATTTAGAAAAGACGCGGTGGACTTATAGTTAACAATTAGATTATGAGCTCGAGATTTCTATGTTGTGATAGTTGTTGAGGCCGTAGGCCGGAATCAACTATCACATCATAGAAATTGAGAGCGAATAAATCTAAATTGTTTCATTGTTTTAGTTAAAAATCATAAAACAATTGTCTAGTATTAACTCTAAATCTTCTTCCGAAAACTTCGGTTACTTCGGAGAAAACGAGAAGAAAGAAACCGCAATTTGTAGAACGACCTCCAGCCACTGCACACTAATGGCCTGATAGTGTTAGAGTAGGCTCAGCCAATCAGATTGTTCCTCTTTGCAATTAGTGCACCAGTAGAGTTTTACTAATTAGCGTTAGACTCCGGATCGAGCGGTCCGGGTTTGAGCACTGGCGGGGTCACTGTGTCGTGTTCTTGGGCAAGACACTTCACTCTCACAGTGGCCTCTCTCTCACCACAGGAGTATAAACAATTGTGTTTGTTGTTCTTGGGCAAGACACTTTACTCTCCCACAGTGCTTCTCTTCACCCAGGAGTATAACATTGTGTTGTGTTTCTTGTGGTAAGACACTTTACTCTCACATTGCCTCTCTCCACCCAGGAGTATAAAACATTGTGTTGTGTTCTTGGGTAAGACACTGTACTCTCACAGTGCTTCTCTTCACCCAGGAGTATAAATGGGTACCGGTGAAAAAATGCTGGGGGGTAACCTGCGATGGACTAGCATCCCATCCAGGGGGAGTGGCAATACTCCTAGTCACTTTGTACTACGGAAACCAGAGTTAGCGCTAGTCTTTTGAGCCGCTGGACTCTGAAAAGGTTTTAAAGTTACTCCAGAAACTTCAGTTAGACTGGTACTAGTTTAGCGCACTAGGATGTCTTGGATCGCTTTGGTACTACTGGTACTTACCGGAGTCTGGGTACGAGAATAATTCCACTCTCATGCACGCCATATTGATGCACGTCTTGGGACGAAATCGAACGAACCGCGCGTGAACTGGAACCAACAGCTTGTGTCGAACTGCCAGGTTCCTCAAAGTGCTTCCCAGGAAAAGCTATGAAATACAATGAGAGCCAATGAGCAAGACTAATGCATGGTATAATAGGGTGGCTTTCAATTGGGTGTCGTAAAACCAAAACCAAAGCAATTGCAATGACCAATCACAAGAAAGACTAAGAAACATAAACAAAACAAAACGAACCAATGAGAACTCGAAGTAAATACACGTAACCGACGCCAAGCGCGGGAAAACGCGTACATGAACGACCAAGTCGTGATTGGTTTTGCATCTGATTGGTTGAGAAGGTTGCGCGCATTTTTAAACCAATCACAGAACACAGTAAAGCAAAACTAAACCAACCCCGGATTACTTTCGACACTCAATTGAAAACCGCTCTAAGAACCAATGGGAAAGACTAATGCAGGGTACCATATCTTCTCAATTCTCTCAGCTAGTACAACGAGAAATGTATGGAGACCGGTAAGGAGAATTGATATGTTGATATCAGAGTTGAGTACCTTGTTTGCTCCATTGACTCTGTAGTATTTCCATAATGCACCATCGGCGCTGTACTCAAAGTAAAATGACAGCACGGAGTTCGTGACCCCTGAATCGCCATGTTTGCTCTGTACTTCCAACTTTAGATACAAGGTATAATGCATTAGTAAAGGTATGATAAAGAATCGCAAATCATTTTCGAACTCGACCAACATTTCCCTAATACGGACCACGTGATGGTGCAATAACATCAATGTCACTCTTGTCTTAACCTTAATTGACTTCTCCAAATCATGCTTTTAAAAAATACTGGATGACTGGAGTGCCCCTTTAATTTTAGTTCTACATGCCGGTAATGAAAACGTATATTTAACAATTATTCTGCAAAATTGCGCGGAATATCGCCTGATACTTAGCCGACGAGGCCGTAGTCTGAAAAGACAAGTCTGTTGGACAAGTGCACTTTCAAATATGACAAACTACATATACTTATCAATTATCCTGCGAAATCGCGCGGAATATCGCGATATTCCCACAAATTGTTAACAAAACTAAAAACAATACTCTTCCACTTTTATTTCAAGAACTGACTTGAAAATTTTACCGCGCGCACGCGAAATTACATATATCGCAGGATATCTGTTGAGTACGGTCGACAGATATCGAGTGCATCATGACCATATTTGGACAGTGCATAGTGTTAAGATTTGTTGAATAATAACGCAGGATATCTGTCATGTACGGATAACAAACTATAACAAGGGCTTCTTGAGCATATATGGGCATCGTTACAATTTGTTGAATAATAACGCAGGATATCTGTCATGTACGGATAACAAATAACAAGGGTTTCTTGAGCATATATGGGCATCGTTACAATTTGTTGAATAATAACGCAGGATATCTGTCATGTACGGATAACAAACTATAACAAGGGCTTCTTGAGCATATATGGGCATCGTTACAATTTGTTGAATAATAACGCAGGATATCTGTCATGTACGGATAACAAACTATAACAAGGGCTTCTTGAGCATATATGGGCATCGTTACAATTTGTTGAATAATAACGCAGGATATCTGTCATGTACGGATAACAAATAACAAGGGCTCTTGAGCATATATGGGCATCGTTACAATTTGTTGAATAATAACAGGAGATATGTCTTACTTCTCGTAGAAGGTGGACTTGACCTAAATCAATCTGTAGATAGGTGGAAGGATGACATGACCCAGCGCACCACGCTCCTGCGCCTGACCGTGAGTTCAACCTGGAGTACTGGGCTTCATATCCGGGACCTTTATTTGAGGACGAGGTGAGCTGGTTATCAGGTATGACACCTGATTCCACCCCACTCCCACGGGTATTTGAACTAGAAAGAGAGAAAGGAGGAGCGAATCATAACAGGGCTATCAGTAAGGGCTATCAGTAGATTGACAGTGAGCGCATGCGCATGCCGGACAGGCTTTTATAGAAAATAGTTTAGAGAGAATACTTCTATTATTAGATTTTCTAACAATGAAATATGTGTTTTAGAGCTTGCGAACAGTACACTCTTTTGTTGTTGTTGTAAGAATCAGTATATTTTCATGCCCGGCTAAATATTCGTATTTTTCTGCCGATTTTAGGCAGAAAATACTCTTAATACATTCTTAGATTACAAAGTAATCCAGAGTATAGTATTTCAGTAAAATAACAGAAATAATACGACCTCAGCTGTAAAGGTTTTTATCGTTTTGTTGACTCCTTTTGATTTAAAGAAAAAGGAAAGAAGTATACATGGTTACATATTACCATACTTTTCAATAAAACATAATGTGATTTTATTGTATTTTATTTTCTGTCAAGATGCCTAAATCTCAGCCTTGGGCATATTCTTATAACAAAGATTCTTACAAAAAAAAGAGTGTACAGGGCTCGTTCATTACCTTTCTTGTCAGGTTTTGCTTTACCAGTGTCTGAACAACCAAACAACTCGACTTTATAGCTAGGTAGTTCTTCTCCTGCCTTCAGCCTCTTGTCAAACGGTGGAAGAACAAACCTGACAAATCGAGCAGTGGCTTTGAACTTGAAACCTCTCATCACTGTGACTGTAGCAGTGTTACTGCGATCAACCTATCGGCGAAATAAATACAGTCAACTCTCTCAAAGCGGACACCACTGTAAGGCGGACATTTCTCTTAGGCGGACATGGTTGCTGGTCCCATCCAAGTTTCTCTTATTTTTCTATAAGGAAACTCTATATAAGGCGGACACCTCTTTAACCCTTTCACTCCCAGCGTCAAACCTTGAGTCAGTAAATGTGGTTGTAACTTTTAAGCCTGTGCGAAACCCTAGTGTGTGACCATTCAAATGAAAGCTACTAAGCGGTACTTTCATGTGGTACTGTTTGTTTTTGACAATTTTGTAAATTTAAAATTCACGTATTTTTTCCTCCGTTTTGAACTAGCATTCTTGGGAGTGAAAAGGTTAAGGCGGACAGCTAGCGCTGGAGCAGGTCCCGAGGGTGTCTGCCTTAGAGAGAGTTCACTGTAAGATCAAAGTGATTCGATAGGTACGACTCGTGTAACGCATCATCCACAAAGTAGAGCTAACGACTCTTTTTTTCTGCTCTTGTACGCAGGCGTTAAAAAAAACTTATGCAGTCCGACACAGCGGCAAAATGATGCGCGTGCGCCAACCTGCTCACTCATTTCCATACAAACATAATGGCGGCAATTCAAAATTCCCGGAATTTGTTTTCATTTCGCGTGGATAAGGCCGTCACGGAACAGAATAAGGTTTTTACCTTGGAAACAATTCCGAGAGAGACTCTTCTTTCACATATCTTTTTAGCAAAACTAATTATCTTTCCCACAATAGTGAATTTATCGCTCGAAGTCGAGCGACTCGTAAGTGAAACACGAAAACATAGCTCAAAGAGTTCATGTTTCACTTACGATCGCTCGACTTCGAGCGATAAATTCATTATTGTGGGAAAGATAATTAGTTTGCTAAAAAAGATATGTGAAAGAAGAGTCTCTCTCGGAATTGTTTCCAAGGTAAAAACCTTATCTGTTCCGTGACGGCCTTATCCACGCGAAATGAAAAACAAATTCCGGGAATTTTGAATTGCCGCCATTATGTTTGTATGGAAAAATGAGCGAGCAGGTTGGCGCACGCGCAGTCATTTTGCCGCTGTGTCATGCAGTCCTCGGCAACTTTACAGTGGCTCGAAAAGAAAAACTAAAAAGAAACTAAATGCGATAAAAGCGGAGAAAAACCTAATAAACGGTGACGGAAGGACAGCTTCTCCTCATAAATTACTCTTTTAAGCCACTGAAAGGCTTACGCCCTCCTAATATATCTAATAATCTTTCATTGGCTAGACAGTTCGCGCGGAAAATCACGCGTGTCGTGAAGCGACCAAAGTTTCATGGTTATACCTCCCAATTGAAATGCGTTTTCCGATTGGACAAGAACGTGTCACGTGCCATGTGTTAAAACAATCTAACTCCCTAGGGCGAACAAAAACTCACTTTCTCCCTAAAGCCTGGTTTCCATATGATCGCAACGATCGCAACGATCGCAGACACTGAAACGATCGCAAAGATCGCAAGAGTGGTTTCCATATGATCGCAACGATCGCAGTCGACCGCAGTGATCGTTGCGATCGTTGCGATCATATGGAAACCACTCTTGCGATCGTTGCGATCGTTGTGACTGCGATCGTTGTGACTGCGATCGTTGCGATAATATGGAAACCAGGCTTAAGGAAACAACAACAACTTGAACTTTTGACTCGCACGTGATCAGGTCAGTGCACCTGAAAACCGCGGCAAATTTGTGTGCCAGTCGCGTTTAGCAAATAATTTTTTCGCAGTAATTAATTTGTTCTATTTTTGATTGAGCATTGAGGGTCTCGGGGAAACAAAACTCACTGTTTCCCCTCGGGACCAGTCATTAAGTGGTATAATGTTCAATGTTTAAAAGTTAAGTAAAGTTCACGCGTAAACTCAAAAACTATAGCTTTAAAAAACCAACATTTCTAAATTGCAATTCGATCTGGAAATCCGAGGGCCACAGGTTTGTCAGCCATAAGACTGTTGAGTGTCGCCCTCGTTAAAAAGTTAATTAATTTATTTTATTTACCGTTGTCTTCACTCCCTCTTTTTTTCCTCTCTCTCCATTTCCAATCCATCTTCACTCATCACTAAAAAGATCTTTTCCGGTGGAATTTTTTTATGTACTCCTTGCACGGCGGCCTTGCAAAAGTTAAGACTTTATCATTTAGTACAATGAAGATATAGTATATGCCATACGATTTCCAATAATTATTAAAAAAGTGAGCGCTTTGGAATTGTTCATCAACGATCCTTTTTTTCTCCCGAAGGGGTGGGGGGGGGGGGGGGGGGGGGGGGGGGGGTTGGGGTACTCCCCTTCTCTGGCCTTAACGGGGAACGTGCGGGTATGGCTTAACAGGTTTTTTTTGCCGTGAACGTTTTTTTCGATTTTATCACTTTTTGTGTTAGGGCCGGTTTGTAAAAAATATTCTTTAGCTAATTTTGTCATTTTTTCCATTATTTAAGAAACAAGAATTTCGAAGAAAATATAACCGGGCTTTCTTGCTTGAAATCTATCAGATTAGTCACGCAGTCACGCTGAAGTATGATGGTTTGCGCGTATAGTGCCTACTGTCAATTTCTTTCCACTGAGCAGTCTTTGAAGATCATTCCTCAATATAAAGCCAGAGTTGAATAAGAGGAAAAAACACGACAAGATAGGTACGAATCGTTGTTTGGAAAACCATCGAATCGCAGACGTTCCGTGTTGTACCATCATTTCGCAGTCGTTGCTAAACCTATTCAAGTCACAGTTCGACAAATCGCGTGACTCAAAATGTGATATTGGGACTTAATGGGTTGTTATTTATAAATCTTCTGCTTATAAGGAAGTGAAATGCTGCACCAACAAGAAAAAGTAATGTATTTTCACACTAAATAAACAGCAGATTATTCATCGTATTTCAAATAGGCCATTATAGGTGATTATCTCCTTTTTAAATCAAAAGTAATAGCTGGCCTACGCGGAAGAGGCTGGCTACGCGGAAGAGACTGGCTACGCGGAAGGAGACTGGCTACGCGGAAGGAGACTAGGCTTACGCGGAAGAGACTGGCTACGCGGAAGAGACTGGCTAAGCGGAAGAGACTGGCTACGCGGAAGAGACTGACTACGCGGAAGAGACTGGCTACGCGGAAGAGACTGGCTTACGCGGAAGAGACTGGCTACGCGGAAGAGCCCTGGCTACGCGGAAGAGACTGGCTACGCGGAGAGACTGGCTAGCGGAAAGAGGACTGGCTACGCGGGAAGAGGACTGGCTAAGCGGAAGAGACTGGCTACGCGGAAGAGCTGACTACGCGGAGAGACTGGCTACGCGGAAGAGACTCTGGGCTACGCGGAAGAGACTGGCTTACGCGGAAGAGGCCTGGCTACGCGGAAGAGACTGGCTACGCGGAGAGACTGGCTACGCGGAAGAGACTGCTACGCGGAAGAGACTGGCTACGCGGAAGAGCTGGCTACGCGGAAGAGACTGGCTAAGCGGAAGAGACTGGCTACGCGGAAGAGACTGGACTACGCGGACACTGGCTACGCGGAAGAGATGGCTACGCGAATGAGACTGGCTAACGCGGAAGAGCCTGGCTACGCGGAAGAGACTGGCTACCGAAGAGACTGGCTACGCGGAAGAGACTGGCTACCGCGGAAGAGACGGGGCTACGCGGAAGAGACTGGCTTACGCGGAAGAGACTGGCTTACGCGGAAGAGACTGGCTACGCGGAAGGGACTGGCTTACGCGGAAGAGACTGGCTACGCGGAAGAGACTGGCTACGCGGAAGAGACTGGCTACGCGGAAGAGACTGGCCTACGCGGAACGAGAATGGCTACGCGGAAGAGACGACTACCGGAAGAGACATGGCTACGCGGAAGAGACTGGCTACGCGGAAGAGACTGGCTACGCGGGAGAGACTGGCTACGCGGAAGAGACTGGCTACGCGGAAGAGATGGCTACGCGGAAGAGACTGGTACGCGGAAGAGACTGGCTACGCGGAAGAGACTGGCTACGCGAAGAGTCTGGCTACGCGGAAGAGGATGGCTAGCGGAAGAGACTGGCTACGCGGAAGAGACTGGCTACGCGGAAGAGACTGACTACGCGGAAGAGAAATCATGGTTTGTAGTAATATCAAATTATTATTTCTTATTCAGGAAAATAAGGCTTTTCACGGTTTCAAATAAGCGGTTGAATTAACATAGCTCGCCGGATATCAAACAATCAATGACTGATTTGAAATCGCAAAGCAATGATTTCAAATATAAAAGTTATATTTAAATCAGAAAGTCGTGATTTTAAATCCATAAACGCATTGATTTGAAGTCAGGATTTATTATATCAAAATAATAAAGCCATGATTTGAAATAATAAGATTTTATATGAAATAATTTTATGGCGTCCTCAATGCAATTAGGCGTAAACAAGCTCAGTCACTCCATAAAGCTGTAAATAGATTTGTAATCACCGTTCTATTCCTGGTCCGGCCGCACAACCCTTACCCGAGCGTCTGTCGAGTACCCCCCTCCCCCTCCCTTCCGGCCCCTTTCCTCTTTATTACAGTATCAAAAGGAAATGTATGATTTTTCCTCCCCTGAAAGTCACACTTTATAAAGAAAATTCTTGACTCTTTGCCCTCGCTTTGATGTGTGGCTGATACACATTATAACTATAAACTATATAGGTGTGGCATTTGATTTGCAAAGCTATTTATGATTATCTCACCATTTTTTATTTGAACCACTTTTCTCAAATCAACTTGAACGAGATGAAGAGAATGTAATTTTCCACCAGACGCCTTCAGTGGGATCCAGCCAGTGACATTGTTTTCCACTCTTGCACTTGTAGGGCAGGAAAATCGTCCCGCTGGACTAGAGGATGCTGTTATTTGACTGTCAGATAGGTCGATTGGCCCAAAGCCGTCACAATCTATACAGCAAGTGGAAAGTTGAAGAACGTTTTAAGCGAACGTTATTTGCTTTTGGGGGGGCAAGGGAAGGGCGTGGTCTTTACAATTTCAGCCCATATTTAGGTCGAGGTCATTTTAATTGTAATCTAGAAATATGGCTTCTTTTATTTGGGTACTTTCTCATATGTTGGCTGCAAGAAATGTTCACCGGGTACGACTCGTGTGGAATCTGAATCCAATTCTAACTAGCAAAGAGTGAAGGATACCTCGCCTGTAACATCTATATTTATATAAAAGTGGGATTTGTATCTCGACTTCTTGGGCTAGCTGGGAAAACAGAAGTCAGCTGAATAATAAGTTTTACTTGAACTCAGATATTCCACTTTTTATCATCAAAGGCACAGATTAGGACATTAGAGCGGTTTTCAATTAATTGTTGAAAGTCATGATGGCTGAAATTTGCTTTGGTTTTCGCTTTACTACGCTCTGTGATTGGTTAAAAAAACCCTTCATAACCAATCCAGATGCAAAACCAAAACCAATCGCTACTTGGGTCACACGCGTTTTCCCGCGCTTGGCACCGGTTACGTGCATCGAGTTTCTCATTTAGTGCGTTTTGTTGTTTACGTTTGTTTGTGATTGGCCATTGTCATTGCTTTCGTTTTGGTTTTTACGACACTCAATGATTGAAAACCACTGTAACCTTCAACCGGATTGAAAGTAATCAGGAAGTAATAGAGCTTCAATGGACCAATACAACTTGCGGAAAAAAAAAACGGGTTTCAATTTCATTTTCATTTACCTGGACTATAGAATGTGATTTGGCGTCATCACTTTCAAGTGTGTTCTTCGGGTACAGGGCCACCGCATTCAACTGTCAGCTGGTAACGCAGGCTCACTTTACACGGTGCGTGATAAAATGAATCGTCATCGAAATTCTTGTCTGGATCCACGTGAAATGCAGTTTGCAAAGCTACGTATTCAGATGTCAGTAATGTGTTAAACTGTTGAAACAAGAGATGAAAGGCATCTATTCATTACGTGGAAAAAAAAATATAGTCCAGGTTGTTCAAAGGACTGGATAATGATTTATCCGGTGGGTGGGTCACCAATGAGTATCAGCCAAAATGTACTTCATGTACATTATGATTATAATGTAATGTCATGTACTTCGTTACTCGTTTACTGCGTTAATCTGTTTTCGTAGCAACCCCTAACTGGACACTTTCCACGGAAAAAGGTAGTGGAGATATATCTTCAAGGCCAGGTAATAAGATGAGGTTTCTTTCTTATCCTACGGATCCAATTTGGTAGAACCCAGCAGATGAGTCAACACTGCCGCCGCTTAACTCTGGTTTCCCTATGAAGCGACTAGGAGTATTGCTACTCCCCCTGGATGGGATGCTAGTCCATCACACCCCCCAGCTGACAAAAGGCCAGTTACGAAATACCCCATAAAAGCTCTATTTAGCCCCACTCTCTAATAAGCCCCCCCCCTTTGGAAGTCATATTTTGTAATAAGTCCCCCCCCCTCTCTATTAAGCCCCCCCATTTCCACCAGGCTGATGTAAATGACGTTTCATCAATATTTTCTGGCGTTTCAGTCATTTTGTATTGAAACGTGGTCTTTAATTTCCAGACGTATCGTTGAGCTAGGGTATAAATAATAATAATAATAATAATACATTTATATAGCGCCATTTCCCATAGGTTCAATGGCGCTGTACATAATTGAAATTAAATGACCGATTGCATTTGTAAGACGCGGTACGGTGATACATAACCACATTTCTTGTTCTGTTTTAGTTAGTGGTGTTTGAAAAATCATTGTGAATTTTCTCGAAAACTAATGATTTAAAATAAGCCCCCCCTATTAAGCCCACCTCTCTAATAAGCCCCCCTTCTTGAGGCCTGAAATTAAATAAGCCCCCTATAATAGAGCTTTTACGGTATTGCCTCTCTCAGTTTGCCTCTCGTTCAAAACGAGTCCTGGTGCACAACCTTACATATATTTTGTATGGTCCGTTACTTGTTTGTGAATTACCTTCATTGTGACTGAAATAAAATTATTATCACTTGTCGTGGTGACGTCATCAGGGTGACGCGTTCCGTTTGAGTTGAAATTTCATAAATGACGTAGCTTGGTAGTGTAAAGTGTAAAAAGACTTCAACTGCATTGTCAATCACTGGAGACTTGTGTGTGATAGTGACATGGATAAATGCTGTTTTACTAGGAGAAACAGACAGCATACAGATTTATATAATAACTGATGGTCAACAGCTCAGTGTTAACCATTTAATACATGGAAATTTTATTTATTTTGGTGACAGTGACATGACTAGTGTTCTGAACATCCCGCCTAGTTTCGGTTATTTTAAAAAAAGAAAACAAGTTTCGCTTATATTGAATAAAACTTTAGTAAAGTTTTTTAAAACAAGTGCGAGCACCTTATCCTTGTCACGTTAGATCTAACTCGGAAGATATTGATCAAATAAACCAGACGAAGGCTCGTGACACTGAGCCAGCCAAAATAACGTTAAAAATTATAGTCTTAAAAATTATAGTCTTAATTTCATGATCAATGAGCTTCTCTGATTTGAGAGTGAAGTAAGCGGGTAGAAGGCAGGGCATTGCATAAAAAAAATATACAATAATAAATGAAAAACAATAAATCATTTCATTGTCTTTATGTCAGAAAATTCGCTGTGTTCGCCAGTTTTCATAGTCCCGAATTTTCACCCATACGAACTTTATATTTGCTACCTGTATTAAACGGTCACCTCTATTAAGCGGTCGCGGCCACCCTTTAGCAGTCCCATGTTTGTCTGTCTTTGTTATTTTTACCTGTATTAAGCGGCCACACTTGAATGGAAACCTAAAGCCACATATCATTTTACGATTTTATTTCGCTTAAAAAGGGATATATGGATCCATCAACACTACAGCACCATCAACACTGCGCTACAGAGTTGTTATTGTTTATTACTGCATGTAGTTCACCAATTTCGTAAATGCTTTCTAGATGTCAATGTACTGTACCGATTGACTGTGTTATTGTTAGCTTGACTTATCAGTTGCTAGTGTATAACACTGTACGTCAATAAAATTGACATTTGACCACGCCCACGAAGTATTTTTGGCGAACCTGTATTAAACGACCACCTGTATTAAGCGGCCAATTTCCAAAGTCCCAAGGGTGGCTGTTATATGCAGGTTCGACTGTAGTAGTATGGCCAAGTTTGAGAGTGATATCTTGCAAAATAACAAAAACATATGTTTCTACAAAGTCGGGAAATTTTACAGACGTTTGTATGCTGGGGGCAAGTTACAAACGTCTGTAAAATTTTACGACTTTGCGGAACTATCTTTGCGATTTTACAAGATATGAATCAAAAATTTGGCCAATTTCCTAATTTCAAGGTGTTCTATCCAGCAGTGTCGATAGATTTGCGATAACTGGCCAATATCAAAAGTTGAATCTATGGCGAGCCGATAGCTACTACAATGAAGAAGCCGCCATTTTCACGCGAAATTACACGCAGAAAGGATGCGCAGTGCAATACTAAGGAATAAGGGACTGTGCAATAATTACCAGGAGGGGGGTTGGAAAACCAGAGGGGGGGGGGGGGGGGGCATAAAGTAAAATCAAAGCAAGGATAGGGGGGGGGGGGGGGCTCAAGGTAAAATAAGTCACTCAAGAGAGGGGGGCGTAACATTTTATTTCAAGTACATATTACATTGATGAATCCATACCTATTTATAAGATGGGAACCGAAAAAATTTTCCGCCCCTTCGAGTCTTCAACGGACCTGAAAATAACACACATGCTCTTTTCCTTCTGCTATGGTTCTGTTGAACATTGCTACGGAGGTGATGTTTGTTCCAGACGCGGATGTCCAACAATTAAACATGTAGTAGAAACTCTTCTTTCTGTTATAAGATTTTAATCCACAGGTGCGTGTAGAGAAAATGTAGGGTACTTGTATAAAGGTGTGTGTATACTGTGAGGGGGTGGGGGGGGGGGGGGGGGGGTCGTACATAATTTCTGACTGATTAGAGGGGGGCAATAACTAAATTCACTCCTTTAGGAGGGGGGTATTACTTAATATTTGGCTACATGATGCCCATTTTCCAACCCCCCCCCCCCCTCCTGATAATTATTTGTTTAATCCATTAAAAAGTATCACCTGCTACTAACCGTTCTGGTGGCTGTTTTCTTATTACTACTGATAACAGTATTAATTACTATTCGGCCGTCACAACATGCACTGTTTTGACTGTTTTCCTCGATCGAGAAACTCAACGTATAAAAATTTTGTACCAATATCTGCTAAAAATTGCAATTTTCAGGCACAAAAAACGGTTGTTAGCTGGAACTGCCTGCTATGATAATCATTTATCAATTTTCTGGCATTTGTGTTAACCTTTCACTCCCAAGAGTGCTAAGTTCAAAACCGAGGAAAAAAATGAATTTCTTTTTGCAAAATTGTCAAAAACAAACAGTACCACATGAAATTACTGCTCAATAGCTTTCATTTGAATGGTCACACACTAGGGTTTCACCCACAGTCGAAAGTTACAACCACATTTATTGACTGAAGGTTTGACTCTGGGAGTGAAGGGGTTAATTATCCATTCAGTTGATAAACGTAGAAACTGAAATTACAGAAGCAAAAAAATTGAAGTCCAAATATTAATCGTCATCCCTGAGCTGAGATTCTTTCTACCTTGTTGTAGATAGGAATAACCAATTCCCTTAATCAAAATCAGATGAAGGTCCTACATTTTCACATCGCATAAATTATGCATAACTCGTTATGGATAATGATGTTCTACTAATGAAACCGAATCACAGCTGGAGTTATACCTAAGCGATTGACCTTGGTTGGACCAATCTTGCTTGATTTATAACACAGTTGACATTACTCAGGTCGCGCTGACGGATACAACTTTTCAACTTGCAGTGCTTTTACAAGTGATTTTTCCTAGTGATTTTGGCGCATTTTTTTTATATATGTGGTTGTACCTATTGAGTCTGAGGATGAAACCCTAGTGTGTGACCATTCAAATGAAAGCTATTGAGCAGTACTTTCATGTGGTACTGTTTGTGTTTTGACAGTTTTGCAAAATAAAATTCAAGATTTTTACTCAGTTTTGAACTTAGCACTCGGTTAAGATACTGATCCTACGTCATACCCTGCATAGATAGTTCCACCCGGCCCCTTTGAAGCTTCAAGATGAAGTGAAGCTAACGCCGTTCCATAACCTCCAAAGATCATCACCTGCGTTTAATAAGAATAAAAAAATATACCTGAAAGTCCACTACAAGCGTTCAATTCACTGGGCATGTTACATACATATATGATTGAAAAATGGAATTTTAAGATCATTGATTACAAAGAAATCTAGAAATGAATGTTGAGTCCGTGAGATCTACGGCGCGGCGGCGGCGCTAATTAGAAACTGCAGTGCTGAGCCGGGATGCCGATGTCAGTTGCATGCAATGGTAGAACTAATCTAAGGTATAACCATCATTTGTTGTGTTGTAATAGCAACATAATGTTATATCATAAATAGCCAATTCTCTCATTTTTTGCTGTCGATTTTTTTTCATTTTACGACGACTATAAACGTAAAACGGATGAGCTTCTTCTGTTTTTTTTTTTCCAGTTTATTCACGGTACTGCCAAGGGCAAATTGAGTCAAATAATTGAAAAAGCCACCTGATAACTGTTAACACAATCTACATATACATGTATAACCTGCAGAATCCTATCCAGGACAGTTTGCAAGTGAAATCGCTGAAGGTATTAAGACGATTTCCGCTGGACGTTCGAGCAAAAAGTGCAAAAAATTAAGTTACCAAAAAAACTCATAGCACGGTAACATTTTGAATACAGTTAAGAAGAAATTATCGATAAATTAGCTCCCAAGCTGACCCCGCGAGAGAAGTCATTACATATTTTAATTAAAAAGACGCTTCATGTCAGTTTAAAACAAATGGCGTGCGTTTTATCATTTTTACGAGTTCAACATTAATTTTCTCGAGAATGCTTGAGAATTTAATTGCGGGTCACTTGGAGAAGTGAATTAAAGTGATATGTTTCA
The DNA here is from genome assembly GCA_029204205.1 of Desmophyllum pertusum. Classification (NCBI taxonomy): domain Eukaryota; kingdom Metazoa; phylum Cnidaria; class Anthozoa; order Scleractinia; family Caryophylliidae; genus Desmophyllum; species Desmophyllum pertusum. Next base: position 880,832 of record MU825874.1, on the reverse strand, counting down.
AATAGTATTCAAAATGTTACCGTGCTATGAGTAGTTTTTTAGTAATTAATTTTTGCACTTATTGCTCGAACGTTGAGCGGAATCCGTCTTAAATGCTATTCATTGGAACCTGAAAAAGGTGTAGCACAACTTCGCTTCGGTTTCAGAAAGCAAGTACTTACCCCATAAAGTAGCAAGAAATTGTTTCTGAATTGGAGGAATTTTACAAATGATTTCATCCTCTAGTAAGACAACGTAGGCGATAGCCATCCATCAGTTAACAGGCTCTGTATAAGGCGGACTTTGGGACGCACGATCAAACCATTCACTGTACGTTATTGCGACTGTATGATAAGATACTTTAACGGCACAGTGTTATTAATAGCAGGTCTCCAACTGATTGAGATCGTTCAATTTTAGGCTCCGATCTCACAATCACGCTGAGTAACTCGGTGCTAAGGTCGTACAAGTTCAAACAATTCCGGCACTTAGCGGTTTCTTTTCAAAGAAACTGCCTTACACGTTAGGTGGTACACATTCTCGACCGCCGAAAAAAAACAAATGAAAAAAAACAGCATTTGAAAATTACGAAAATTGACATGATAAGTTCAGTGCATGTGGCGATTCAAACTGGCGGTAAATGATTTCAAAACATTCATCACCTCATATCAAGACAATAGCTGGCTTAGTTGATGATTTTCGAGGAATTATTAGATATTGATCCCCCGCCGGCCACCCGAAGTTTAATATAGCTTGTATTGCGATCCATGCGCTACCTATAGTTTTGTTCGAGACGACATTCGCTATAATTTCGTCTCAAATGCAGGCCGGTGATTGGTTCTGAACTCAGATTGGCACCAGGGCACTGAGTTTGGTTACTCACGTACCAATCAAAATTCAAAAGTTTTCTTACAGTAATACAAGGAGAAATTATAACATCTAGATCCCCCCTACAGGCGCGGATCCAGGAAAAAAACTTGACCGTTTTACTAGACTCTAAGCGCCGAACTTATGGAAGTCCGGAGGCAAGTATTCACCCGAAAAGGTTTTTAGATTTTCAATCTCTATAATTAAATTTCCCTCGGATTTGACTGTCATTTGGAAAATTTGATCGATTTCCGTAAAAAGGTGTAAACCGGCCTGGATCCTCGACTGAATCCAGTAGTTACTCGGTTGCAAACGCTCCATTACAATCCTGTAGTTACTGGGTTACAAGCCCTCCATTACAATCTAGTAGTTACTGGGTTACAAACTCGCCATTACAATCCAGTAGTTACTGGGTTCCAAACTCTCCATTAAAATCCAGTAGTTACTGGGTTACAAACGCCCCATTACAATCCAGTAGTTAGTGGGTTACAAACGCCCCATTATAATCCAGTAGTTACTGCCGGTTACAAACGCCCATTACAATCCAGTAGTTACTGGGTTACAAACGCCCCATTACAATCCAGTTGTTACTGGTTACAAACGCCTCATTACAATCCAGTTGTTACTGGGTTACAAACGCGCCATTACAATCCAGTTGTTACTGGATTAGAAACTCGCCATTACAATCCAGTAGTTACTGGGTTACAAACGCCCCATTACAATCCAGTAGTTACTGGGTTACAAACGCGCCATTACAATCCAGTAGTTACTGGGTTACAAACTCGCCATTAAAATCCAGTAGTTACTGGGTTACAAACGCCCCATTACAATCCAGTAGTTACTGGGTTACAAACTCGCCATTACAATCCAGTAGTTACTGGGTTACAAACGCCCCATTACAATCCAGTAGTTACTGGGTTACAAACTCTCCATTACAATCCAGTAGTTACTGGGTTACAAACTCTCCATTACAATCCAGTAGTTACTGGGTTACAAACGCGCCATTACAATCCAGTAGTTACTGGGTTACAAACGCCCCATTACAATCCAGTAGTTACTGGGTTACAAACGCGCCATTACAATCCAGTAGTTACTGGGTTACAAACTCGCCATTACAATCCAGTAGTTACTGGGTTACAAACGCGCCATTACAATCCAGTAGTTACTGGGTTACAAACGCCCCATTACAATCCAGTAGTTACTGGGTTACAAACGCGCCATTACTCTCACACTGAGTGACAATCCAGTAGTTACTGGGTTACAAACTCGCCATTAAAATCCAGTAGTTACTGGGTTACAAACCGCCATTACAATCTAGTAGTTACTGGGTTACAAACTCGCCATTACAATCCAGTAGTTACTGGGTTACAAACACCCCATTAAAATCGAGTAGTTACTGGGTTATAAACGCCCCATTACAATCCAGTAGTTACTGGGTTACAAACTCGCCATTACAATCCAGTAGTTACTGGGTTGCAAACTCGCCATTAAAATCCAGTAGTTACTGGGTTACAAACGCCCCATTACAATCCAGTAGTTACTGGGTTACAAACGTCCCATTACAATCCAGTAGTTACTGGGTTACAAAATCGCCATTACAATCCAGTAGTTACTGGGTTACAAACTCACCATTACAATCCATAGTTACTGGGTTACAAACACCCCATTACAATCCAGTAGTTACTGGGTTACAAACGCGCCATTACAATCCAGTAGTTACTGCCGGGTTACAAACGCTCCATTACAATCAGTTACTGGTTACAAACTCGCCATCCAGTAGTTACTGGGTTACAAACGCCCCCATTACAATCCAGTAGTTGCTGGGTTACAAACGCCCAATACAATCCAGTAGTTACTGGGTTACAAACGCGCCATTACAATCCAGTAGTTACTGGGTTATACAAACTGGCATTACAATCCAGTAGTTAATGGGTTACAAAGTTCGCCATTACAATCCAGTAGTTACTGGGTTACAAACTCGCCATTACAATCCAGTAGTTACTGGGTTAGAAACTCGCCATTACAATCCAGTAGTTTACTGGGTTACAAACGCCCCATTTACAATCCAGTACTGAGTTAAATTACTGGGTTACAAACGCGCCATTACAATCCAGTAGTTACTGGGTTACAAACGCGCCATTACAATCCGGTAGTTACTGGGTTACAAACGCCCCGTTACAATCCAGTAGTTAGTAGTTACTGGGTTACAAACGTGCTATTACAATCCAGTAGTTACTGGGTTGCAAACGCGCCATTATACAATCCCAGGGGCGGATCCTGGAAAAAACTTGACCGTTTTACTAGACTCTGAGCGCCGAATTTATTGAAGTTCGGAGGCAATTTCCCTCGCAGACCTTTTTAGATTTTCAATCTCTAAAATTATATGGAAAATTTCCATTTCCACTGCAGAAAAAATTTGTGAAAATAAGCAGAATGATTTCATTTTAAAACATTTCTTGAACTCATTCATATCAGGCTCTGTTTCAGAATCGGTAAATAAATTATTGATTGCTCTCGCTGATTATTGTTCGTCCAATAATCATCAACTTCCTCTACTACTATTTCCCCTGCTATTGAAAACCCCAACATTCAACATCGGCTAATAATTAAGTCGATCGATCACGTCAAATAAATAATTGATTACTCGCCACTGACAAATCACAGTATTTTGCTCAACCTCGTCTAATAATCATCGACTTCCTCTATTACTCAAGTTTGAAAAACCCAAAACAGACTTCCTCTTTTACTATTGAAAAACCTAAACACAATTCATTGGGTGAAGGTTTCACTTCCCTTTTCGAAACGGGAAGTTGTGAAAACCGCTGTGAGAAGCACGTTTTCAATTTCAGATATACAGCCAGTCACGCTAGTTTTATTTAGCCTAAGGAAGGCCTGATACTCAGCCGGCTAGTTTTATTGAAAGCGTGCGACAAACAGAGCACGAATTCGATGTCAAATTATTTCCGTACATTTAATTCTCGTCCGCCAGACTATATTTGTCGAAACTGATTCTTGTTCAAAGTTTTTCGGTCGGCACATACGTGGGCAACAAGTCCCTTCGTGTGAACTACCTATTTTCGTCAAAAAAATATTGTCGCGGCGACTGTCCCCGCGACTTGTCCTAGGAATCCAAACTGGTTTGAAATTATGCCGCGGCTTGTCCCCCGTGTGAACTGTTCGTGGGATTAGTCTCTGCGACCAAATAAGAACATAAACCAATCAAAGACCAAATCGGACTGTCCCTGCAACAAGTCCCCGATTCCCTCGTGTGTACGCGGAAGGGATTTGCATGGCCCCGGGACACAGTCAAGTCCCTGCAACCAGTCCCCTCGTATGACCGGCTACAGGGCACTTGTTGCAGGGATCAGTCCCAGGAACAAGTCCTCTTGTATGCCGACCCTTAGTGCATGTTTGCACCGGCAATTCCAATGCTCCCAGTCACGCATTGAAAGTCATTTTGAAACAGTGTGGCCGGTAAACAAAGCGTGAAATATAGTTTATAGTATGGGAATGTGAAAATGATAATTTCCGCAAATTTGATTATTGTCTGCCGACTCAGTTACATCATGTATCTATATCTGTCGATTTATACTTCCTTGTGGCTGTTCGCACCGGTAAGTCTGAAAAAAGAAAGAAAGAAAAAAAAAAATCCCCGCTGTATATATGATCCCTTGTATTCATCCCCAGAACCCTTCGAGTATTTTAGCCGGCGGGAGCTTGGAACGAGTAAATGACGGAAGGACGGAAGCGCGTTCTGAAAAGGAAGACACGAATCTTCTAGAGGAACACAAATGGAACTTTTCTTCCGTGGAATACCGCTTTATATGACTTAAATCTTTAGTGAGAAACCTCTGCTTCCTATAGCTAAAAAACATCAGAATTTAGACGTTCATTTCAGCCAAGAAGTTTGCAACAAGTTGTCACTGACGAAGGAGAATAAGTTGGAAATGGTACCCATGTTTGGTGGTACAAATTATGTCCATCGGCCTCCTGAAAGGCCACAAACTACAGGACAGGCTAACAACGAGCCAAGACAACTGGAGTTCAGTGAAGCTATGAACGATTTTAAACACATGTTTCCAACCCTGGATCGGGAAGTAATAGAGGCCGTTTTACGAGCTAACAATGGTTTGGTGGACGCTACCATCGATCAACTTTTGTCAATGGGGATAGACATGGAAGGTGGTTGTATAAATACTGCTTCCACGCAATCCGAGCACCCACCATTACCTTCTTACAGTGCTTTAGATCAATCTGAACCGCCTCCAGTTTATACACCGAGAGATGACGAGTCATCTCCGAATTCTGGAACTGTTTCTCGCCCCCTGCCTGCAAGACCTTACTCGGCGTGGAATCCGCCATTGCTAGGCAAAATTACCGGATGATTTTCTACGTCTCGGGCCTGCATCGACCACTTCTCCTCGAGGTTTTGGCGATAGCATGGGCGATAAACAACTGGAACGGTTTTTGGAAGACGAAAAATTGGCCATGGTGTTACAGAACCAGGAATTTATGCGAGAGCTAAGACACAATAAGGATTTCATGTTGTCATTGGAGAAAGGTTTGTGAATAATATTTTATTTAATCGCCGGTGCGTGTCATCAGACACGCAAGTTTCTAATTGTATCAAACCTTAAATCAAATTGTCAGAAAACTCATATAAACATTTGCAGGGGTCGTGATATATTAGAAAAGTCACGAGGAAGTTTTCCAGTAAAGAAATTCGCACATTTTCTCGTCTTGTTTCGATGTGTTTATACCATTCCCACCATGTAAATATGTAATTATGTTTGCACCTTTATATAGATCTATAAAATGATAGCAAAAATTATGTTACATTAAATATTAAACTTATTCAATTGTGAATGCTTTTAGAACATCCTGCAGTGATATTACTGTTTGATTTATTTTAAAACTTCCGGATGAATATCGGAATATTTCATTTTATGAATTTATTTTCTTGTAAAAAAATTATTTTGTTTTATATATGATAATATCTGACCTGATGACCTGATTGGTAAATCATGCCTTTAGGAAAATATATTAACAAAAGTACATGTAAAGTTTCATTCAATTTCTTGCTCATAAGAACTTTCAATAACGGCTACACGGCTCAAGTACATGTAAACATAAAAATTACTCACTTGTTTTGCTGTTTGGAGCAGTATAATCAATTATAGCATAATTTCTAGATCTGATGAAAACGTCTGTGCAATGTGATAACTACATGTACATGTACAGTATGTATGTACAGTGAACTCTCATTATAGCGGACACCCTCGTGACGTACTGTAGTTTGGAGTCCGTAATTTAACGAGAGTCCGCAATGGCGGAAGTAATTTCCAGTGAAACCTCTATACAGGCTTTCACCGGGTGGAGGACTGGATTTTGTCCGTAATAGCGGGTGTCCATTAACCTGCGATCAGGCCCTCCTCGAAGAGAGGAGGGCCTGATACAATTACTTGCCGGATCTCATGTACAACATTCAGATTCTGAATGTTTTCCTGATTGGTCGAAAAACAATACTTCCGTCAATCATGCGTACCTAATATGGCTTTTGTCAATCCGGCGTGCACGCTCGATTAAAGTACAAGAAAGGCCTTCTACTTTCCCACTCCGCTACCGCCTTTTGCGAAGGGAAGGACTCTTCTGAATCATTACTAAGCCAATATAAAGATCTTACATTTAAAACGGCTGAAGCTTTCCGCTTAAAAAATGGTTATTTGATTCAAATTTCTAAACAAAATCATGGAATCATTCGACCATAACGACTGACTAGACATGTCTAGGACGTTATTATGCAAATTTGTGTCGTGTAACGCAATCGTAGTCAGTGCTGTTTTCGGAATGAAATTGATGGCAAAAACACAGTCGAAGGCTCTATTCTACTTCAAAATCCTCCTCATAATACAACATATCTTGCCCGTTAGAAATGCACTTGAAGCAAAGAAGGTCAGAAGACCGAATACAAGAGAACGGCAAGTGTACAAATGTCACGAACTGTAACGTAGATTTTGAAAATTGACAGCTTGACAGATCATTGACAAGTGGGTGGAAAGCGAATCGGCAAATAATTGTATCAGGCGTTCCTTTTCCTCTCTCTCTCTTCGCGCTCTCGTTCTCCGCGAAAGAAAGAAAAGGAAAAGAACGCCTGATCGCAGGTTAGGTGTCCATAATAACAGGGTGTCTGCAAGGCGAGAGTTAACTGTACATGAAATTGTATTGTAAATTTTACGTAAAAGATACATCAGTGAAACAACAAGATGTTTAAGTTTATTTCAACAGACAGTGATTTTGGGTTCAACTGGTTTCTTTCCAAATGAATGATCACACGAGACAAAGTATGCAAATCTTTGCACACCCTCCCCCCTCCCCCCCCCCCCCCCACCCTATACACACACTGACCCTCCATTGGAAATTCATTCTTCCTGGGGGTGGGAGGATAAGATATTTTTTGTAACCACATGTTCAATTAAAACGATTGCCTAGCCCCTTTATACACAGGGTTGCAAATAACAGTTGGTCATCGGATGATGGCCGACCAAAATTTGCCAATGTCCGATGAAATCCCAACTGTGTGTGGTTGGATATAATTTCTGGACAATTTTTTTTGCCTTCCAACACCAACGCGTTATTATTCTAAATGCAAACTACATGTAGTTTACTCTGCATTGACAATGCATTCGATTAGCAGGTTTGCTTATCAAGTGGTACTGTAATATTATGATGTCCGACCTCTTTTTTGTTTTGTCCGACCAAAATGGTCACTTAATTGGACACATGTCCTTTCATGAAAAAAAAAATTATTTGCAGCCCTGATATACACTGTATACACCAAGGCTGTGCTCTAAGAAAAATTATTAATTAATTAATAATTGATTGATTGATTAATTAATTATAATTAAAATCAATTAACCCACAAACAAAAAATATATTTTGAAAGAAAAGAAAGAAAAGAAAGTGCCGGAAAATTTTTGGGCTCCCACCTTATAAACAGGTTTCGGTTAGGCATTCAGCTTGGTTCTATGTAATACTTAGTCATAGTAGTTTACAAAAGAAAGCTTTTTTTAGTTATAAACTGATTGATATACATATAAAAACGCTGTCTTTTTTTCCTTCTATCCTTTGGATAATTTATTCTTTAATTAGACTTTTCATGTATACTACATGAAGGATAAGAATTAAGAAGACTTTTTGTGGACACTGCATGAAGTGTAAAGCACGTGTTAGATTGAACACATCGAAAACGATCGAACTCAACGATATTTGACTTCACCGATGGATTTAAACATTCTGAATTGGGCCATTTTGCCTTCTAAACTTCAATACAACACAAGAAAACAAAGAGAGAAAGAAAATTTATTGTGTGACTGTTTTCATAGCTAAGTTGAAACTGAAAAAAGAGGCGACTCGGTAAGTTTTTCTTGTCGCCCAAAGGCAAATGTTAGTCGCCTCAGGCGACTGGGCGCCGTTAGAGCACAGCCTTGTACACGTACACCATGTAGAGTGTTTTCACTCAGTCCTGTGGGAATTAAAATGACAAAGGCCGTGGCAGCCATGTTGGTGTCCCTAACAAAAGAAGTTAATACAGGGCCTGCACAGCAGTTTTTTGAGTGGGGGGGCTAATGCGAACGCATTAGCGTGAGTCATCTAGGGGGTCCGGAAAAATTGTGAATTTAAGTCCTCTGAAATGGCTGGAAATGCATCTAAAATTAACAAGCGTGGTGCAAATTACAAACTTTCAGCGCTTAAAAAGCGATTTCTTTTGATACTGAAAAAGAATCAACATTTATTATCCGGTCTTTAAATTCAGAGAGATTTGTCCACTGTTCGAAAAGCGATCAGAACTTTTTGGTGACTCTTTTCTTTACAACAGCCAGCAACCTTCCTTATGCTCATATTACCATGTGCGCTTCTCTCTTGGTTATCACGCAGGATTGAATGTCCCGCGATGTCCAGAGCTGTATATAATTCTCAGTTTAAAGTATCTATGGCGATAACAAGTTGCCATAAAAACGTTTCTAGCTCTACAAAAACGCAACGACGCAACTGTTCAATAGCATAAAGTCAGTCAATTAAAGCTCAAATTTATCTACTTGTCGCAACTTTAAAACTCTTGATGTTCATTCAGTTGTAATCGCGTCTACTTTTGTCCTATATGTTATCACCAGCTTCCAGTAAAAACGTTAACTAGTGAAATTACTTCTGTAAATTATGTTTTTTTTCTAGAAAAGTGGGAGGGCTAAAGCCCCCCCCCCCCCCCCCCAGCCCCTCCCCCTGCGCGGTCCCTGTAATAAAAATTATTTTGTATGGGGAAACCAATATGGTGGCTATGACATCAAGTGAAAACACTCTATTAACACCTGTAACCAGAGTTTGGGTGGTACAATGTACTGTAGGTTGATGGAGTTGCCTCTTTGAATGGCTTTTATTCATCACAATAATTATTATATGCAATTTCTGTTAACCCAACAGACAGGCAAATAAATACTACAGTTGCAGCCAGAAATATAGGTAAGTTTTAATCCAGTAGAGGTTGATGTGTGGTTTGGATTCTCAGCCTTTAGACTTGTACAGTACATGTACATTTACATTATTTTTCATGTGTAAGGTAATTAGTTTTCACAAGCCTACAACTGCCGGAGCTTATCCCGGTTTCAGGTGGCATGAAGCGACTAGGAGTACATGTATTGTTACTCCCCAGGATGGGATGCTAGTCCATCACAGGTTACCCCCAGCATTTTGTCGCCGGTACCCATTAATACTCCTGGGTGGAGAGAGGCACTGTAAGAGTAAAGTGTCTTGCCCAAGAACACAACACAGTGACCCTAGCCAGGGCTCAAACCCGGGCCGCTCGGTCCGGAGTCCAGCGTGCTAACCATTAGGCCACCGCATCTCCCACATGCGTCTCTCACGTGTGCTAGTTGATTTATGATCTGAAATAAGACCCCTCTTTTTTAACCATCACTGTCCACAACAGAAAAAAAAATTAAGCCATCAATGATTGTTTTATCCAGCACCAGTAGAAACCCCAGCCAACAATGTTCCAATAGCAGCTGGAAATAGCAGTGGACACTCTCCTCAAACTCAAACTCAAACACCGACACGCACATCGCCTGTGACTCCAGCAGAGCCTGTTGCTGGAGCAGTTGGTGGGCACCCTGCTGCCGCCGCCGCCCCTCATGATGATGCTGTGCTCAGGGAAAGGTTGAAGCACATGGGAAAGAGTAAGTGTTGTTTTCAGTATCGTGATGGTTTGGGTGTGGTTAATTTAATTAATAACATTAATTTTGATCAGCTAAAATGTTAATCCTTTTATTTACTCCCAGAGTGACTAAATCACAGTGGTGTCCATTCAAATGAAAGCTATTGAGCAGTATTTTCATGTGGTGCTGTTTATTATGCTACTGTACATGTATACAAGGTGGCTCTACCTTTTAAGTCTGTGGATGAAACCCAAGTGTTTAAATTTGACCATTCAAATGAAAGCTACATGTACATGTATTGAGCAGTACTTTCATTATGGTGCTGTTTACATGCTGTACAAGGTGGTTCTAACATTGATCTGTATGTCTGTGGATGAAACCCTAGTGTGTCACCATTCCAATGAAAGCTATTGAGCCGTACTTTCAAATGGTCCTGTTTATTTCTCAATAGTACATGTAAAAAATGAAAATGAAATTTGAGACTTTTTGTCAGTTTTGAACTTGGGTGCCCTTGCAATAATTATTAAACTTAGTGAAAGGATAACACTTACTGATATCTGTAAGTATAGCCAAACTTCTAATTGACAGCTGTCAAGTGGACTTGATTTTAAGAGACAGTACTCTACTTTGCCATCCAACATACATGTAGGAGGATTATAGAAATCAATATTATTATTTTTATCTTCAGGTACAAGAAAGAAGTTTGACAAGCTGGCTAAAATGTTTCACAGGAAGAATGTGAACCGGGCAAAAGTATCCTTTGGAATGCCATGATTATACCAATACATGTACATGTATTAATCCAATGTTTGATACAAAGGCAGTCTTGTTTACATACATGTACATGTAGCCTTATGCAAACACTTGAGAAAGTTAGGGAGTATTTAAAATACACTGTACTTATAATAAATGAAGGGTCAAGTGGAAAACTATGCTAAGTGAGCAAAGCGTGTTATGCCCACTTAGCATAGTTTTCGACTGACCCTTCAAATGTTAACCCTCACCTGCAGCTCAGGTTTACATAAACTTGCTCCTGCTCCCAAACTATCATGTTTGCATCATGCTATGTAAGCATGCACGGCATTTTCTGTTTCTCAACTGTGGAGAAGTTATGTTCCCTTGACTTTGCAGTATCATTGCTACTGGGTCTGCTACATCAACTGCCAATCTTCTGGATGGTTACAACGATGATGGCGATGATGGTGCGTTTACTGTCCATACATGTATATAATACTTATGCCATGTTCTCCTGCGTAATCTTTGTTACTAACTTTTTTTTCTCCCTTGGAAATATTTCAGATGAAATTCTTAATGCCCATGGGTTCTGCCAGACTTGAAATCATGGATGAGAGAGATGAGGACAAAGAAATAGAGAAGGTTTCGCAAAGGACAGCCACACAGCAGAAGGTACTGACATGTACAAATGTTTTACAGTGTACTATTGTTTAACATTTTAATCCTCATTAACGCTTTGGTAGATTGTACATTCAAGTGCTGGCTGGGGTCATTCGTTTTTGTGGGCAAGACACTACTTAATCTCTCACAGTGTCTCTCTTCACCCAGGAGTATCAATGGGTACCGGCAAACTGTTAAGGAAACCTGACAAAATGCTGGGTAACCTGTGATGGACTTGTATCCCAACCAGCAGGAGTAGCAATACTCCTAGCCGGCTTCATTATTTGTGGTCAGATGTACATGTACGTATTGCATGTATATGGTGCTAGATAATCATGTGAATTAAGTTTGATTATACATCTAGTTAATTCATTTCCTGTTTTTTTTTCTTTCCCTTTTTGAAGCCATCGGAATCAGAACAGAAGAAGGTGCAAGGCAGCATTGAACCAATTGTCTTCTATTCTGAAGATAACGAGTTTGAATATAAAGAAGAAAAGTAGCAAATATAAAACTAAGAAATTCTTTTTGTGATAGTGTATTATAAGGTTAATACAATTCAATAATACATGTATACCCAACCGGGTACAGTGCATAACCCTTTGAATCACTCCCAATAGTGCTACATTATTTTGTACATGTAAGTTCAAAATGGAGTAAAAAATCTTAAATTTCATTTGCAAAATTGTCACAAACAAACAGCACACCTGAAAAGTACTGCTCGATAGCTTTCATTTGAATGGTCACACACTAGGGTTTCATCCACAGACTCAAAAGGTACAACCACATTTATTGACTCAAGGTTTGACTCTGGGAGTGAAAGGGTTAAATGTGCCTTTCAATAACATGCGAGCTCTGCTCAATCAACGGTTGCATTTTTGGCTGCTGTCAATCATTTTAGCAGGCGTCTCAGAAAACAGAAGTTCACTTCAATGGGTTCATGGGTTGTGATTGGCAGGTTTCAATTCGGGGGGGGGGGGGGGGTACCCCCTAAAAAAATTGGTGGGGGTGTGCCGCTGGGCTATAAAAACCCTTAACCTGTACCAGACCACAAAAACGCTAATTTTGCGACTCTGTTCCAGACTAAATGTTAAAAAAAGATACCCTGTTCCAGACGATTTTTAATGATTGTTTCTAACCCAAAGGGCTAAACTAGTAAGCAACACTGCAAACTTGTAGTTGTAAAGCTTTTTTCCTACGCGTTTCGTTTCGTTTGTCTAACATAATCTTATTCCAGAGTATCAGTTAGCAATCTTTGTGCTAACTTCTGGGAAACTGATACCCTGTCCCAGACCAAAAAATGTTGTTTGTTATGCCCTGTTCCAGACCAAAATGCTTAAAAGCCATACCCTGTCCAGTGGCACGTACCTATATAGCGTATATAAGGGAGAAACCCCCCCCCCCGGGGGGGGGGGGGGTTCAATCCGTTTTGTTTCTTTCTTGGCAGCGAAAAAATGCAACTTAGAGTTTGTGTCATTGAAAGGCTCAGTAAGGTATGGGATAGCACTGTACTGAAGCCTATATCCCTACCCTACCCCTGTCATGTACTGGTACTTATTAATGTACTGCAGGATGAAATGAACATTATTTTCATATACACATACATCAATACCTCACAAATGTAAAAATGTCTTGCTCAAATGCAGCACAGCCGGCAGTTTCTTGGTTTTCCCTGGGAGAAAGTCCAAAAATTGAACGACTGATAGAAGGACACATTTTCCGATAATTACATGTAGTTTATGTATAACAAATCAAGTTATGGTGATCATTAATACATGTTATTGTATTCAACTGTAGAACTCTTTTGTACAATAGCCTACAAGGTATTATAAATAAATAAATAAGAGACCACGTTATCGGGAAGAAACAGTTTCTGTCCAGTAGAAAAGTTTATTGTCCCAATACACCATGGGCACAAGCTTGTAAATTGGTTATCAAACATCAAATAGATAAATGTGTATGTATTATTAGGGTTACAGAGGGGGAAGCTCATATTAATCTAAAGAATGTTATATAGGCTAATTAAATATTGATTTATTTTGTATTTGCTGCGTCTGAAAAAGGGATGTTTTAAAATTTACAATATTTTCTGCAAACAAAAGGGATTGCAGTTCTACCCCGGGAGGGGGGGGGGGGGGGGGGGTACTTGGCCCATGTTTGGGTATAGGGGTGCCGCTGAGGGTTTGAAACCCTGACCCTGCATGTTTAGGGCAAAAAAAAACCTAAAATACCCACCTGTGTAGGGCAACACCCTCCATTTTAGGACCCTGTTTAGGGCAAACGACAAAATACACACTCTCTTGTTCTAAAAAAAGTGTAGGATACCGACAACAACACTAGCATTTATCTTGTCTTGAAAATGATGTGATGTTGAGTGATGAGCTGCTAAAGACCGGCAAACGTCTCCGTGCAACAATAGCCCGGAACAATACCCTGTTTAGGACAGACTCGCATGAAATTATATACCCTGTTCAGGGCTGGGAGGCCAAAAACCATACCCTGTCCAGCGTCACGTCCCCGTATAGGCCACATAAGGGAGTACCCCCCTACCCCGGGAGTTCTACGTTTTTCAGGTGTTCGGCTGTGGGCTTATTATTAGTCCACATAAGCTGTGTTTGCGATTTTGTGTATGAAGTATCAGTGAACTGATGCTACGAGCCGGAAACGTTATGGCTGATTGGGTTGCACATGTATTCAGGGCATCATTTTGAGTACAAGACCGACCACCTGACACAGTGGCTTATATCAGCTGCGATCTCGGTCTGTTATATTCTTCGTGGAGCTAAATTTGAACTACGTTGCACCGTAATAAGTAAGTCTTGATTGGGGTGGGAAGCGCGCCGCGCGCTGGGGGGTTATAGAAGATCACATATTTTGATCTAAGATGGATATTGTAAAGCGCCATGAGCAATTAGTGGATTTGGCGCTATATAAATATTATTATTAAGCGTTTCAAGAAGCGAGCCATATCCACCCACCAATATTTAGGAGACTACCTACCCAGGGAAGGTAGGGGCGTTTACACCAAAACTAAACAGGTTTAAAAGCTGCTTGAACGCTTCTTAGACAACTACCTCAGATGTATAAAAGTTTTCTGTCGCTGATTTTTACCCATTTGTATGTTATGTACCACTTAGCTATGCCGCATGCGATACTTACTGTCCACTATGCCTTATGGCACATAGGGCAGCAACGAAGTTTCTCCACCCCTGCCTGTCTTTAGCTAGTTTCTTAATGGAACTCCAGCTGTAATTTAGCACCTTTAGTTCTTTCTCAATGTTCTGCGCCAAGTTGTTTTTGGGCGGCCCCAGTTCCTCCTGCCTTCAGGTCTCCATCGTAGTGCTGTTCTGGTTATGCGCATGCGACGATGCTGATGAATTCTTGGAATGTATTTTCACTCATGTCTCTCAGTAATTTCTATAAGGGTTTAGGTTAAAATACAATATTATAATACAATTAAATTTATAGAGCGCTTATCCAGCAAAGTTACATACTTTCCATAAAAGAGGTGGCGCTACTACGAAAGAGTAACAAAAAACCTCATACGATTTCGAAAAATTCAACTTTAGGTATGATATCCCAAAAAAATTGGGCGAGGGTGTGCCGCTGGGCTATAAAAACCCTTACCCTGGGTCGCCAAAATTAGTGTTTTGTGGTCTGGCTGTTCCAGATTAATGTTAAAAAAGACACCCTGTTCCAGACGATTTTTAACGATTTTTTTTTCTAACCCAAAAGGCTAAACTAGTAAGCAGCACTGCGAACTTGTCAGTTGTAAAGCTTCTTTCATACTCCTACGCGTGTCGTTTCGTCTGACTAACATATCCTATTCCAGAGTGTCACGTTCCCAGTACCGCAGACACAGGGTGTTGTGTACTTGAGTTCGCCACAGTGAAGTATAAGACGGGCAGCAAGACTTAATACGTTTATTAGAATCAAGCAGTCGACTATTTACATCACTTGCGGTAAAAACTAAAAGAGAATATACGGCATGTCTAAATTTAAGGAAACGAAAAAAGGCTCAAACTAAACTCCATAAACGAAATGAAAGGAAATTTACAAGCGTGACTTACGTCTGATCTTGACTCCAGGGTTGAAATGACTCCAAAACTCCTAAGACTTTACAACTCCGAAAGAAAACTCCTAGAACTCCTTACAGTAAAAAGTCCGTCTGCGACGCAGGCTAGAACAACTCCTAACAACTGAAAAACGTGCTTATAAAAAAGAATCTAAATACATGCCTCTTACGTCTCCCTCCTGAAGCGAATTAGTACTCCTAACAGGCTGTTCATTAAGTCCGGGCCAGAGAGGAGTTCCTTGTTGAGGGATACTTCTTCGTATTCGGCCGATGAGTCGAACACCAAACTCTGAAGTGCGGCAGATACCACACTTGGCCAGACCGGGACTGAAGTCGCTCTGATCTCCTCTGGTGGAACCGGGGAGGCGTGTCAAGGACTTTCTACATAAATTCGACGTAGTCTGCCTCCATTTGTGGCTTCCTTCTTAGGGTGCGGATTAAGCCATTCAAGCGGCTGACCGCCTGACTCCGATTGTTCGGCATTCTCGCATACTCGCGACGAAAGGGGAGTGGCATTTCCCAGTTCCCTCCGTCGTTCTTGTGTATGCTAGTCTCCATTATCTCCACGAACTTACAGCTGAACTTACGGTCTTCACAGGATAGGCTAACGTCATTATCCTCTTGGGTGGTGTGAAATACATTGTTTTCGGGATCTCCTTGAGGCTCCACGAGGCTCTCCTTGATTCGGAACTGGTTTGGGCACGGTACAAGCTCATAGCGTCCTGGCTCCATTGATTTCTCCCATGGCTCTCTGCTGTTGGCCGCGTGGAGACTGGTGCGGCAAGCGAGCGCGTGCGCTGGGCCTCCAACGACGTCCAGGCACATCTGTCCGATTATTGTCCAGCCTAAAGAAAGTCTTTGTGCCCATGGAGCTCCGTTGGGTCTGTTTCTGAACTATCTAACTTTAAGAAGTTCTGGAGCGTCTCTCCCGATGAGAAGATGAATGTCGGCGCTTTCGTCGAGGGGTGGGATCTCGCTGGCGATCTCCTGAAGGTGTGGAAATCTCCAGGCGATCTCCGGTGTAGGAATCTCGCGTTTATCGTGAGGGATATTATCGCACTCGATAAGGGTTGGCAAGTCCGACATCGCTCCATTCGGGGGTTGTATGGTCACACCTGTCACACGCCGTCCGTACTTGAACTCCCTGTCGCCGCTGCACGTAGTAAGATAGTACTTTTCCTCCGGGCCGACTGCTCCTAATTCATCGGCAAGACCGCTGCTGATCAGAGACGAGTTACTTTGATCATCGATGATTGCATAAACACGGCGGATGGTATTCGGCTTCTCTTTTAATAGTACACCCGTCAACCAATAGCAATTTACTGCATGATACGCCGCCCTCGATAGCTCTACATGCAAATGTGCACTTGGCGCCGACAGTTTCTTTACTCCCGGCAAACCTCGGTGGTCTTTCTCTATGAAGGAGCGCAGTGTGGCGATTATCTTTGCATATGCTGCACTCTATCTTCTGCCTACAGCTACTGGCCCTATGTCCTTCGGCCAGACAACGAGCAGAGTCCGGCCCTAAGGTTCCATTCGGTTTTCTCTTCTAAGATCTTAGCGCCGAAGGTTTTGCACTCCTCTAGAGTATGTCCTTCTTGTTCGTGAAAGGGACATCGTTTTTTCTCTCTTTCCGGCTCCTTTTTCTCCGGTGACTCCGATTCGATACCGCCCGACTGGGTGTCGGTCTAGACTGCGAGCAGTCTCTATTTTTCGCTAAAGTCCGTGAGGCGAACGCGCGAGCGCGACGCGCCGCTCGTAAATCTCGCGCGTTCGCCTCATGGACTTTAGCGAAAAATAGAGACTGCTCGCAGTCTAGGGCTTAAGCGCTCATTTTTGTTGAATTCTCCGGCCGGGTGATGTTGGGGTGGTGACAGGCCGGGGATGCCTGCGAGAATGTTCGGATTGTTTTTAATCCTTGTCTGCTTTTGGACAACGTTTGAAAATACCTGAAAGCCGGGGTACTCGTCTCCATTTTTCTCCGAGTAGTAAGCGATCTGATCTCTTTCTCCCATTTCTAGACTGTTCACAGCCTCTCTATTTTCTCGACGCTAACAGCGAGCGCGAAGCGCGAGCGAGCGGAAGCGAGCGCGAGGGTTGGGGGTGGGGAGCAGGCGAACTATTTTTCTCCTTCCCCGCCCCCTACACCCACGCTCGCGCTTCGCGCTCAGTTCCAGTTCGCTCGCGGCTACAACGATCTGAGAAAATAGAGAGGTTGTGAACAGTCTAGGTAAATAGCTAAGCTGACTCTCCACATCGGCACAAAGGTCGGCAAACTCTTGCAGTTCTACGTTCTCATTCTCCCCGAACGCGGTGGTTTTGTTCATGCGCTCCAGCAATGCCGTAGTTATGACAGCCGCGCTGCCGAAACGCCTCTCCAACTCCACCCAGAGACTGCTCAGTAGTGCGCTGGGGTCGTGTTGTTTTCGTTTTCGGTAATTGTCAACCAATTTCCGGGCTTCTCCGCCAGTAAAACTGCGCAAATAATTAATCTCCTGGATGGGCGACACATCAACACTCGTTATCATAGCTTTGAAAGCCGCTTTCCATGGGTGAAAAAGCGTAGGATCTCCGCTGAAGGTGTCGGGGTGGCATTTTGGAAGGTTTTGTCTTGCCAATCCCGCAACTATTTGCTGGTTCGCAGATGTCAATGATTCGATCAACTGGCTTCTAGACTACGAGTAGTCCCTAATTTTTCTCAGATCGAGCGGTGGGTGCGCGCGAAGCGCGTGGAAATATCCTCGCGCGAGAAGACGCGACGCGCTTCTCGCGCGAGGATATTTCCACGCGCTTCGCGCGCGCCCGCCCGCTCGATCTGGAGAAAATTAGGGACTACTCGTAGTCTAACTGGCTTCCGGTAATGTTTATTGGGGTCGATGCAACAAATGATTGTGTAAACGCGCGTTGAGTATTTTCTCCATTGTCTTCTCGCTGATTAATAGTCGCGCGCGAGTTCGTGGTGGGTTGGTCCTCAGATGCCCTATGGGGGGTGTTTTTGTTGCGTGAAATCGATTTTCAACCGAGGAATGTCTGGTATGGGTGTCGTGTGGGTCTCGACGACCCAGTCTAGGATCAGTCTAGTGTTCTCCACTCGCTTTTGGCAATTGGGATTCCCGGTAAGTCTTTTTTCTCCCCAATCTCCTCGTCCACCATTGCCTGTTCGATCGCTCGAAGTTTTGCGTTGGCTTCTGCGACGTTCGTGTTCTTTCTCGGCGATAATTATTTCGAATTCCGCGCTTTCACGCGCCGCTACTGCCTCGGCAAGAGCCTTCACTCTAGCCGCCGCGCTGCTCGTTGTAGAGGTCGATGATTTACTGCGGCGCGAGTGACGAGATTGACGCAAACTTGTCTCCAACAATTTGTCGGCTTGTCTATTCTTTATTCCTACTATTAGTTTATAAGCTCGGTCGAGAGTTAGGCTCTCGACAGTATTAAAGACATACTTCTTCATCTCCAAAGCAATTGCGTGTAAAAGTTTTCTGATAAGC
This sequence comes from Desmophyllum pertusum, assembly GCA_029204205.1. Classification (NCBI taxonomy): domain Eukaryota; kingdom Metazoa; phylum Cnidaria; class Anthozoa; order Scleractinia; family Caryophylliidae; genus Desmophyllum; species Desmophyllum pertusum. The sequence continues at coordinate 861,825 of MU825874.1, read as the reverse complement.
CTACGAGGTCACGCAAGGCTTGGTCGAAATCCGATCCTTCGTTTGGCTCCTCGGCGGATCGCATGACTTCTTTTAGCATCTTGTGAATAGCATTCGTCTCGCGACGTTTCTCGTCAACAGCATTCTCTAAAGCTTTTCTGGATAAAAATCTAGTTCTTTTTTCAGAATCTCTATCGACTAATTCTGGATCTATTGTGGTTTCTCCGGCCTCTGCTTTTCGTCTCCGCTCCTTGGCCACTCAGTTTTCGGCGTTGCCATTAGGTCTACTGTTTATGGCTTACCTCAATCTGTTTTTCACCAGACTTTTACTGTCGCGTTGCCAGTATATACCGCAGACACGGGGTGTTGTGTACTTGAGTTCGCCAGGTCAACCACAGTGAAGTCAGTATAAGACGGGCAGCAAGACATAATACGTTTATTAGAATCAAGCAGTCGACTATTTACATCACTTGCGGTAAAAACTAAAAGAGAATATACGGCATGTCTAAGTTTAAGGAAACGCTCAAACTAAACTCCATAAACGAAATTAAAGGAAATTTACAAGCGTAACTTACGTCTGATCTTGACTCCGGGGTTGAAATGACTCCAAAACTCCTAAGACTTTACAACTCCGAAAGAAAACTCCTAGAACTCCTTACAGTAAGAGGACGTAAAGGAAATAAAAAGGAAGAACGCTGTGTGCGGCGGGCCAAAAAACGGATATTAGATAATCATGTAGCCTGTTTACAGACGTTCATCAGTCTTTTTCGTAAGATACTGGCGCGCGCGCAAAAAATGAACGTCTGTGAGGCTATTTGGTGGTTTTCATCAACATTACAAAAACTGTTTGCTTGCATGAACAACATCAGAAAATTAACAGGTAAAAGAACTGGCAGGAAGAAACATTTTGTCCAAATTATAGCTTTGCAGCGTTTTTCATAACCGACTGAGTTATTGCCAAACTAATTTTCAGAAAATTACAGTATTTGGTATGCCGCCTTCATGTTTGTGTCCTTCAGAGGGGCACAAATATGACCGCCATAAAATTGCACAAGAGGTAGAGTAGATTCTACCGTCAATATCATTAGCTTTCACTTCAAATCTGTTTAGACATCACTTCTAAATTATTATCACGTCTGAAAATTTAAAAAATTATATAAAAATATCCGGTTTTTGAGACAGTTCAGAAACACGTTCATCCGGGACATCACAAATTTCAAATAGCTTTATTTCCAAAAGGAATCACTGGATCGATACCAAACTTTGCATAGAGATGAATGATTTTCATATCTAGAAGATATAAAAAGAATAGCTTTGTAGGATTAACAGTTTAGATTTTAGTATTTTGATGACGTCAGATGAAAACAAAGAATAATCATGCAATTATAAGAAACAAGGCTTCTAACAGACGGAACAAACAGTCCTTGAGCGTTTCTAAAGTTCTTTGTAATTATGTAAACGTGACAACTTCTGGGAAACTGATACCCTGTTCCACACCAAAAATGTCGTTTGTTATACCCTGTTCCAGACCAAAATGCTTAAAAACCATAAATTTCAAGCAAGCACCGTGGACGACAATCCTGCTGGTGTACGTTGGATCAACAAGTGATCTAATCGGCTAAAACAAGTGAAAATATACTGTAGAAGCAGAGACCGATACAACGTAGATTTTAAGTTTTTTAAGTACTATATTCCGACTGGCCAAACCAGTTTTCGTCAGGTACAATGAGGAAATTTTACATTGATATACGTGTTATATAGTAGCTACTAACAGTTTTTGCGTAATAACGGAAATACGTCAGAGAGATAACATAGATTGACAGTAAAACAATAGAATACCCTGTCTAGCGGCACTTACCTATATAGCGTATACAAGTCAAGGAAGTGTCCCCACCCCTCCCCGGGTGCTGCTTCAACGAACACTGATTTTCAGACATCCACTGATGTAGGGCTGTCTAGTCATTCAACAGTTGTTTGGCACTTGTACCAAATTCATTATCATTTCTACACTTTTATTTTATCAGTTCACTTATAATTTATTTTGTCTCCAACAAGTGCCATGCAGTTGATGAACTTTTCTGTTCATATATTTTTGTTCTCATTACAATGTTCGCTTGCTTCCGCGTCCAACTAATTAGCTATAGAGTGTATTTACTGGACGTCATAGCCGCCATATTGGTGTCCCCGTACAAAATAATTTTTATTAACTTCTTCTGTTAGGGACACCAACATGGCTGCCACGGCCTTTGTCATTTAATTCCAACAGGACTGAGTGAATACGCTCTATAGCTGTTGTCTATAGACGCCCTTTGCTTTGTGACATTTTGTTTAGCACCGTAAGATTCTTGAAATTATTCAGTTGACCAGTTTTTCAGGTTTTTCGATATGTTACCTGTTCTCTTGTCAATGAATTGAGAGACATAAGATATTGATAATTATTTACAACAGAAAGGTTTTAAAACACGACTATCTCAGGGGCACTCAACGAGAATTTTTTTCTGTAGGTGTCGGAACGTCGTTTTTACGTTATAATTGTACTGTTAGTGCAGTTCAATGGCTTATTTTTAAAGGCTAAGAAATATGTATCTGTTCGGATACGTTAGCTGAACTTTCAAACTTCAGAAAATTTTAGGGATTGAAATCTGATTTCCCGAATTTATTAGCTGCTTTTGCCTTTCCGAAAATTCCTAGCTGACCTGTTTTTGTACCCAAAACGACATTGTTATCTCTCCGAAAACAAAGGGCATTAATTTTACCATATTAAGAAAGTTCGAGATGACATTTTCTTAACCGAATATCTGAGGCGATTACAGGCCTTCCGAACAGATATTCAACCGAAACTATCCGTTGGGTGCCCCTGCTATCTAACCCGAGCCATATTCATCACAATTGACAATGCGGGGTATAACAACAATATTCGAATTTTGAGAACAAATGCTACTTTCAGTCAGGGGAACAAGTACCAGTTGATGGCGAAATCCCGCCTCCGAGACGGGACTGAGCCCGCGGTGTTCGTCCCGAAGTTGCTAAGCAACATGACGTATTTGCTGGCGCAAATACTTTCGGAGTACTCGTGAGTGCTCTCGCTAGTTTCTGATTGGATAAAAAGATTCGGAAACTCTTCGAGTACTTCAACGAAGATTTGCTCAGATTTGTTCAGTCCTTTATCTCCCAATCAAACCGCTTTTCTTAATTTTTTCCATTTTTTGTGTGATTTTGCTTGTACCTGTCCTTTTAATTCTTTTTTTTTGTTACATTTGATTTTATCTGATCGTGTGTTATTGTAATGTGAAACAACGTAAGCTCTCTAGATGAGCATCTGCTCTTAGAGCAAATGTTGAGACGAAATATTGTTTAATAAATAAAAAATAAAAAATAAAAAAAAGATTTGCCAGAAACGGCACTTGTTCCCCGACTACTTTTGACAAGTACTCTAAATAATTAACTCACATAGAACTCATTAACTGCGTGCACCGTCGATGTCTCGAATCAATGCACTAGCTGCGATGACTCGCTATTGGGTGCTAACAAGTGCTAGCACTTACCATTTCATAAATGAAGAAAAGCGAAAACGCTAATATGATAGAAACGAGATACGCCGTGTGACTTGTAATCAAAATATTTGACTCCTACAGGTGTTAACAAATTACTTAGTTCATGGATTAGACAAAACAGCTCATCGTTAAGGCCGGTTTCGGAACTTTTGACGTATTTAGCGTTCAGATCGTTTCAGCCGGGCATTGGTTCTGTTGTTTTTGAATAAGAATGGCTTGCCGTTAAGTTGGCAGTACGTTTTCCATTCTCGCCGGAAGTAAGCAGAAACGTGAGATTATGGCTCATTTGCACGACTAAAGGAAAGTGCAACACAGGTGTTACATTCACTGATGTAGGTACTCTGTCGGTATAAGCTTAGAAAGTTTCAGTCTCAGTCACGGGATCTCTGTGAAGAACATCTTATGAAGTTTCTATCTATGATTCAGTTGTCCACTGAGACGTATACGAATCCGGTTTAATTTCTGCCACTCTTTCTTGGAAAGGCTTGATCCTTGCTGAATCTATCCGTCTCTTTTTCAACAGGTGCATCAGTCATAAGAAGGCATCACATCACACAATGGGAACGAAATCTTTCGCTATGATGTTTCTATTTTGTCTTATTCTCTTGTTGGCGCTATTATGGCAATTTGAGATAAATCACTTTTCCGATGCTTTGGTTGAAATATCTGTTAAGAATCACACCAAGAAGTCAATACGAGAAAACACTAGCCACAGGACAGCCAATCAAGCAAAACCTGCTTTGGTTGAAATATCTGTTAAGGATCACATCAAGACGTCAATACAAGAGAAAACACTAACCACAGGACAGCCAATCCAAGCAAAACCTGCTTTGGTTGAAATATCTGTTAAGAATCACACCAAGAAGTCAATACGAGAAAACACTAGCCACAGGACAGCCAATCAAACAAAACCTACTTTGGTTGAAATATCTGTTAAGGATCACACCAAGAAGTCAATACGAGAAAACACTAGCCACAGGACAGCCAATCCAACAAAACCTACTTTGGTTGAAATATCTGTTAAGGATCACATCAAGAAGTCAATAAGAAAAAACACTAGCCACTGGACAGCCCATCAAACAAAACCATGGCTCATCATTTACTGGTCAACGTATTTTCAAAAGCAGCTACATATAAGCATTGTATGGAAGAAAGGTGAATGTCCCGTGCCTTGTGAGGTCACGAGTGACCGTTCCCGAGCGAGTGACGCCAAAGGCTTCATTGTCCATGCAAGGGATTCACACATGATACCTCCGACAGAATCTGTGCCGTGGATCCTGCTCACACAGGAAAACCCGGTGTATACTTCCTCTTTAACAAACGCCAAGTTTATGTCCAAATTTAAATTGTTGAGAAGCTATCGCTTGGATTCTGACTTCCCTGATTCTACCTTTTGGATGCCTTCAGTGGCACCACCACTTCCTTTTAAGGACAAAGATGGACTCATCATGGCGGCGTTCTCAAATTGTGAACCTGTACGAACTGAATACATGAGACAGCTGATGAAGTTTGTGCAGGTAGATTCTTATGGAGCCTGTCTTAAGAACAAAAATGGTCTGGTACGCAGATATGGTACACAGAATGGCAAAGATTTCAGAGACGTCAAAGCTGAATTGGCCAAAAAGTACAAGTTTACTCTTGTATTTTTTAACCAGGACTGCGATTATTTTGTGGATGCCCAACTGACACATGCATTACACGCCGGCTCGGTTCCCGTGGTGATGAGTACAAACAAGCTTGACGAGTTTTTGCCCGGAAATCTTCGACATTCCGTCATAAAAGTCCGTGATTTCAGGAGTCCGCGACATTTGGCCGATTACCTAAATATCTTAACAATAATGAGACCGAGTATAACAGATATCTGGAGTGGAAGTGGAAAGGAATTGGCAATATTACTGGAACTGTTATTGGAGATTACTGGAAACCAAAGTATCCAATCTATTGCCAAATCTGCGTTGCACTGTCGGAGGGGCGAATGCACAAGGATGGTCTTCAACCAATCACGTGCAAGGCAAGGAGCTTTGAAGACTGGGGAATAACAAAGGGAGCATAAGTTTCGTCTTTAATGTACTTTCAGTATCCATTTCTACCTTTATATACAAAATCGTAGGCTCCAACTTATTATAAATTAATAGTTATTAAATAGTTATTAACGAGAAGCCATATCTCTTGAACGGTTTTGTTCTATAAAATGTAAATTAACTGGCGTATAAAATGGGTTGGATAGCATTTTTTTTAATAATCGTGTATATATAGCTCTAATTTTGATTAATAATCGGATCATAATGTTTTATCTGATTAAGAACTGCCTATGTTACATAGCTTCATGCAAAACGACTACATAACCAATCAGAGCGCGCGTTATATGATCAAAATTTCATAACACACATCCAAGTACATTAAGGACAGGTCATGCTAATCAACGCTATGATCATGTCAGGAATTCAATGGATCATAAAACGGGTCGCACCAAACAATTGCCCTTTAAAAGCATTACAGTAATACAGTCGAACCCGTATAAGGGGCCAGTTTTAAAAATCCCGAAACTATTCTCGGTATAATACTACAAATGAAACCCTTAAAGTGCCTATAACCCTTGCTCAGACTATATTTTCCCCGAAAGTAATTGCCTTATGGAACATTATTTTACCAAAAAAACTTCCAAGTTTTGAATTGCCACTTTTTTTACAGCTATTCAAAGTTAGCGAAAAATCATCATTTGTGCTTCCTGTGTCATAATAATCGAGCGATAAAAGAGTCTGGGAACGAGTGTTACAACAATAATAATAAAATTATAATAATAATAGAATACATTTATGACGTAGCCTCCGGAACACGCTTCTGACGGTCTTCACAACTTCACTGCTTTTCTACTCTCTAAATCATCAAAAAATGCCAGATCGATACACGGTATACGGGTGTTCAAACACAAATAGCATAGAAAAGGGAATATCTCTTCAACAAGTGATCGTCTTCCGTAGGCTACGTCACAGAACAGCTCGGCCCAGGCTCACCGCGCGCTCAGATTTTCAGCGCTGAGGCGCGGGTTTAAATGCTTCTAAAATAATGAAGGAAAAAGCGAATTGGATTTTTTCTTTTGAATATAATATCTTCAACCTTCCTAGTTTAAGAAAAATATATAGCTAGCGAAGGTTATAGGCACTTTAAGCGACGTAGTTTTGCCGTCCCGTTGAGGGTTATCTTATTGTTTTTTCCCTATTAAATTATTGTAGTTTGGCCTTGTTTTGAAAAAGCTGATGACAGATACGAGTCCGAAATTGATTAAAGATCGATGACAGGATTGACAGCCCTGTGCGGGCTCTCTACGTCATCCGATGTAACAAGCCTCCAACCGCGTTTGTATTCAAATAAAGTGATGCCGTTCTACCACGCCTTATGCTAATTTTGATGAAACCCAGCCCCTATTAAGCGGCCACTCGTCATTACCCTGAGGGTGGCCGCTTAATAGAGGTTTGACTGTATGCTTAAATAATATTTTTTCTTGAACACATTGTGAAGGGTACTAAAGGTACTATCCTACGTAGATGACGAGGAAATAAATCTTTATAAAAAATAAACAAATAAATCGACTTTGTTTAACGAGGGCAACACTTAACAGTCTTAGCCTGACAGACCTGTGGCTCTTTTTCCAGATCGAATTGGAATTGGTTTTTGCGGAGGGAAGAAACCCGGAGAAAAACCCTCGGAGCAAGGATGAGAACCAACAACAAACTCAACCCACACATGACGTCCGGCCGGAATCGAACCCGGCCACTGGTGGGAGGCGAGCTCTCGATCTCTCCACTGCGCCCGATCCCTATATATATGTTTGCATGCTTCTGTTTCCATGCACTCACCTGCCGGTGCTGTATAAATAATCATGTCAGACAACTTGATGGATAAATAAATATTGTGCAAGTTTTAGTAAACCGTTCCCGCCCATTGCGGAAATCCGTAATTTTCGGTGATCCTGCATTTATCACTCGATTTTCTTGTTCTTAATATAAAGAAACAGAACGACAAAAATTCCAGAAAATTCCAAAAACGTGTGTCCCAGTTATATCATTTCAGTTCATGGACAATAATAATAATGATTTCGCTCAATTGCAACGACATAAAATGTACCCTGTACCATTGTCCAAAATTATATAAACTTGCTTCGGATGAGAACATCCCATATCATTACAGTGTTCGTTCAGTAGTAATTTACAAGGCTTCATTCTTCTACCAGACAAAAATTGCCTATGATTAGATTTATCAGTGATACAAGGGCTCAAAAAAGGACTAAAATGCTACCACAAAGCCTAGCAAGATACCCAATAGTAGACGTTTTGGTCTCTCTCACAGGAAATGTTGTGACAAGTTAGAGTTTTCAAGTTCCATTTTCTGGAAATTTTCACGAGCATCGTGGCTTTTTTCATTGCCCTTTACAGATTCAGCAAACACCTGTCAGTTTTACGACAAACGGTGGAAGCTAATTCGACGAGTTTGATCCTACGATGTTTCAGGATCCTGTTGTTGGAAAGTGAAATTATTGTTTATCGTCCTCATTTCAGTAGCTTCAGATGTGACTTGATTCTCGTGGCATGTAAGCACAATTTTTAACGACCTCCTGTATTTTGTTAGTCTCCACGCGTAGATAAACGCGTCTAATGCCACCTTCAAGAACATCATTTGGTCAGCGATAGTAATGGCAGCAGATAAATCAAGCTTCTCTTGCAGAGTGTCCCTCTTCGTGTAAAACTTGATATGAAGTGTAATGATATGAGGAAGAGAGCAGACTATGAGAATTCCTGATAAGATCAAGGTTACAATGGTAAACTGCCTTTCACTAATCCTGTTTGCTCGCGGCTTGCTCGCGTGTCCATTCGCAAAGCTGCGCCCACCTCCAAGCCGACGAGATGCTTTGGCAAATTGACGAAATGACTTCAACAGCATGGCGGAACCGACCATAAGCAAGATCGTTATCAGCGTCGAGTGAAGATGGACATCTACTTGAAACAAGGTTGCTGTGGGAACTGCAAACTGTAACAGAATGAATCCGGTGAAGTACACTAACGAGAAGCCGACACACGCGAGGACCCTGCGAGTTGTCACGAGTGAGCGATAGTGGTGTGGATACGTTATGGCGATAAACTGCGACAAAATTAGACCAAGAACGAGCAGAAACGACGCGTTGAGCCCCACGTAAGATATCGAACTTCCAATTTGGTTCAGACTATAGTACGGCTCACCTGGAAAACGGGACCATTTTATATACCGTGCCACGCGATACATTACGAAGAAAGGCTTCATGAACAAACCCATGGCTAAATCAACCAAGGCTAAACCGACGATGAAATACGTTGGTGGTACACGGAAGCATTTGAGAGGATCTTTGAAGATAGTAAACAGTAACAACACGTTGCTAATGATTGTTATTGGTGATTGAATCGCCAAGCAGATGCCAGTAGCGAGCTGGATGTAAAAGTAGACTCTGTAGTCTGCTGAGGGTGAAGTAGACGGCAAAGTGCTGTTATTCATGGCGTCAAAGGATAGTCAAAAACTTGTTTATCAAATATTCTTTCCACGTAATATGCAGTTTGTCAGGATGTAAATCGATATTTCTCCGGTTGCTAAGTGTGGTAGTTTCCAGTTGCCTTATCTTTAATTCGAAAGCAACTAATTGCAATTGTGGATCAGTGTTCAGTTTTAGTTGTCAACACCCTGACAATTCCTTTGAGGTACGACTTGGAGAACTCTACCAAATAGTTTTTATAAACAAATTATAGGCGAAAACTACGCAGCTTTCCGTGTCTAAGTAAACGAAAATAATCAGATATCAGATGAGGAACTTCAGTTGAAGACAAGAAGACGTCCTTGAGTTCGGTAAAATTTCACCAACAGAAGATGAATGGAAGTGCAGTTTTCCACTCCAATCTCTGTTTTCACAGGACTGTAATTATTAAACCATCAGTTGTCTTTCTCACTGTAACCGGTGCAAGTTTCCTTCCTAAAATTTAAAGGATAACTAATTTTCTAATCCAACCGATTCTTGTTCCTGAAATTATTGCTCAGCTGAAGATCGAACTTTGAGGTTAGATCTCGCTCGATTCTTTGTTCGAGATTCTGTTAAATGCCCATTTTTTTCAGTCTTTGTCGAAAACCCTTGGCGAAGCTTTGAAGTGCATTTGCAATACTGTGTCAACTTAAAAGGCAGTTAAAAACGACTATCCGTTTCGTTAGCTTTTTCTGAATGCAAATTTTGCTCAAGAACAACGATATATGACAAAAAATTATCAAGTAATCAAAAAATTTCCAAGACTGTCAGTTATTGTTGCCAGGTGCTACTTCCGTGAAAGGGATAAATGTCTTGAACTGCCTGAAGTTTTGAATGGAAACTGACAAATGAAATAAGCTTTGTTTGTCTCCTTAATTACAAGCAAAATTTGTGATCACTCTTTCTTTACATTGCTTCCTTTAAAATCATTTAAAGGGGCAGTTTTAAATGAGGACGGTCTGGATTAGGAGTTGTAACTGTCAGCTTACGTCAAATAAAACATCACCAATTTGACGAGGAAGCTAGAGACACAGGTTGTCACTTCAGTAATGGAAATTTTTTCTAGTTACCATTTGTCACTTTGGGCCCACGCATTTACTGCTGACTCTCCACTAACGGCCACCTCTCTACCACAGCCGGTATATTTTTCGCCCCGACCCTGCGCCGATCCATACACTTTTCTGTTATTAACTCCTCTCTACAACGGTCAGCTCTCTACAACGGCCAGGCTGTGCCATTGTAGAAAGGTTCTACTCTTTTGTAAAGGGCGTTTGTTTGTAAAAGGCGAGTGTTGCTAGAAAGGATGCGCAAAATGTTATTACGAAAATGCTTTACAGGACGAAATAAAGTAGAACTGAAGTACTATCCTGAAGCATTGCCTGGAAATTGTTTTGCACGAGGAACATCCGTACTTGTTTTTCTATCAGTTAGAACTAGCAACGTTGTCTAACGCCCAATGGGCGTCAAATGGGCGTCAGAAATTAAGAATCAATTTTCGACGACGCCCAACAAACGTTTTGGCGCCTTTTGTATATATCTCGAACTTCCACTATCTGTGGACATATTCTTGCGATCATCACGTTTCAATTGTATTTCAATGCATTTATCCAAAATGCCAGTTTTACGCCAAACGGTGGAAGCTAATTTAGAGAGGAGTTTATGATCCTAAACATGATGTGATGATGTTTCAGGATTCTGTTGTTGAAAAGTGAAATTTTCCATCGTCCTCATTTCAGTGGCTTCAGATGCGACTTGATTCGCGTGGCATGTAAGCACCATTTTCAACGACCTCCTGTATTTTGTTAGTCTCCACGCGTAGATAAACGCGTCTAATGCCACCTTCAAGAACATCATCTCATCCCCGATAGTAATGGCAGCAGATAAATCAAGCTTCTCTTGCAGAGTGTCCAGCTTCGTGTAAAACTTGATATGAAGTGTAATGATATGAGGAAGAGAGCAGACTATGAGAATCCTGATAAGATCAAGGTTACAATGGTAAACTGCCTTTCACTAATCCTGTTTGCTCGCGGCTTGCTCGCGTGTCCATTCGCAAAGCTGCGGCCACCTCCAAGCCGACGAGATGCTTTGGCAAATTGACGAAATGACTTCAAAAGCATGGCGGAACCGACCATAAGCAAGATCGTTATCAGTGTCGAGTGAAGATGGAGATCTACTTGAAACAAGGTTGCTGTGGGAACTGCAAACTGTAACAGGATGAATCCGGTGAAGTACACCACTGAGAAGCCGACACACGCGAGGACCCTGCGTGTTGTCACGAGTGAGCGATAGTGGTGTGGATACGTTATGGCGATAAACTGCGACAAAATTAGACCAAGAACGAGCAGAAACGACGAGTTGAGCCCCACGTAAGAAAACCAATATCCAATTTGGCTTAAACTGAGGTACGGCTCGCCTGGAAAACGGGGACCATTTTACATACCTTGCCACACGATGCATTAAAAAGAAAGGCTCAATAAACAGACCCGTGATTAAATCAACCAAAGCTAAAGCGACGATGAAATACGTAGCTGGTACACGGAAGCATTTGAGAGGATCTTTGAAGATAGTAAACAGTAACAACACGTTGCTAATGATTGTTATTGGTGATTGAATCGCCAGGCAGATGCCAGTAGCGAGCTGGTGTAAAGATAGAATCTGTAGTCTGCTGGAGGGGAATTAGACGGGATCAAAGTGCTGTTATTCATGGCTGTGAATTGTCGCGTAAAATGCAATCGAAAGTTCGCTGGTTGTTAAGTGGATTCGATAGCAACTAACTGCAACCGTCAGCCCAGTTTTTGCTGAATTAATCTGCTGTAAAGGAAATACCTTTTATCGCTGACGAATATTTTGATTCAATTGTCCTTTCTTCCAAAGTTCCACTTGAAACAGGACTTGTCCCTTACGGCGTTCCGGTTAACTTTAACAAGCACAAGATAGACTCACTCCAATCCCTGTCTTTACAGGGCTCGATGTCTTTTCAGTTTTCTCGTTTCCTCCAAAATAACCCACGCAAGTTTCCTTTCCGAAACAGTTTAACGGATAATTAAATTCCTATTTCAGCAAACAGTTGCCGCGATTCTTGTTCCTCGAATCCTCGACTCGAGTGAAGAGAAAACTTTAAGGGTCACGATTCTGTGTTCGAGATTCTACTAAACGGCCGGTTGTTAACGTTTCTCTTTGTAAACCACCTTGCAATTCTCTATCAACTTAAAAGGCAGTTTAAAGACGACGTTCTGTTTCGTCAATTCTGCTTTGATATAAAGTTTACTCAGGATCCACGATATTTGACAATAAATGATAAAGTGGTCACCTTTCAAGGGATAAATTATTTGAATTGCTTAAAATTTTCAATGGGAACCGACAAATGGCATTAGTTTTGTTAGCTTCCTTAATTACATGCAAAAGTTTAGGCCATCTTTCTTTACACTGTTCCTTTTTATATTTATTTAAGGCAGGTTTAAATAAAGCTGAGAAAGCGATAACTGTTTGGGTATTTATATTCTAGTTGTCAACAATTTACGATTTTCCACACTGATTCAGTCAAACTATTTCGACACTGATTCAGTAACTATTTCACACTGTCCGTCACTGATTCAAACGATTTTTCGATACTGATTAAAATTATTTTTTTTTATTATAAAAGTTCAAGTGATTTTCGAGAGTCCCGACATGGCAACATGTTCCAACAGTGGAGTATTTCAGTTCCAAATACTAAGTTCCTTTCATCTTTTTTTATAATACATAGATATGTCAAGAAAAAAGCTCCTGAATGTTTATCATCACGGAAGCCTTATGTGCCACTTTGTGCACTTTGGGTCCTGATTGGATGTTTATCACCACGGAAGACTCATGTGCCACTTTGGTACTTTGGGTCCTGAATGTTTATCATCACGGAAGCCTTATGTGCCACTTTGTGCACTTTGGGTCCTGATTGGATGTTTATCACCACGGAAGACTCATTTGCCACTTTGGGTACTTTGGGTCCTGAATGTTTATCATCAGGGAAGCCTTATGTGCACTTTGTGCACTTTGGGTCCTGATTGGATGTTTATCACCACGGAAGACTCATGTGCCACTTTGGGTACTTTGGGTCCTGAATGTTTATCATCAGGGAAGCCTTATGTGCCACTTTGTGCACTTTGGGTCCTGATTGGATGTTTATCACCACGGAAGACTCATGTGCCACTTTTTGGTATTTTGGGTCCTGCATCATCACTGAAGCCTTATGTGCCAATTTGGGTCCAGAGTGTTTATCATCACGGATGCCCTTTGGGTCCAGAGTGTATGTTTATCATGTGCCTTTATCTCGACACACCTGCCGGTACTGTATAAACAAATCCATTCCAGGGAGCTTGATGAATAAATACTGAATTTCCAAAGGGAACAATTATAAAGCGACCGTTCTTGCCCATACAAAATTGCAGAGGACGTATACCGGGTGGTCTTGCACCAATTAATCACTACAGTCAACTCTTTCAAATCAAGTGGACACAAGAGACGATGATCTAACCGAACACATCCCCATACATGGGCCTCTTCCAATGATAATTTTTTTCAATCTAATTTTAGCGCGTGGTCATACTGCGCGGCTATTTTATGGAAGACACCTGATTGGTCAGTTGTAATGACGTAATGAAATATAAGATTTGGCGTAAAATCTTAAATTTCATTACGTCATTAAATGTGATTTCAGTAGATGGACGTCAACACGACGGCGAGAAAAATCTTCGCAATGACATCTGATTCTCTGATCATTGGCTGCGTGACCATGGGACGAGAACTAAAATAACTTTCACTGCATGGCGCGAAGCTTAAATAGATTGAAAAAAACTATCATGGGGCATGGGGATGTGTTCTCTAGATCATCCTCTCTTGAGTGGACATCATGCGCTGTAAGGCGGACACCTCTCTAAGGCGAACATGATTGGCTGGCTGTTCTCGGTCAAATTTTACTTGTTTGTCTGTATCTGAACGCTCCTTCAGGCGGACATCTCTCTAATGTGGACAGCCAGAGCCGGTCTAGAGGATGTCCACCTCTTAGAGATAGTTTACTGTATTCAGTTTTCTCATAAAGCGAAGAGAAACTCCTCAGGGTTGATTACGAACATGCTTTACCACAGCAAAACAAAAGTATAAAACACTATCCTGCGCCATTGGCTGAAAATTGTTTCGCACGAGAACATCCCTACTTGCTCTTCTAATACTTCTTCCAATAACTCTTCTACCAGTTAGAACGGGTCGGGGAGTCACCAAACTCCCAATGGGCGATCAAAAAGAATCAATTCAACGAAGCCTAACAAGAGCCCAACAATGAAAGTTTTGGTCTTTCTTGGATATAGCTCGGCAAATTTTGTGACAATTCCAACCATCATTACCTGAAGATAAATTCTTGCGATCATCATGCATGGTTGCATATCAATGCATTTCGCCGCAATTCTATTTAGCAAACACCTGCCAGTTTTAACGCCTAACGGTGGAAGCTAATTTAGAAAAAAAATGATCCTAAACATGATGTGACGATGTTTCAGGATTCTGTTGTTGAAAATTGTCCACCATCCTCATTTGAGTGGCTTCAGATGCGACTTGATTCGCGTGGCATGTAAGCACCATTTTCAACGACCTCCTGTATTTTGTTAGTCTCCACGCGTAGACGAACGCGTCTAATGCCACCTTTACGTGCAGCATCACGTCCCCGATACTCATCGCAACGTATAAATCAAGCTTTTCTTGCCGAGTTTTCTGCTTCGTGTAAAAGCGGATATGAAGTATAATGATTTGAGGAAGAGAGCAAACGATGAGAATCCTGATAAGAGCAATGTTACAATTGTAAACTGCCTCTCGCTTAATCTGTTTGTTTGAGGCGTTCCCGCGTTTCACGCGCTTTTCGAGCCTCAACGTGTACTACGCCTCCAAGCGACGAGATGCTTTGGCAAATTGACGAAATGACTTCAACAGCATGGCGGAACCGATCATCAGCAACACTGTTATCAGCATCGTGTGAAGATGGAGATCTACTTCATTTAATGTTGCTTCAGGAACTGCAAACTGTAACAGGATGAATCCGGAGAAGTAGACTAACGAGAAGCCGACACACGCGAGGACCCTGGATACGCTATGGCGATAAACTGTGACAAAATTAGACCAAGAACGAGCAGAAAACGACGAGTTGAGCCCCACGTAAGAAAACCAATATCCAATTTGGTTTAAACGAAAGGTACGGCTCGCCTGGGATAGGGGACCATTTTAACATAACTTGGCACGCGATACATCTATATAAGAAAGGCTCCTGCTGAGCTACGGAAAATCAATACAGCACCTGAAAGACACTACTTGTTTGGTAATCGTACGAAGTTTTGTTAGGTTAGGTTCTACTTGAGTCGAGAAAACGGAAGTTGGCTTAAAATACCATGACCCCCCCCCCCCCCCCCCCACCCCCCCCCTTCCAAAAATAATACTTCCAATAACATTTTTAACTGAGTGTGAGCATTTTTTTTATAAACCTCCCTTTTTAGGGGCTTAAAAAGCCTCAGTGACCCTCCCCCCTGATAATTTTCAAAAAGAAAATCATAGACTGATTCAGATAAAATTGGACTTTATTCATACACATCAATATACATATAATTAAAGTTACAATAGGAGTATAGGAGTATATACTTAGTATAATCTCTATATTGTATACGTGAAGCCCGGCCAAACGAGGACGAGAGTTGCATGCCGAGAGTTCAAACTCTCGCTCATGTTCAGCCTGAAACTCTCAGGCACTCTCAGCGACTCCTCCTGCGCTCTCATAGAATTTGAACCGCTGAAATTTTCGCTTAAGAGTTGTCGAGAGTTTTCTCTCGTTTGGTCCAGGCTGGCGAGAGCTGCTGGCGAGTGAGTCGCTGAGTGTTTAAGAAAGCCTCTCGTGAGAAACTCTCGTTCTCCTTTGCCCGGGCTTAAGATCTAAATACAGGTATCGTATATAATTACAATTTGCTATGTTTACTGTATTCAGTATAAAAACACCCACATATATAGTCGACAATGAAGTAGTAAAACCTCACAAAAATCAATCAACTTCCAGATACAATATTTTGTCACAGTAATGAAATCGTCTTGTTTCACATATATTGAAACCAATTATAGTAAGGTCTCTAATACATGTAATCAATAAAAACATTTGATTAAGTATAACCAATTCAATTTAACTGCATCTATATGTGCATTATTCTAACTAAGGATCTAAATACAGGCATTATTAAAATGCTACGTTTACTAACTTACTATATACAAAAACAGAGCAGGTATTTCAAATTTTGTAAATTTGTCATTTTACTGTGCCCTCAATCCAATAATTAATTTAATTTTAGACATAGAAATATTGGTTGTCCACAATAGCCTGATAGAGGGGAAATTTCCCCCCTCCGCTACATAATATTGACACGATATAAGAAAGTTAATTATAAACATAGAACGCCGCCGCCTTCTTTTACCAAATTTAGTTGCAGGTAAGCAAGCAAATGAAACAAAATCCCGTAATCAGTACATCTTGTATCCGATCACGGAACTAAACTGTTAAAACAAAGTGTAAAACATTGAGAATCAATGACAGAAAGTTATATAAGAACTTCATATATAGTACTGATTTTTGTCACAGTGTGACTCGTCTTATAACAGAGAATCGATTGACAACATAATCTCGAATGGTATTATATCAAATGAAATCTATTAGTAAACCTATATATATGTCACTCGTTTTTCCCAGAAACCGTGAAAGATTCCAAAGCGAGTGACCTTTTTAATCGTGTTCGATTTATTTTCGAGTGGTGTGTCACTCGTTTCCCAGAAACCTTGAATGATCCTATTGTTCTATACATGATCTATTACATGATATATAAAAAGGTTAAATTCTGTCTACAAGCCTTAAGTGACGTATCAGGCCTGCGCTTCATGAAGTGACTAGGAGTATCGCTACTTCCCTGGATGGAATGCTAGTCCATCGCAGGCATTTTTGTCATTTTGCCCTAACAAACACCGGTATACCCTTTTACTCCTGGGTGGAGAGAGGCACTGTGAGAGTAAAGTGTCTTGCTCACGCAAACAACACTAAGTGACCCCGGCCAACGCTGGAACCCCAGACCGCTCGATCCCGAGTCGAAACGCGCCAACCATTGGGCCCCACCCCCACCCCCCACCCCCCCCCCCCACACCCCCCCCCCACCCCCCCCACGATTTTATAAGTGACTATATGTACTATGCGATATACACTGATGCCTAGCCTGTATTAAAACGCACATTTTTTTCTACACTTAATAAGCTTATATATATTGTGTGGCATTTCAGTTTACTTTATAACTGACGATGGATGTTGTACATCCGAACATGTTTTCAAAATTTAAAAGTGTCGTTGTCTTTCTTAAAACACTTAAAAGGTTATATATTTTTTTTACCAAACACCCCGCCTTCCCTCTTTTACCGAACTTTATCACACCACCCAAACTCTGCAAGTTGCAAGTTGATCAATGATTCGCCTATGCTCGCTACTCCAAAAGCTCTTAGTAGTCTGGCCCACGAACTATCGATCAGCGGTTTATTGAACAGCAAAGAGAAACCTGAGAATCATTTGAGGCTTTACTGATGCGAACTTATCACACAAACTTCATTGCAGTGATTCTTTACCGCCTTTCTTTGTTTTACAACTGATGAATTAGAAGAAATACAACCTTAACAAAACCACTACAAATACTAACAAAACATTATTTGTCAAGTCGCCCTATTCTGATCTAAAATTATTTATACTACAGACGCGAAAAACATGCTTTGACCACTGAGAAACAATGCAAATTGTATCGAAGGACAAAATGTTTCCTTTTCGTATTATTCATGCAAACTAGTTACAGGTTTAATATTCACTTCAGCAAACAAATCAAGGCGTGAAAACAACGGATCAAAGTGTGCTTTGCGTTCCTTTAATTTGATTACTTTTTGTTTTGTACCAAGAACTAGGAACCATTTTGGTAATACAAAAAATCTCATTTTAGAATATTAATAGTAACCCACGTGACAGTCATTTCGGATCTTGTGAGTTGAAAGCTTGCTCACAATTAATTATCAAAGAGAATCGATAACTCATTGAAAAAAACCAACAAGAAAAACCAAGGTAGGATCCCCCCCTTTTTTTTTTCTTTTTCCCTTAATATTTCTCAAAGCCAAAAACCCCCCTTCCCCCGCCAAAAATCGTTTTTACGGGGGGGGCCCCCTTTTTTCGTATCAATTATTCAATTTTGGGGGGGTTTTTAAAAAAATGGGAAAAAGGGGGGTTCCCCCTGTTTCGTTTTAAAAAAAAGGGGAAAAAAAGGTTTTTTTTTAGTTTAAACCCTTTTTTAAAAAAAATCACGAAGCCCCCAAAGCGATTTTTTTTTCAAAAAAACCCAAAATTTTTTCATAAACACATGATCACCCCCTTCCAAAAAGTGGGGGCCCCCGGGTCCCCAAAAAAAGTGGGGGAAAAAGTGTTCTCTGTTACAAAAACCAACCCCGGAAAAAAGGGGGCTGCCCCAAAAGTCTTTCAGCATAAATTTTTTGGGAAACCCTTTTTTTTTTCCCCCCAGTGCCCCCCCCCAAAAAAAAGATTTCTGTGGGGGGAATAAGGGGTTTTTAATTTTTTTTGGGGAAAAAAAGTTTTCAAAAAAAGAAAAGGGGGGAAAATAGAGGCCAATTTTTGAAATTTTTGAAAAAAGGGGGTCAGTTTTAAAGGGGTTTTTTTTAAAAAAGGGGCCTTTTTAAAAAAAAAAAAAAAAAAATAAAAAAAAAAGGCTTAAAAAAAAGTCGCTTTCCCCCTTTTTAAAAAACCCCAAATGCAAAACCCCCCAAAAAATGTAGAAAAAAAAAAACCTTGTGACAAATTTTTTTTTGTTGGGGTTTTGGGTTTTTTGGGGGGGGGGGGTTTTAATTTAAAAAAAGGGGGTATTGACAAAGGGGGTTGGGGCCCGGGGGGGGGGGGTTTTTTTATTTAAAAAAAAAAATTCCCCAAAATTCCCCCCTTTGGGGGCCCCCCAAATTTTGGGGGTAACGAACAAAAAATTTGGGGGGCCCCACTACACCCCCAAAAAGAGCAAATAAAAAAATTTGGGTTTTTTGCCAAAAAAATCACCCCTTGGAAAACAATTTTTTAAAAAAAACCCCCTTGGGGGAAGGGGGGGTTCCCCAAAAATTGGGTTTTAAAAAAACAAACCTTTTTTTTCAAAGAAAAAAAAAGCATTTTTTAAAAAGGGGGGGAAAAAAAAAACCACCCCAAAAAGGGGGGTTTTTTTAAAACCTTTCCCCCCGGTTTTTAATTTTTTTGGGGAACCCTTTTTTTTTTGGGGTCCTTTTTCCAAAGTTCGGGCCCGGGGAAAAAAAAAAAAGAATTTCATCCCAAAAAAAAAAAGGAAATTTTTTGGGGGGGTTTTTTTAGTTTCCCCCCCAATCGGAAAAAAAAAAAAAAAAAAAAAAAAACCCCCAAAAAGGGTATACCTACCGGGGGGGGCGGGATAATTAAAAAATTTTTAACAAAAAAGCCAAAAAAAGGGAACCCCTTTGGGGGGAAAAAAAAAATCTTCAGAAAAAATTTCCCAAAAAAAGGTTTTGGGTTTTTTTTTGGTCTTTTAAAATTTTTCTATTTTTTTTCCCCGGGGGGTTTTTCCCCAGGGTTTTTAATTTTTCGAAATTTTGGGGAGGATCGTTTTTTAAAACCCCCAATTAGGGGGGTTTTTTTTTTTTTTTCGCCTTTTTTTTGGGAATAATTTTCCCCCCGGCCCCGTCTCCTCCCCTATGGGAAAAAATTTGGGTCTGTTTTTCCCCCCAAAATTTTTAACATTTTTTTTTGTTCCCAGGGGTTTTTCGCCCCCCTTTTTACAACACTAGTTTTTTCCGGGGCAACGTTTTACCGCCAGACATGCAACAGAGTTTTTTTTTTTTTTTTTCCGTCTGAGCCTTCCCGGGGGGGGAAAAAAACATTAGTGTTTGGGTTTTTTGTATCCATAATGTTTTCCCTTTTTCCCTTTTTGAGTAAAACATCTCGAGGTGTTAAAAAAAGGAAAAAAAACCCAAAAAAAAAAAATTTTCCCCAAAAAAAGGGGGGGACAACCTTACCTGGAGGGTTTTTTTTTTCCCCCGACAGGTAGACGCTCTTTCTTGTCGTAAAACCCCCAAAGTTTCCCTCGGATGAAAAAGGGGTTTCCCCCGGGCCAAAACGAAAAAACCCCCGAAAAATTTTTGGGCCCCGGGGGTGTTTTGGGGTTCCCCAAAGGGGCCCCAAAGGGCTTTTTCGCATTTTTTTCCTTCCTTTTTTTTAAAAATTTAAAGGGAAACCCGGCCTTCCCACCCTTTTAACGGCGATTTTTTAAATTTTTTAAAAACTTTTCCCCCAAAAATAAACAAGATCGTTTTGGCGTGTATCAAAAACATCAACAAACTCAGAGATTGTAGAGTAGGTGGAAAGAAATATATTGCCCAAGTTTTGATTTGGTAGTGTTCATTGCAACGAAGTTAATGGGAAAACAATATTCAGAAAATTACAAGAACTTAGTATGTGTCCGCCAGTTGGTACACCAAAGATGGCGGCCCAAAAATGTCTGCGAGAAGAAATAAACGGCACGCATGGCGTGCAGAAGCGATGACGTTTTGGGGCAGAGAACGATGTATGTAATCTAGTAATTGGGTGCTAAGAGGTGATAATAAACTAAAACAGGAACTAAGGATGGAGAAGATTAAGACGGATTGCAAAATACTATCTTGCCATCCGTGACGTAGGTCCTTTAAAGGATATACGCAGGAGCCATGATATACGCTATATAGATATACTGCTTACTAGTTTAGCCTTTTGGGTTACAGAAAATCGTTAAAAATCGTCTGGAAACAGCATATCTTTTTTAACATTTAGTCTGGAACAGGGTCGTAAAATTAGTGTTTTGTCGTCTTGGTACAGGCACCACCCCACCTATTTTTTGGGACATCAGGATATTTACAAAGTTTATAAAAAACTTTATTAGTACTAATAAAAACATTTCTGGCAAGAAAACTTTACCAGTGAAAAATTAAATTTCATAAAAAATAAAATAAAGTGATTTTAAGGTCTAAGTATAAGGTCATTACCTTTACTAATAAAACCGTAATCGGGAAAAAAAAGAAATCGACTATTTTGCCCGATAATTTTACTAGTATAAGCGTCATTATCTCTTACTAATAAAACCGTAATGTCGTCATCTCTTCCTGAGAAGACAATAACCTTTCCCGTCCGTGTCCTTACCCTTCCAAACCCAGACCATACACTCGAGGAGCTCCACTTCATTGTTCTGGCCACTACCACCAAGGGGTAGTTTCCTACGCAGCGTTTTGTGTCGTCACGCAAGAAGACGACACAAATAACGGCCTGCGTAGGAGACTACCAACTGGGTTTGGCCTTCCCTATCCTGCACCCTATTTTCACCTTCAGTTTGGTATTAGCCAAAAACCGCATCTGGGTACGTGCTTCCTTTCGGCTTTGGCCCGTACCCATCATACCGCTGTCCTTCCACGTGATGAAATCATCATCTGGTGCAGGGCTACTCCCAGTGTAGCTAATTCTGAGGAAATTTCCCGTTTCCGTAAATTAGCATGTTTGGGTGATTAGCCCCACGCCAAACCCCCAACCTGGAGGGCCGATCATCAAAGATATTTCGCGCATGTTTGCAAAGGTAAAGGCCCATAATTTTCATCTGCATGCATTTGCGCATTTGTGCCTTCCCTTTATGCCTTCATCTGTGCGCGTTCCGTTTTTCCTTCTGTTTTACGTTCCATTTCGTTTGGAGGCGAAACTACAGAATAGAGAGGCCATATTTAAACAGTCTACCAACCGGCTTGTTTGGCTCGTTGCTCAAACAGCCGTGCCACACCTACATGTACATAGACCTGAGCGCATATTATGTAATCCTCGTTCTACTACTGCCTAGTCCAGTCCCTGAACACTCTCTTACCCCGCCCATAGGGACTGGAACCCAGCGGGTTCAGATCCTATATGCGGACAGGGCTGAATAACGTCTGCGCATGTGCGGGATTTCATGACAGCAACAGCAAATTTTTGGCGCGAACGTGTTGTTGTGTGGTTTTGAAACACGACGGCAAGATAAATGTCTTATATTTCCCGCTCCAAAACTGGAATATTCCTTTTCCTACTTTCGCAAATAATAATTTGAACACTTCAAAGTTTACATCGAAGATTTTTCGCGATGAAATGCCGTGGAATACGAGAAAAACTGAGTATATCATTACTGCTTCGTTTCTGCATCTTCGCGGACTCTGACATCGTGGGGCGCTTCGTGGCTATTTTTCAGCGAGTGCGAAAAAAAACCTGGTGTTCAAAAGATATGTTTTCACTCAGTAACGGCGGATCCACTGCAAGATTTTAAAGCTTAAGTTTACAGGCAACTCTTATTCTTTGGCGAAAATCTTTGCAGTGTTTCGTATTTTGAAAATCACGCCATTTTACCTATGTTGTTGCTATGGTTTCCTGGCAAGCGCTTGGGACATGCGCAGACGTTATTCAGCCCTGTCTATAGGGCGGGGTAAAGAGAGAGTTCAGGGACTGGACTAACTACTGCTGAGCCAAATGAGCCAGCAAATACATACTCCTTCAATAGTGGCCCTGCATTGTCTAGCTCGTTTCAATACTTTTTCCTTTTTATTTATCTGTCTGACATTTTTTTACAGGGGTTTTTCAGTTGTAATTTTTTATTTTATTTTTACACACTGTTTACCAAAATAAATTAGGTAAAAAATAGGGAACATTAAAGAAAATAAAAATAAAGAGAAAAAATACAAAATATGTGCACAGGAACCAAAGTAGCTTACTCTTTCGAGTTGGTCCGGCTGCCACGTGTTAGGTTAATTTGGCGGCTAATTAAAATAAATACGTAAATACAATTATTCAATTTTCAGCAAAATAAGTAATTAAAAGAAAAAGAAAAAGTTAAAATATAGCTAGTAAGAGAACAGAGGAGATATACACTGGAAAATTTGAACCATTTACAGAGTTCATGAAATGCCCGTAAATCCTAAATTTACACGTGAGACGTTTTGTATAAGCATCCAAACTGTTGAAAACAAAATGTTTTTTTACAGACATTTCATTAAGTTTTGTTGTCTTCCTCTTTATAGAAAGCTTATAAAATGTTTGCAAAATCTAGCAGCTGAAATAAGGAGTATTAAATAAGCACAATTTATAGTCTTAACAAAATCTAGTCCGGCCGATTTGAAGGCCGATTTGAGGCCACTTTTGAGGCCGATTTGAGGACGATTAGAGACCGATTTGAGGCCGACTTGAGGCAGATATGAGACCAATTTTGATGCCGATTTGAGGACGATTAGAGACCGATTTGAGGATGATTCGAGACCGATTTGAGGGACGATTTGAGGCCAATTTGAGGACAATTTGAGGCCGATTTTGAGGCTGATTTGAGGCCGAATTGAGGCCGATTTGAGGACGATTTGAGGCCGATTTTGAGGCCGATTTGAGGCAAATATGAGACCAATTTTGATGCCGATTTGAGGACGATTTGAGACCGATTTAAAGCCGTTTTAAGGCCGATTTGAGGCCGTTTTTGAGTACATTTTGAGTCCGTTTTGAGCCCGTTTTGAATCCGTTATGAGTCTTTTTTCACTCCGTTTTGAGTCCGTTTTGAGCCCGTTTTGAATCCGTTTTGAGTCTTTTTTCACTCCGTTTTTGAGTCCGTTTTGAGTCCGTTTTGAGTCCGTTTCGAGTCCGTTTTGAGTCTGATTTGAGTCCGTTTTGAGTCCGTTTTGAGTCAGTTTTGAGACCTTTTGAGACCTTTGTGAGACCTTTTTGAGTTCGTTTTGAGACCTTTTTGAGACCTTTTTGAGTCCTTTTTGTGAACTTTTTGAAACTTTTTTGGGACTTTTAGAGACCTTTTTGAGACCTTTTTGAGTCCGTTTTGAGACCTTTTTGAGACCTTTTTGAGTCCATCGCGCAGAATGCCTATTGTTATCGGGACATTTTCTTACAGTCGAGTAAAACTTATAGGTCTGTAATATTGCTCATTAAGCTTGAACCGGGCGCCTATCATTGGTCAACGAAAATGCGCGCTTTTATCCGCATGAGTCCGTTTTCAGTGAGTCCGTTTTGAGTCCGTTTTAAGTCCGTTTTGGAGTCTGTTTTGAGTCCGTTTTGAGTCCGTTTTTAAGTCCGTTTTGAGTCTGTTTTGAGTCTGATTTGAGTCTAATTTGAGTACGTTTTGAGCCCGTTTTGAGTCTGTTTTGAGTTCGTTTTGAGTCAGTTTAAGTCCGTTTTGAGTCCGTATTGAGTGAATCCGTTTTCAGTGAGTCCGTTTTGAGTCCGTTTAATGTCCGTTTTTAAGTCCGTTTTGGAGTCTGTTGAGTCCGTTTGAGTCCGTTTTGAGTCCGTTTGAGTCTGATTTGAGTCTTGATTTGAGTCCGTTTTGAGTCCGTTTTGAGTCCGTTTTTGAGTCCGTTTTGAGTCCGCTTTGAGCCCGTTTTGAGTCTGTTTTGAGTCCGTTTTGAGTCCGTTTTGAGTCCGTTTGAGTCTGATTTAAGTCCGTTTTGGAGTCTGTTGAGTCCGTTTTTGAGTCCGTTTGAGTCCGTTTTGAGTCTGATTTGAGTCTGATTTGAGTCCGTTTTGAGTCCGTTTTGAGTCGTTTTGAGTCCGTTTTGAGTCCGCTTTGAGCCCGTTTTGAGTCTGTTTTGAGTCCGTTTTGAGTCCGTTTTGAGTCCGTTTGAGTCTGATTTGAGTCCGTCAAATCAGACTCAAAAACGGGACTCAAAACGGACTCAAAACGGACTCAAAACGGACTCAAAACAGACTCAAAACTGACTCAAAACGGGCTCAAAACGGACTCAAAACCTGACTCAAAACGGACTCAAAACAGACTCAAAACAGACTCAAATCAGACTCAAAACAGACTCAAAACAGACTCCAAAACGGACTCAAAACGGACTCAAAAAGGTCTCAAAAAGGTCTCAAAACGGACTCAAAAAGGTCTCAAAAAGGTCTCTAAAAAGTCCCAAAAAAGTTTCAAAAAAGTTCACAAAAAGGACTCAAAAAGGTCTCAAAAAGGTCTCAAAACGAACTCAAAAAGGTCTCACAAAGGTCTCAAAAAGGTCTCAAAACTGACTCAAAACGGACTCAAAACAGACTCAAAACGGATTCAAAACGGACTCAAAACAGACTCAAAACGGGCTCAAAACTGACTCAAAACGGAATTGAAGTCAGAAATTTCACCATTTATGTCTTTCACAGTTACTGTTTACTAAGCTGTTACATAATCTGTCCTACGTGTATGATGTGATTGGCCAAGAACTTTTGTGGATAAGAAACCATTTCTAGAGATTTCCCAGTACGTCGGTCGGTTTGTCATTGTACAGAGTATTTTCTTTGCCCACCAAGTCGCAGTGAATGAAATAAAATTTTGGTGATTTCAGTTGTGTGATGAAAGTTTTTTAAATATCTGGTTTCTTGAAATCATCTCTTATAATACAAAAAGCAGGGGCACCCAACGAACAATTGTTGGTTAAAATGCATTATTTTATCCAAATAAATGAAAATAAATGATATAAAAGCATTTGCAGGTGTTCTTCTACGTTGCTGGGAAAAATATATCTGTTCCTTTTTCCAGCATGATACATATAGGGAAATTCCCAGCCAGCTGGATAAAAATGTCTGTTTCCCAGCCAGCAATTAAAAAATTGTTTTTTAAAAAATATAGTAATAATAATAAGTAACTAAAAGGGGCTTGAGAACTAATAGAACATTGATGGAAAACCATCAAAGCTTCTGTTATATGACTTTGCTTTCTTCGATCCAGTTTATTTCCGATCTACTCAAGTCAGCCAGCGAAAAATAGTAATTATTCAGTGAAAATTTCCAGGAGAAAAAATAGACCGAAATATTTTGCCAGCCAGCAAGAATTCCGCTGGAGAACAGATAAAGTGAGGAACAGATTCGTTGGGTGCCCCTGAAAAAGCTCACCAAGGTTTTTATCAAAGGTAAAACCATGGCCATTTATTTCAGAGGGTTTCTTTAACGAGGCTGAAAGGGATACAGTTTTTGGTGGTGATTTTAACTAGGACGAAAGGGGTACAGTTTTCGGTGGTGATTTCAACGAGCAATGAAAGGGCACAGTTTTCGGTGGTGATTTTAACGAGGGTGCAAAGGGGACGTTTTCGGTGGTGATTTTAACGAGGATGAAAGGGGGACAGTTTTCGGTGGTGATTTCAACGAGGATGAAAGGGGGACAGTTTTCGGTGGTGATTTTAACGAAGGTGAAAGGGGTACAGTTTTCGGTGGTGATTTTAACGAGGGTGAAAGGGGTACAGTTTTCGGTGGTGATTTTAACAAGGATGAAAGGGGTACTTTTTCGGTGGTGATTTTAACGAGGATGAAAGGGATACAGTTTTCGCTGGTGATTTTAACGAGGGTGAAAGGGGACGTTTTCGGTGGTGATTTTAACGAGCATGAAAGGGTTACAGTTTTCGGTGGTTATTTTGACGAGGATGAAAGGGGTACAGTTTTCGATGGTGATTTTATCGAGGATGAAAGGGGTACAGTTTTCGGTGGTGATTTTAACGAGGATGAAAGGGGTACAGTTTTCGGTGTTGATTTTAACGAGGATGAAAGGGGGACAGTTATCGGTGGTGATTTTAACGAGGATGAAAGGGGTACAGTTTTCGGTGGTGATTTTAACGAGGATGAAAGGGGTACAGTTTTCGGTGGTGATTTTAACGAGGATGAAAGGGGTACAGTTTTCGGTGGTGATTTTAACGAGGATGAAAGGGGTACAGTTTTCGGTGGTGATTTTAACGAGGATGAAAGGGTACAGTTTTCGGTGGTGATTTTAACGAGGATGAAAGGGTACAGTTTTCGGTGGTGATTTTAACGAGGATGAAAGGGGTACAGTTTTCCGGTGGTGATTTTAACGAGGATGAAAGGGGTACAGTTTTCGGTGGTGATTTTAACGAGGATGAAAGGGGTACAGTTTTCGGTGGTGATTTTAACGAGGATGAAAGGGGTACAGTTTTCGGTGGTGATTTTAACGAGGATGAAAGGGGTACAGTTTTCGGTGGTGATTTTAACGAGGATGAAAGGGTACAGTTTTCGGTGGTGATTTTAACGAGGATGAAAGGGTACAGTTTTCGGTGGTGATTTTAACGAGGATGAAAGGGGACAGTTTTCGGTGGTGATTTTAACGAAGGTGAAAGGGGTACAGTTTTCGGTGGTGATTTTAACGAGGGTGAAAGGGGTACAGTTTTCGGTGGTGATTTTAACGAGGATGAAGGGGGTACGTTTTCGGTGGTGATTTTAACGAGGATGAAAGGGATACAGTTTTCGCTGGTGATTTTAACGAGGGTGAAAGGGGGACGTTTTTGGTGGTGATTTTAACGAGGATGAAAGGGGGCAGGTCTCGGTGGTGATTTTAACGAGGATGAAAGGGGTACAGTTTTCGGTGGCGATTTTAACGAGGGTGAAAGGGGTACAGTTTTCGGTGGTGATTTTAACGAGGATGAAAGGGGTACAGTTTTCGGTGGTGATTTTAACGAGGGTGAAAAGGGTACAGTTTTTGGTGGTGATTTTAACGAGGATGAAAGGGGGCAGGTCTCGGTGGTGATTTTAACGAGGATGAAAGGGGTACAGTTTTCGGTGGCGATTTTAACGAGGGTGAAAGGGGTACAGTTTTCGGTGGTGATTTTAACGAGGATGAAAGGGGTACAGTTTTCGGTGGTGATTTTAACGAGGGTGAAAGGGGTACAGTTTTCGATGGTGATTTTATCGAGGATGAAAGGGGTACAGTTTTCGGTGGTGATTTTAACGAGGATGAAAGGGGTACAGTTTTCGGTGTTGATTTTAACGAGGATGAAAGGGGGACAGTTATCGGTGGTGATTTTAACGAGGATGAAAGGGGTACAGTTATCGGTGGTGATTTTATCTAGGATGAAAGGGTTACAGTTTTCGGTGTTGATTTTAACGAGGATGAAAGAGGTACAGTTATCCGTGGTGATTTTAACGAGGATGAAAGGGGGACAGTTATAAGTGGTGATTTTAACGAGGATGAAAGGGGACAGTTTTCGGTGGTGATTTTAACGAGGGTGAAAGGGGTACAGTTTTCGGTGGTGATTTTAACGAGGATGAAAGGGGTACAGTTATCCGTGGTGATTTTAACGAGGATGAAAGGGGACAGTTTTCCGTGGTGATTTTAACGAGGATGAAAGGGGACAGTTTTCTGTGGTGATTTTAACGAGGATGAAAGGTGTACAGTTTTCGGTGGTGATTTTAACGAGGATGAAAGGGGTACAGTTTTCCGTGGTGATTTTAACGAGGATGAAAGGGGTACAGTTTTCGGTGGTGATTTTAACGAGGATGAAAGGGGTACAGTTTTCGGTGGTGATTTTAACGAGGATGAAAGGGGTACAGTTTTCGGTGGTGATTTTAACGAGGATGAAAGGGTACAGTTTTCGGTGGTGATTTTAACGAGGATGAAAGGGGTACAGTTTCGGTGGTGATTTTAACGAGGATGAAAGGGGTACAGTTTTCCGTGGTGATTTTAACGAGGATGAAAGGGGTACAGTTTTCGGTGGTGATTTTAACGAGGATGAAAGGGGTACAGTTTTCGGTGGTGATTTTAACGAGGATGAAAGGGGTACAGTTTTCGGTGGTGATTTTAACGAGGATGAAAGGGTACAGTTTTCGGTGGTGATTTTAACGAGGATGAAAGGGGTACAGTTTTCGGTGGTGATTTTAACGAGGATGAAAGGGGGACAGTTTTCGGTGGTGATTTTAACGAAGGTGAAAGGGGTACAGTTTTCGGTGGTGATTTTAACGAGGATGAAAGGGGTACAGTTTTCGGTGGTGATTTTAACGAGGATGAAAGGGTACAGTTTTCGGTGGTGATTTTAACGAGGATGAAAGGGGTACAGTTTTTCGGTGGTGATTTTAACGAGGATGAAAGGGGTACAGTTTTCGGTGGTGATTTTAACGAGGATGAAAGGGTACAGTTTTCGGTGGTGATTTTAACGAGGGTGAAAGGGGTACAGTTTTTCGGTGGTGATTTTAACGAGGATGAAAGGGGTACAGTTTTCGGTGGTGATTTTAACGAGGATGAAGGGGGTACAGTTTTCGGTGGTGATTTTAACGAGGATGAAAGGGGGACAGTTTTTGGTGGTGATTTTAACGAGGATGAAAGGGTACGGTCTCGGTGGTGATTTTAAACGAGGATGAAAGGGGTACAGTTTTCGGTGGCGATTTTAACGAGGGTGAAAGGGGTACAGTTTTCGGTGGTGATTTTAACGAGGATGAAAGGGTACAGTTTTCGGTGGTGATTTTAACGAGGTGAAAAGGGTACAGTTTTTTTTTTAACGAGGGTCTCGGTGGTGATTTTAACGAGGATGAAAGGGGTACATTTTTCGGTGGCGATTTTAACGAGGGTGAAAGGGTACAGTTTTCGGTGGTGATTTTAACGAGGATGAAAGGGGTACAGTTTTTCGGTGGTGATTTTAACGAGGGTGAAAGGGGTACAGTTTTCGGTATTTTGGGGTCCTGCATCATCACTGAAGCCTTATGTGCCACTTTGGGTCCAGAGTTTTATCATCACGGATGCCCTTTGGGTCCAGAGTGTATGTTTATCATGTGCCTTTATCTCGATACACCTGCCGGTACTGTATAAACAAATCCATTCCAGGGAGCTTGATGAATAAATACTGAATTTCCAAAGGGAAAAATGATAAAGCGACCGTTCTTGCCCATACAAAATTGCAAAGGACGTATACCGGGTGGTCTTACACCAATTAATCACTACAGTCAACTCTTTCAAATCAAGTGGACACAAGAGACGATGATCTAACAGAACACATCCCCAAACGTGGGCCTCTTCCAATGATAATTTTTTTCAATCTAATTTTAGCGCGTGTCATACTGCGCGGCTATTTTAAGGAAGACACCTGATTGGTCAGTTGTAATGACGTAATGAAATATAAGATTTGGCGTAAAATCTAAATTTCATTACGTCATTAAATGTGATTTCAGTAGAATGGACGTCAACACGACGGCGAGAAAAATCTTCGCAATGACATCTGATTCTCTGATCATTGCTGCGTGACCATGGGACGAGAACTAAATAACTTTCACTGCATGTCGCGAAGCTTAAATAGATTGAAAAAAACTATCATGGGGCATGGGGATGTGTTCTCTTAGATCATCCTCTCTTGGTGGACATCATGCGCTGTAAGACGGACACCCTCTCTAAGGCGAACATGATTGGCTGGCTGTTCTCGGTCAAATTTCACTTGTTTGTCTGTAACTGAACGCTCCTTCAGGGTAGACATCTCTCTAAGGTGGACAGCCAGAGCCGGTCTAGAGGATGTCCACCTCTTAGAGATAGTTCACTGTATCAGTTTTTCTCATAAAGCGAAGAGAAACTTACCTCAGGGTTGATTAAAGGAGCTATGTCACGATATTTTAAGTCATTTTTGCGAAGTGCAAAATCACCTTTAAATTGAGAAAGCCTCAAAATAATTGTTTACTAAGGTAGAAAACGCTAATAAATAATAAACCAAACAGGAACAAGGATGGTTGAGGATGGCAAGATTAAGACGGATTGCGAACGGCGAAGCTTGAAAAAAATGGCCAATTTTTTCAAGATGCGCCATCCGTGACGTAGCCCCTTTAAATTAATGATTTGACCAGTTTGGAAAAGACGAGTGTTGCTAGAAGGGAAGCGCAAAATCTGATTACGAACATGGCTTTACCACGGAAAACAAAGTAGAAAACACTATCCTGCGCCATTGGCTGAAATTGTTTCGCACGAGAACATCCCTACTTGCTCTTCTAATAGTTTCTTCCAATAACTCTTGTATACCAGTTAGAACGGGTCGGGGAGTCACCAAACTCCCAATGGGCGATCAGAAAAGAATCAATTCAACGAAAGCCTAACAAGAGCCCAACAATGAAAGTTTGGTCTTTCTTGGATATAGCTCGGCAAATGTTGCGACAATTCCAACCATCATTACCTGAAGATAAATTCTTGCGATCATCATGGTTGCATATCAATGCATTTCGCCGCAATTCTATTTAGGCAAACACCAGCCAGTTTTACGCCTAACGGTGGAAGCTAATTTAGAAAAAAAAATGATCCTAAACATGATGTGACGATGTTTCAGGATTCTGTTTGTTGAAAATTGTCCACCATTCCTCATTTCAGTGGCTTCAGATGCGACGTGATTCGCGTGGCATGTAAGCACCATTTTCAACGACCTCCTGTATTTTGTTAGTCTCCACGCGTAGATGAACGCGTCTAATGCCACCTTTTACGTGCAGCATCACGTCCCCGATACTCATCGCTAGGTATAAATCATGCTTCTCTTGCCGAGTTTTCTGCTTCGTGTAAAATCTGATATGAAGTATAATGATTTGGGGAAGAGAGCAAACGATGAGAATCCCTGATAAGAGCAATGTTACAATTGTAAACTGCCTCTCGCTTAATCTGTTTGTTTGAGGCGTTCCCGCGTTTCCACGCGCTTCAGTTCGAGCCTCATCGTGTAACTACGCCTCCAAGCCGACGAGTATGCTTTGGCAAATTGACGAAATGACTTCAACAGCATGGCGGAACCGATCATCAGCAACACTGTTATCGGCGTCGTGTGAAGATGAGATCTACTTCATCAATGTTGCTTCAGGAACTGCAAACTGTAACAGGATGAATCCGGTGAAGTACACTAACGAGAAGCCGACACACGCGAGGACCCTGCGTGTTGTCACGAGTGAGCGATAGTGGTGTGGATATGTTATGGCGATAAACCTGCGACAAAAATTAGACCAAGAACGAGCAGAAACGACGCGTTGAGCCCCACGTAAGAAAAACCAATATCCAATTTTGTTCAGACGAAAGTACGGCTCGCCTGGGATAGGAGACCATTTTACATAACTTGCCACGCGATACATTTATATAAAGAAAGGCTCCTGCTGAGCTTCGGAAATCAATACCAGCACCTGAAAGACACTACTTGTTTGGTAATCGTACGAAGTTTCGTTAGGTTAGGTTCTACCTGAGTCGAGAAAACGGAAGGTGGCTTAAAATACCATGACCCCCCCCCCCCCCCCCCCCCTCCCCTCCAAAAAATACTTCCAATAACATTTTCACTGAGTGTGAGCATTTTTATACTGTAGCAAAATTGAAAAAGCAAACTGTCCTAGTCAGTGATACTAGTCCATGAACATATATATCCAGAAAACTTATATTAAGCTAGAAAAGTATATGAATATGGATGTTTCCTTTATACTCGCTGAAATTTAATCCGAATTATAACAGATCACTAGAACTCATGACTTACTATCCCTGTCATACTATGTATATTCATGAGCGTAAATTTATGTGACCATACCTTTTTCATTGCGTATTTTTTATAAACCTCCCTTTTTAGGGGCTTAAAAAGCCTATGACCCTCCTCCCCTGCTAATTTTTCAAAAGGAAAACCATAGACTGATTCAGATAAAATTGGACTTTATTCATACAAATCAATATACATATAGTTAAAGTTACAATAGGAGTATAGGAGTATAAACTTAGTATAATCGCTATATTATATACGTACAGCCCGGCCAAACGAGGACGAGATCGAGTTGCATGCCAAGAGTTCAAACTCTCGCTCATGTTCAGCCTGAAACTCTCAGGCACTCTCAGCGACTCTCCTGCACTCTCATAGAATTTGAACCGCTGAAATTCTAGAAATTGTTGTGGAGAGTTTTCTCTCGTTTGGTCCGGGCTGGCGAGAGCTGCTGGCGAGTGAGTCGCTGAGTGTTTAAGAAAACTCTCGTGAGAAACTCTCGTTCTCGTTTGCCCGAGCTTAAGATCTAAATACAGGTATCGTATATATAATTAAAATTGCTATGTTTACTGTATTCAGTATAAAAACACCCACAAAGTCGACAATGAAGTAGTAAACCTCACAAAAATCAACTTCACATACAATATTTTTGTCACAGTATGACTCGTCTTGTTTCACATATATTGAATCAATAAAACATTTGATTAAGTAAAACCAATTCAATTTAACTGCATCTATATTATATGTGCATTATTCAAACTAAGATCTAAATACAGGTATTATTATAATGCTAGGTTTTACTATACAGTCGAAGCACTCGTAAGCGGACACTCTCGGGAGTAGAAAAAGTGTTCGCAACTGGAGCTGGTCGCTTACGGGAATGTGTAGTTTGTATGAGCTAGAGTTCAAACAGGCGGTTTTGTCCAGGCGGCCGTAAGTAGAGCTGTCCGCGTACGAGAGTGTCCACTAGCTCAGAGAGCTTCGACTGTATATATATACGTAGGTATTTCAAATTTTGTAATTTGTTATTTTAGGTGCCCTCAATCCAACAATTTAATTTTAGGCACAGGAAATTTGTAAATTAGGTCTTCACAATTAGTAGAGGGGACTTTTCCCCTCAGCTACATAAAGGGGTATCAAATGGTCGCTCAAAATTTTCAAGTGCTCGCAAATTAGGCTTCTGCTCGGATTGCTCGCAAAATTTTAGTTTGGTGCTCGTTTGCTCGAGTTCGCATATTTTTGTGCATGCTCGGTTTTTGGTAAAGGTAGCTTTTTGCAGAGTGCTCGCTGCTCGCAAGACTAACTTTTATCAATGCTCGTGAAAAAAGGCTGTGCTCGCATGCTCACAAGGACCATTCGATACTGACACAATAATAAACCAATAACAAACCCATAAAAGTTATTATAAACATAAACCCGCCGCCTTCTTTTACCAAATTTAGTTGCATGTAAGCAAACAAATGAAACAAAATCCGTAATCAGTACATCTTGTATCCGTTCACGGACTAAACTGTTAAACAAAGTGTAAAACATTGAGAATCAGTGACAGAAAGTAATAATAAGAACTTCATATATAGTATTTTTGTCACAGTGTGACTCGTCTTATAACAAAGAATCGATTGACACATAGTCTCGATGGTATTCTATCAAATTAAATCTATTAGTAAACCTATTAATATATATGTCACTCGTTTTCCCAGAAACCGTGAAAGATCCAAAACGAGTGACCTTTTTTAATCGTGTTCGATTTATTTCGAGTGGTGTGTCACTCGTTTCCCAGAACCTTGAATGATCCTATTGTTCTATACATGATCTGACTATAAAAAGGTTAAAGTATGTCTACAAGCCAGCGGCTTATCAGACCAGCGTTTTTAACTCCGGTTTCCATAGTATCATGAAGTGACTAGGAGTATCGCTACTTTCCCTGGATGGAATGCTAGTCCATCATGATCACAGCATTTTGTCATTCTGCCCTAACAACACCGGTATACCCTTTTACTCCTGGGTGGAGAGAGGCACTGTGAGAGTCAATTGTCTTGCTCAAGAACATAACACAATGACCCTGGCCAACGCTGGAACCCAGACCGCTCGATCCTGAGTCGAACGTGCTAACCATTGGGCCACCGCGCCTCCCACGACTATTTAACAATTATTCGCCGAAGGTGAAGTGAATATTGGGAATATTCCCCGAGACGAAGTCGAGGGGAATATTCACCAATATTCACGAGCCTGACGCGAATAATTGTTTTATAATATACAAATTGCAGGAAAATGTCGAATTTCTCCGAAGAAACTGGAAAAATACGAAAATATTCCGCCATTTTTTCCCCGAGACAAAAACATTTGAACTTTGCGGCAATTCCAAATAAGGTAGAGAGGGTATAATGCCTCTGAGACCATGAGTAGGGAACCAATCAAATTGCTTGAAAATGCATTATCCCATGGTTAGTATATATAAAAAGTGATTATACGTACTATGGCGATATACACTGATGCATATACTGTATTAAAACGCACTTAAAAAGTTATATATTTTTTTTACAAAACCCGCCTTACTTCTTTTACTGAACTTTATTACACAAAACTCTGCAAGTTGCTTCTTAGCCTGGCTCATCAATGATCGCCTGGCTTCGCTACTCGATTCAAGAGCTCCTAGTCTGGCCCACGAACTATCGACCAGCGGTTTATTGAAACAGTAAAGAGAAACCTGAGAATCAGATCGAGGCTTAATGCGAGCTCATCACACAAACATCTTTGCAGCGATTCTTTACCGCCCTTTCTTATTTACAATGAATTAGAAGAAATACAACCTGAACAAAAACCACTACAAATACTAACAAAAAATTATTTGTCAAGTCCCTATTCTGATCTAAAATCATTTATACTGCAACGCGAAAACATGCTTTGGACCACTGAAAACAATGCAAATTGTATCGAAGGACAAATCTTTCCTTTTCCGTACTATTCATGCAAACTAGTTACAGGTTTAATATTCACTTCAGCAAACAAATCAAGGCGTGAAAACAAACTCATCAAAGTGTGCTTTGTGTTCCTTTAATTTGATTACTTTTTGTTTTGTACCAAGAACTAGGTAACCATTTTGGTAATACGAAAACGTGACAGTCATTTCGGATCTAAGTTGAAAGCTTGCTCACAATTAATTATCAAAGAGAATCGATAACTCAGTGAAAAAACAAAACAAAAAGCAAACAAATAAAAGAGAAACGAAAGAAAATGAAAGTATGATCCAGTCTTTTCACTACCCTTGATGGTCACGCAACGCCTCTTCACAGACAAAAATGTGTGCGTGACTTCTTCACATAAAGATGCTGTAGTCATTTATTGAATGGACGATTGAATCATATGCAAAATGCCTGCCACGTGGTTTATTTACGGAGAACATTTTATAGTAGAAACTATTTTAATCAAAACAGCTGAATCCTGAAAGCGAGCTCTATGTCAAGTGTTACATGATCACATGTCACACATGTGGTGCGCGTGATCTCAAGACCTGACCAGACGTGTTCTCTCGTTGCAGCATAAATTAGGGTAGCTTACTTTTCTGACAGTCCCTCAAACAAAGATTTCTGTGGCTTAATAAGTTTGCGAATGATGTGCATGGAAGTATTCAAACTGAGGGTCAAAGTGAGACCAATGGCGACTGTGCGAAGAGCAGTCAGTTTTAAGTTCATTAATGAGCCTTGAGAATTCAACATAAAATAAAACACGGCTACAATGTCACTTTCGATATAAGCACAGATCATACATGCACTGATGTAGAACACATACCTTGTGACAAATTTGTGCTTGTTTAGGATGATAATAAAAAACATATTGCAGATTGTGCAGATGGTATTATAGATTGTAAAATACAAAAAGTTCGAGTTTATCATCAAAGATTCGATGGTAATGAACAGTATGGCACTACTACACCCAAAATGAGCAAATAAATGTTTGATGCAAACCAATCACTTCGAATCAATTTTGAAAAGTCAGTTGGAATGGTCCACGTGGTTTTGACAGGCAAACTGACTGTACATGAAAAAACAGAACAGTTGAAGAAGTGACCACCACAGAGGGATAAAACTCCCGATAATGAGGTCAGCTGTGTATTTCCATTCGGCTTTCCCCAGTGAGATGTCTCATTTTGGGGAGTTATATTTCTCATATCTGTATTAATAGATAAAAGATCATCCCAGAAAGTCGTTTGGGGGAGCTGTATTTTCATCGAATCGAAAAACGACAAACCTCCACTGGATATACCTACCGGGAGAGCTGCTATAATGGCAATCGCATATACAAAAGCAACAGCGGGAACTTTGCTCATACAAATCTTCAGTACGTTTCCAAAGAAAGTTGTGACTCGTCTATGAATAGCTATGTGTCTATGCGTGTGTTCGAAGTCACTGACAGATTAGTGCGAGAATCGTTCATAACAGTAATTAGAGGTTGTAATTCTTCCGCTTCAGTGAGTCGGTCATAATTTCCCGGAGTCTCCTCTGCTACTGAGTGTAGGTCTGTTTCACCAACATTTACAACAGTTTCTTCGTTCCCAGTTGCACGCTCTTCATCATCAACTAGCCTGTGATCAACGTGTTGACCGCCAGACATGCAACAGAGTTTCTTTGTCCGTCTGAGCCATTCGAGTGTGATTATTGGGCCCAAAAGAAACCAAAAGTAAAGACTCTCTAAGTAAACTTCCATATTGCGTAGATCATTAGAGCGTTGTCGTGGAACTTGCACTCTGATCTCAACATTAGTTTGGTCGTTTGCAAGTAAAAGCTTCCAATCATACCCATAGTGCTCGCGCTAAGGTTCGTCTGGGAACTGACAATTTCCCCCCATAGATGCAACCGGAATCAATATTTGTCCTCGGTTTGCGCATGTGTACCACGATAGTCATTACCACAGTATATTACCACAGAGTATCCTGCGTTCTGTGCATTTAATGCCAATTCTTGCAATGAGCACGCGCCGCGTGGGGTTTTGTTCGCCAGGCTGATCAGAGCGATTTTGTTCACTTGAACGTTTGACTTGCTTACATCAACGATCGGTTGACACGCATTCGCGAGTTTTGAAAATAACTGCCAGACCGCTTAAACGGAGTTCTTGGTCTTGCACTGTGGTTGATGCCTGAATATACGATTTCAGTGAAGGAGATTTTAAATGTCCCTCGTAGACACCAGTCGACTGATCTTCTAAATCGCACGTCTGCACTCTCAGCCGGGAGAGTATTATTGTGTCGTGTTCGTGTCCATAATCATTCTCTCCAAACTGGATGAACAACACCAGGATTATAAGACCAATTGAAAAAATTACAAATAAAGCAGACAACACTGCTGACCTGGATGCATTTTTTCCACGCCATGTTGTTGAATTCTAGACTCGACTACGCAGACGCTCTTTGGGCTTGCGGTGTCTTTGCGAAATCGCAATAGCGCTGCGCCCTAATGACGTCACGAAATTTGAGACCCCGCCGTGACTCCCAGACAAACAACGTCCCTCTTCTTGTAAGAGTTGTAATGGAAATCATGTGAATGGCAAGCGATTCGCTTCGATCTTTAACGGTTCTTAACCCGACGACGACGACGTTCCTGGCTCTAAATTTGAAAGAGAACCGGAGGAATACACTGTAGGACCAGTTGAAACGGTGATTAAAGTGCAGGGGCTTAAAGTTGAGCGGTAAACGCGATGCAGCTTGTGAAACGTGTGAGCGACAGTATACAAAGTGGGAATCACCACACGCTTGACCCGAGCAAACAGTCATCACGAAACCATTAGATTTATGGCTGAAATCTCAGAAAAGGAAACTATTTTCTTGGATACATGCGTTTTACAAAGGCGATATATTTAAAGACACATCTATCCTTGACGTGGACACCCACTAACAAGCCGACTGAAACATTTCAGTACACGCATTTCTCTTCCTGCCACCCACCAGGGGTCAGTAAAGGCTTCATCAAAGGGGAAGCACTCAGGCTGCTTCGAACAAACTCTTCAAAAATAACTTTTGAGGAGAATATAAGAGAATTCAAATCACGCCTACATGTGAGAGGGTATCCAGATATTCTGGTACATAAAGTCCTCTCGGAAGTTAAATTCGAAGAGAGAAAGTCGGCCCTTCAACAGAAGGAAAAAGCGCGCAAGAAAATTCCTACGTTTTGTCACACAATACTTAAAGAAAGTCTTGATGGATAAATGGCATTTAATACAGAATCAACCTTTACTGAGGGAGATATATAAAGAGCCTC
Source organism: Desmophyllum pertusum (assembly GCA_029204205.1). NCBI lineage: Eukaryota > Metazoa > Cnidaria > Anthozoa > Scleractinia > Caryophylliidae > Desmophyllum > Desmophyllum pertusum. The sequence goes on along the minus strand of MU825874.1, from coordinate 823,159 downwards.
CCATTTGTCTCGTACAAAAGAGGTAAATAAAGGCTAAGACAATACATTTGGAAACAGCGGGAGTCGTGTAGGCCTGTCACAGCTTTATAACTTGTGCTGGAGTAAAATTTTTCTTCAGCGGATCAGGAAATTCGGCCGTGGGGCCTTTTTCTCCGGGCTAGTGAAGAGCACAAATGTAGGTGTTTCTGGAAATGCTTTTTCTCAGTAATAAATGATTCCCGCGAACAAGCCAGTAGCCAACGTCTACACTTCGCAATGTCTTGCCGACGGTTTTTGGATACGGTATGAAGGCCTTCTTCCCCGATTCCTGCACCTCTTTGAGGGATTTCGGCCACTTATCTGGATATCTGGAGTCCGTTTTGCACTCTCCCCAACAGCAGTGTTTGGTACTAACCATTCAACGTCCTTCTGGAAAGCAAAGCCCACTATTATCACCAATTTTTTTGTTTTTTTGTTTCACTGTCGCCGCACTCGCACATACTTTGCCTTTCCACAGATCTCAATGTTTGTCTGAGTCCGTGCGGGGGGTCTCATGTGGTCTCATGTGACAAAACCAGGAGCTATTTTTAGTAATAGGGCGCAGCGCTATTTATAGCACAACAGTCACAACTTCCGGTAAAGCGCACGCTCTGATTGGTTAATGAGCGTACACTATGACGAGCCGCAGAAGACTAATCCCATTAAGAGAGTGATCGACGGTTGCTAACGAAAAAAAATCATCACTCACGGTAATCTGTCAGCAATCTGTCACTTTCAGTCAGCGTGACTGTAATCGTATCCCGTCATGTCTAAGACTCATGACTTGCTTTCGAAGAATCGAAGAGAGCAGTCTTGTCTTCTGGCGGAGCCACATTTCTACTTCTTTTAACTGTTTAACACGGACAGTTAGATAGAAAAAGTCCTCCGATGCTTTTTTCAAGGACCTGACTATGCATCGACCGTCGAAAACGGAAATTACGGTTTAACTGAAGGTTTTCGGTTTTTTCGCGCCAATAATAAATTTATGGCGCGCTAAATCGGCGGGCTTGACCGCGATCTGTACAAGCCGGCAAATGATGATTATGTTTTAGGGTTGTATTAATAGTTTTTTTTTCCCAATCGTTTAACTGATTATTTAATAATATTTCGTCATACTGTATACATCAGATTGTGTTCAGATGTAACAGATATAATTAAAGAATCATGTCAATTTTATGTCGTCTTGTTATACCCCATGGGTGCTGTTTCTCTGCTGCAGGACCTGTGTAAAAATTATGTTTGTAAAAAAACATTTACAAACATTTAAATTTTCCTTTGCTGTTGGGATTTTAATAGTTCCTTTTTTCAAACTTAAAACTAATGGCAGGCCATCGCGATCAAAAGTAGACATCATAATATCAGGCCTTGATATCAGCCCGGGGGGGGGGGGGGGGGGGGGGTACTCAAAAAAGGTTTAATAGGGGGAGGCTCCGCCCAGAGGTCCAACCCCTTACCCTTTCATATACCATTTTTCACAGAAAAGGTACCCCTTTCATATACCTTCCATAGAAAATGGTACCCCTTTCATATACCTTCCATAGAAATTATAAAAATGGTACCCCTTTCACATACCTACAGTAGAAACACTGCATCTCTTTTCTATACCCTTGTAATGAACCAATATATATCACCAGAAATCATCAAGCATTACCAGATGTTAACCAAACAATAATATCATTACTCGTGAAATCCCTACCCTTTCATATACTTCAACTCGTGAACTCCCTACCCTTTCATATACTTCAACTCGTGAAATCCCTACCCTTTCACATACCTCGAGCCTAAAAAAGGACCCCTTTCGGGCGGAGCCTCCCCGTATAGTCCATTATAGGGAGTACCCCCCCGGGGATATCAGCTCCTAGCAGGCGTAGAACGGGGAACGGAGGAGTTCGAGTGCAGCGAAGCGCGAGGAGAGAGTGCGAATCGCGCGCCGATCGTGCTTCGCGCTTCGCGCTCGAACTCCCCTCATCCCTTTCAACGCCTGCCACGCAGTGATATCCAATGTGATCTCATTACGTCACTGATATCACAACTTTTGACCATGATGGCCCGCCATAGGTGCCATATTAAGCCGTTATCTAAACATCCTTCTATAAACCATTTCGCAAATGTCTCGTTATCATTGTTGTTTTAAATGTCTGACTGTCAAAATTACATTCAATGGCTATCTATATAACTACGATAAGATCTCGCTTTTGTACATTCATTCTGTAAGCCATTTCGCAAATCGCTAAAACCATTTCGCAAATGTCTCTTTATCATTGTTGTTTTAAATGTCTGATGCGAAAGGGTTTAAAAAAATCTTTAGAATGCTTGAATTGTTGTAGAACAACTCACATTGAAAATACATTTGGTATTATAATCCATCAAATTTTTTTCTCGCGCCCGATTGGTCTAAACACGTCACGTGACGCAGCCAAAACTGGGGAATATCCGGGTGATATTCCCCAAGTGATATTCCCCAGTTTTGAAATTTGCGTTTCACGTTCGCAGGTTCAGTTTTCGTCTCAAATAAATTGCTAAATTAAATAAAACTGATTGTTTTGAACAGACTAGAAATATTTTTGAACGCCAACAGAATTATTTTGATGTTTAACAGCTTGGCCGACCGAGATCTTCCACGGCAAACAGAGCGGCCTTGTGAAAAAATATTTGAAGGATAATAACTACAATAGCCTCTATTTTGCTTCAAAAATATGCTCGGATATTTGTGTTTGGACATTATCTGTTCCGAGAAGCGAACAGTTTTCCGAGAGCGAAGCTCGAGGAAAACTGTTCGCTTCTCGGAACAGATAATGTCCGTGGACAAATATCCGAGCATATTTCCTCGCCAAATGGAGGCTATTGTTTATTTCTCGCGACTTTTCCAATCAACGAAAAGAAGAGAGCGGGGCGTGTTCTAACCCCTTGGGAAGTTGTTCGGCCTGACTGAATTTGTATAACTGAAACAGTTTCGCCGCATCCGTTGTCAAATTGCCTTAATACAACATCGTAAGTGAACTTTAGTCTCGTGACCATATGACGAGTTATGATCCATATATAAGGACTGGCTTTGAGATTCTCTTCAGTCTTCCCGTCAGTGCCTGCGTGCGCGCGCGAAAAGCGCGTAACGTGAGCGGCTCTCTCGAGTGCGCCCCTTCTAATTGCCCCTTCTAATTGCTGGCCACAGTGACATTTTAGGTCCTATTTAGCTACTGTAGATAACGGCTTATTTTCCTATTTAGCTACTGTAGCGTTTTAGGCCGTTAGTTAACGGCTTATTTTGATTTTCCTATTTAGTTACTGTGACATTTTAAGCCGTAGATAACGGCTTATTTTGATTTTCCTATTTACTTACTGTGACCATAGTTAGTAAAAACAAATTGTGTATCATGTGCAGATTATTCAGCTTATTATTGGAAAGCTTGAAACAGCTGTTAATATTATATTTACATAATGTCTGGATCTAAGATGTAAAATATTAACATAATAAACAACTTGTTATTTCTAATCATGGCGTGGTTCTTCAATTTGGCAGCTTCTGCTTATTTCTTTCCTTAGTGACTTGGCCTTCGTCTGTTTTGCCTTCATCTTATACCGCTGGATTAAATCCTTTGCTAGCGAGAATGCACGCACCCTAACATACAATATTACCATACTTCGCAAGATGTCTTTGCTCACGTGCCTCTCAGCAACTAACTCAGCATCAGATAAAATTAATTCATAGTATGATAATACATCAGAATCACTCAGTGATTTCTGAATGATACTGACAGTGTCAATTTTCTGCATACAACTTCCAGATGTAAAATGTCTAAAATAATGTTCAGTCTTGAGAAATATCTTCTGTGTTGCCTCAGTTATAGACCATAACCCTCCACGATTAAGAGCTGAAATTAGTTTCTGTTTCTCTACAGTAGCCTCAAGCTTGCCTGCTTTCAAGATTGCCATTGCTTCTTGGCTCTCTGACGTTTTCTTGATGGAATGTTTCTTGTGGAGATTGTGCATAACATAGCCACCAACATACTGGAGACCGACCAGCCTTTTCTCTGTCTGAGAGTTTTGTGACAGTTGACTCTTTGCAGCTATCATCCACTGATTTCTCTTTCTTGCAGAATGCAAGCATACAGTCTGCAACTTTAGTTGAGAGCAGTGTTGCACAATTTCGTGAAAGTCCTTTAAAATATCTGGCAGAGTTCAAAGGCACTGTTCCATAATACTTTCCATAAAATTTTTCAACATGGCTATTTTTCATATGCCCTTCAAATAGACTTTTCAAGTTCTTGAATTCCTCACTTCCTTCCTCGAGCACTTCATACTGATAGAGAGATAGCTCACTTCTTATGCCTTCTGAAAACACCTTGGATTCTTTGATTTTCTGTATAGCAGTGCTCACTATTTCCATCAGAACACTCTGGGTGAGCAACTGAGGAGCTTGGCTGTTCTGGCTATGCTTTGCAGCACGATGCCTCTCAAGGCCACCTTTCGTCTTATACTTTTTGCCGCAGTGGCACACAAGTTCTACAGACTGGACCTATACACAATAGACAAAAATTTGAGATTAGAGAGACATAAAAACATGAAAAATTAGGCACACAAGAATGTTTACAATATTATCCATGCTGTTCTGTCACGAATAAAAAGACCAGCAAACGTATTGACTCGAATTTAAACTCTATTTTGAACTTCTTAGCAGAATAAATCCGTGTAGTTACATCATATATGCGTTCTAAATGTCTAGAGAACATTAAACTCGAACAGCATGTAGAGTAAATTGTAGCCTGCTGGTTTGTTTACATCGAGATTACAAACGCATTGGCTCGAATTTAAGCTCTATTTTGAACTTGTTAGCAGAATAAATCCGTCTAGTTACATCATATATGCGTTTATATATTAAAACTCTTGGTTTATAAATGTCTAGAGGACATTAAACACGAACAGAATGTAGAGTTTAATTTAGCTTATAACGTGCTGATTTGTTTGCATGGAAAATTACACACTTCGATTTGGTTTGTTGGACTAATTTTACTATCAAATAGAATAACTTTTACTTACTTCACTAACAGCAGACACAAACTGTTCTTCCATTGCTTCATCGCTTTCTAAAAAGCTCCAAAATCGTCTCTAAATCGTCACCGAACATGAATAAACCTTCGTCGGCCGCCATGTTGTTTCTTTTGACAACACGATCTGTGCAGGTTCAGTGTCACGTGACGGGACAGTTCAACATGCGAGACGCGCTATTGTTATCGTTCTTTGAAGTTCGCCGGCTTTCATAACCAGTCCCCTCTACTAACTATGCTGTGACATTTTAGGCCGTTAGATAACGGCTTATTTTGATTTTCCTATTTACTTACTGTGACATTTTAGGCCGTTAGTTACTGGCCGATTTGTTCGTCGGTGAAGTAGTAAATTAAGCCGGTGGTTAGTGGCCGATTTGATCGTCGGTAAAGTAATATATTATATATTTACATACTGGATTAGTGGCTTAAAATGTTACAGTATATAGGCATCAAAACTGAAGAATCAGTATAAGTCACCACTAAAGTATGTTGCGTTACTGTGATTTAATAATGTTAGTATTTTAGGCAACACCGAAAGAAAGAAATCCAAACTAAATTGAAACTGAGTAGGCCTGCCAGCAGTCAACGTTCAACGTTTTGAGTACAAAATTACTAAAGAATGATGGTTAAACCATAATGAATATGTAGTTTTATAATTGAAAATAAAATACAGAGTTTGCTCACATGTTCTCTCGGGTGTGTCGCCTGAGAAGAACAAGTAATCGGGTGAGTCGCCTTTGCTTTGTGACCTAACTCTGATCTATTAGAATTTTCATCACGGTGAGTTTTTCAACACGGCGGTTCTTATCTCGGGTGTTTCGCCTGATAAGGACGAGCAATCGGGTGAGTCGCCTTTGCTTCAAATGGCGTGTTTGAAAACCTCACTGCATCAACGATATTTTTTTTTTTTGATCGAACATTCAGTGTAATCTTTTGTAAGAAATTTAATGTTTGGCCAGAGCAGTGAATGTAGAATGGTGACAGGCCAGAAAACGTTTTGTACACCCGGTGCGTCAATTAAGTAACGCAACATTACTGTAGTACCGATTACCTCTCGATTTAACTGACTTTTTTTTCTTAGAGTCAAGGCGTCCATACATTTTCTTTACGGGCACACATTCCTTTTTTCTCCTTCTTGGATAAGAGCGCGAAAAATATCGCCTGAACACAGTTTGCGTTATGTAATCTACGCCAGTTAGCTGGGTGCCGAAATTCTCTATCGAGACGGATGGCTATTACATACTCTAAAATCTGGCTCACCCCTAGCCTGAGATCAGGCTCCGAGAGAAATGGCCGCGCGCGGACTGTGGCGAGCGAAGCGAGCCGAGCGCCGACTGGGGCGGTCTCGAAGGCGACGTCGCCTTCGAGACCGCCCCAGTCGGCGCTCGGCTCGCTTCGCTCGCCACAGTCCGCGCGCGGCCATTTCTCTCGGAGCCTGATCTCAGGCTAGCTCACCCCTGTCAACGACCCGCTCTTATCTGATCGTTAAACAATGGGTTCTCCATGGTTGAGTGACAGGCGGTGTGCGTCACGGGTGGGCAAAGCATCATGGGTGAATTTGTGAAACGACTCATTATGGCTTTGACACGAGAGAGTCAACACCTCGGGCAAGTGAATAATGTGTGCGGATTGCTGGTTATTCAGTTGTTCTACCCGAGTTATATGATTTACCTTTGCTCACTTTTGAACTGTTGAAGGGCACGTAACAGTTGTCAGTGTTTGCTTCCAAAGCCATTTTACCCGGGCATTTTACAAGTGTATGGCGAAGCGATCATACGTATCGTATAAAACTGCAGGTACAAAATCAGATTTATATGAATCTGGTGCATGGTAAACATGAATTCTATCGCATGGAACATTTTGCTGTAAAACGCTTCAATGAGAGCTGGGCGATCTACGGTCCTGCGAATTGTAGGAAATAAATTTTAAAACGACGCTGATTCGCGCTACAGGAGAGCGTTTTACGTACAAGACTGAAAGGGTCAGTTAATGTCACGCAATCGGGGTCACCGTAAATAAGCTTTTTTAAATAAATAACCAGCGAGTCAGAAAGTAGATTTACATCTTGTGGATTGTAAATATAACATAAAAAATAAGAGGCTTTGTGTCCAGTAAAATAACTCGCAAAATGGGGCTCACTGCTAGCAAAACGGACTCACGGCTGGCAGACCGCAAAGTAATAACTAACCTCAGTTGACCGCTTAGTTTCGACAAACCATTCAGTGTTTTCACGGCTTGTAGCAAGAAAACTATTTGGGTAGACCCGGGTAGACCCCGAAATTTCAAAAGAAGAAGGATTGAACTAACGTGATGTAAGAATGAAACACTTGAAATTGATCAGAATAACGAATTTGAAATGAATGAAAAAGTGTGAAATTTTGAATGAAGACATCATGTCGGCCAGATCGACCGCGCTACATTTGAGAGGTGCCAGCGCATACAAAATGTTCGCAAATAATCAATAAAAATGACCAGAGCAAAGGAAATATAACTGCCTTCGATTTCCTGTAAACGTGTTTCCCAAAACGACCAAGTAATCCCGGAAAATAGACAAATTCTGCGAGCACTTCGCTCCGAAATGCCTTCTTCTTTGCCGCGAAGACTATTGTTCGAATACAGCTCGCTGATTGGCCAAATCTTGTGACGCACACCGCCTGGTTGAGTGAAAACCTGGTGGCTTGTAGAAGCTTCCACGTCACCGTTGTTAAGGCACGCGGCTCGTCATCCTTGGGTGTACGCAAGCTGACATCACTGGTTTGTTTTCGCGCGCTTGTTGATTCACTGGTCGATCGCTCACAGTCAATTTTCGACACTGGATGTTTTGAACGAAAACTTACAGCTCTACTTACGGCCGCCATGACATCGACAAAACCCCGTTTGAACTCCCATACAAACTCTGTATTTACACATTCCCGTAAGCGGCAGCGGACACTTTCAAGCGGTTACCGATTTTGATTTTTGTGTTGTTTCTAAGCCTGTTTCTACGCTCCCGTAAACAGGAACAATCCTATTAGCCTCAATCAGTTTCGGTCTTAAGTAGACCCTGCTGATGTTCGTAAACATTTGTGAACTGCATTTTTTTATAGGACTGTTAATGTCAATAAAACACATACTCGCTGAAATAATATTTAATAGAGGGAAATGGTTATGAAGCCCGGCAAACTTCAAAGGAGCAAACAAAGAGGCCAAGATTTATGTTGGAAGGTCCACGACCGTGCACATCTTTTGTTTTGCGCTCATACACTGAATTACGTAATCACAACGTTTCTATTGGTTACTTGCTTGAACACACGTAAACACCAATTGTATTTTGTCAGGTTTTGTGCACGGTCAAGGCTAAAACAGCGTACAAAAACACATAACAAAGAACTTCAAGGCTGGGCTTCATAACCATTCCCCTATGCTGAAATTTAATCCGAATGTGACAGACCACTAGAACTCATGATTTTACTATCATCCTGTCATACTATGTATATTCATGAGCGTAAATTTATGTGACCCTCCACTTTTTCATTGAGTATTTTTTTTATGACCCTCCCTTTTTAGGGGCTTAAAAAGTTATGACCCTCCCCCTGCTAATTTTTAAAAGGAATATATAGACTGATTCAGATAAAATTGGACTTTATTCATACAAATCAATATATATAATGAAAGTTACAATAGGAGTATAGGAGTATAAACTTAGTATAATCTCTATATTGTATACGTAAAGCTCGGGCCAAACGAGGACGAGAGTTGCCGAGAGTTCAAACTCTCGCTCATGTTCAGCCTGAAACTCTCAGGCACTCTCAGCGACTCTCCTGCGCTCTCATAGAATTTGAACCGCTGAAATGTTTCTTAAGAGTTGTGGAGAGTTTTCTCTCGTTTGGTCCGGGCTGGCGAGAGCTGCTGGCGAGTGAGTCGCTGAGTGTTTAAGAAACCTCTGAGAAACTCTCGTTCTACTTTGCCCGGGCTTAAGATCTAAATACAGGTATCGTATATAATTACAATTGCTATGTTTACTGTATTCAGTATAAAGACACCCACATAGTCGACAATGAAGTAGTAAACCTCACAAAAATCAACTTCACATACAATATTTTTGTCACAGTATGACTCGTCTTGTTTCACATATATTGAATCAATAAAACATTTGATTAAGTAAAACCAATTCAATTTAACTGCATCTATATGTGCATTATTCTAACTAAGATCTAAATACAGGTATTATTAAAATGCTAGGTTTACTATACAGTCGAAGCACTCGTAAGCGGACACTCTCGGGAGCAGAAAAAGTGTCCGCAACTGGAGCTGGTCGCTTACGGGAATGTGTAGTTTGTATGAGCTAGAGTTCAAACAGGCCGGTTTTGTCCAGGCGGCCGCGCCGTAAGTAGAGCTGTCCCGGGAGCTGTCCGCTTACGAGAGTGTCCGCTCAGAGAGCTTCGACTGTATATATACGTAGGTATTTCAAGTTTTGTAATTTGTTACTTTAGGTGCCCTCAATCCAACAATTTAATTTTACGCACAGGAAATTTGTAAATTAGGTCTTCACAATTAGTAGAGGGGACTTTTCCCCTCATCTACATAATACTGACACAATAATAAAACAATAATAAACCCATAAAAGTTATTATAAACATAAACCCGGCGCCTTCTCAGTTGCATGTAAGCAAACAAATGAAACAAAATCCGTAATCAGTATAACTTGTATCCGATCACGGACTAAACTGTTAAACAAAGTGTAAAACATTGAGAATCAGTGACAGAAAGTTAGAATAAGAACTTCATATTTATTAGTATTTTTGTTACAGTGTGACTCGTCTTATAACAGAGAATCGATTGACACATAATCTCGATGGTATTCTATCAAATTAAATCTATTAGTAAACCTAAAATGTCACTCGTTTCCCAGAAACCGTGAAAGATCCAAAACGAGTGACCTTTTTTAATCGTGTTCGATTTATTTCGAGTGGTGTGTCACTCGTTTCCCAGAAACCTTGAATGATCCTATTGTTCTATACATGATCTGACTATAAAAAGGTTAAAGTATGTCTACAAGCCAGCGCTTATCAGACCAGCGTTTAACTCCGGTTCCATAGTATCATGAAGTGACTAGGAGTATCGCTACTTCCCTGGATGGAATGCTAGTCCATCATGATCACAGCATTTTTGTCATTTTGCCCTAACAACACCGGTATACCCTTTTACTCCTGGGTGGAGAGAGGCACTGTGAGAGTAAAGTGTCTTGCTCAAGAACATAACACAATGACCCTGGCCAACGCTGGAGCCCAGACTGCTCGATCCCAGGTACAACGTGCTAACTATTAGGCCACCGCGCCTCCGCCACGACTATAAGTGACTATACGTACTATGCGATATACACTGATGCATATACTGTATTAAAACGCACTTAAAAAGTTATAATTTTTTTACCACAACCCGCCTTCCCTCTTTTATTGAACTTTATCACACAAACTCTGCAAGTTGCAAGTTGATCAATGATCGCCTTGCTCCCTACTCGATTCAAGAGCTCCTAGTAGTCTAGCCCACGAACTATCGACCAGCGGTTTATTGAACAAGCAAAGAGAAACCTGAGAATCAGATCGAGGCTTAATGCGAGCTTATCACACAAAGTAACTTAATTCCTTGCAGTGATTCTTTTCCCCTTTCTTATTTACAATGAATTCGAAGAAATACAACCTTAACAAAACCACTACAAATACTAACAAAACATTATTTGTCAAGTCCCTATTCTGATCTAAAATCATTTATACTGCAACGCGAAAACATGCTTTGACCAATAAAAACAATGCAAATTGTATCGAAGGATAAAATCTTTCCTTTTCGTACTATTCATGCAAACTACTAGTTACAGGTTTAATATTCACTTCAGCAAACCAAGGCGTGAAAACAACAGCTATGCGTTCCCTTAATTTGATTACTTTTTGTTTTGTACCAAGAACTAGGTAAAAATCTCAAAAATCTCATTAAAAATCTCATTTTAGAATATTAATAGTAACCCACGTGACAGTCATTTTGGATCTTGTGAGTTAAAAGCTTGCTCATAATCAGTTATCAAAGAGAATCGATAACTCAGTGAAAAAAAATAAAAAATAAAAATAAAGAGAAACGAAAGAAAATCAAAGTATGATCCAGTCTTTTCACTACTGTACCCGACCTTGATGGTCACGCAACGCCTCTTCACAGACAAAAATGTGTGCGTGACTTCTTCACATAAAGATGCTGTAGTCATTTATTGAATGGACGATTGAATCACTGATATGCAAAATGCCTGCCACGTGGTTTATTTACGGAGAACACACAGATTTTATAGTAGAAACTCTTTTAATCAAAACTAACGAAGCTGAAAGCTAGCCTGCGTCGCAGACGGACTTGGAGGTCAAGTCCGTCTGCGACGCAGGCTACTGAAAGCGAGCTCTATGTCACTGTTACATGATCACATGTCACATGTGGTGCGCGTGATCTCAAGACGTGACCAGACGTGTTCTCTCGTTACACCACGGAAACAGTGACTACTTTTCTGACAGTCACTAAACAAAGATTTCCGTGGCTTAATAAGTTTGCAAATGATCTGCATGGAAGTACTGAAACTGAGGGACAAAGTGAGAGCAATGGCGACTGTGCGAAGAGCAGTCAGTTTTAAGTTGATTAATGAGCCTTGAGAATTCAATATAAAATAAAACACGGCTACAATGTTGCTTTCAATATAAGCACAGATCATACATGCACTGATGTAGAACACATACCTTGTGACAAATTTGTGCTTGTTTAGGATGATAATAAAAAGCATATTGCAGATTGTGCAGAAGGTGTTATAGGTTGTAAAATAAAAAACATATTCGTTAGCTTCATTTGGCGGTAACGAACAGTATGGCACTACTACACCCAAAATGAGCAAATAAATGTTTGATGCAAACCAATCGCTTCGAATCAGTTTTGTAAAGTCGTTTAGAATGGTCCACGTGGTTTTACAGGCAAACTGACTGTACATGAAAAAACAAAACATTTGAAAAAGTGACCACCACAGAGGGATAAACATTGTGATAAAGGTGACAATAGATAATCTCTCTGTGCCTTGTGTTATTGTTTGATGATATCGGAATGATTTTGTATTGCATAATTCAGGATTATCCCAGAAAGTCTTATGGCAAGCTCTATTAGCTGTATCGAATCGGAAAAACGACAAACCTCCACTGGATATACCTACCGGGAGAGCTGCTATAATGGCAATCCCATATGCAAAACCAACAGGAACTTTGTTCGTATATTTCTTCAGAAAGTTTCCAAAGATAGTTGTGACTCGTCTATAAATAGCTATGTGTCTCGTGTGTTCCGAGGTCACTGACAGATTAGTGCGAGAATCGTTCATAACAGTAATTAGAGGTTGTAATTCTTCCGTTTCTTGGTCATCATTTCTCGGAGTCTCTTCTGCTACTGAGTGTAGGTCTGTTTCACTAACAGTGACAACAGTGTCTTCGTCCCCAGTTGCACGCTCTTCGTCATCAACTAGCCTGCGATCAATGTGTTGACCGTCTGCAGACATGCCACAGAGTTTCTTTGTCCGTCTGAGCCATTCGAGTGTGATTATTGGGCCCAAAAGAAACCAATAGTAAAGCCTCTCTAAGTACTCTCCCATCTTGTAGAGATCATCAGAGTCTGCAGGAACTTGTATTCTGATCTCAACATTAGTTTGGTCTGCAGCTAAAAGCTGAGCCTCATTTAAAATCGAAAACTCCTCGTGTGATGTGTTCGTTGACTGACAGTCCCATGACCCGATATATGCAACCGGAATCAATAATTTGTCCCCAGTATCACCGGCACCAGTAGGTAAATCATGACAATAAAAGCACATTAGCATAGAGTATCCTGCGTTCTGTGCATTTACTGCCAAGTCGTGCAATGAGCACACAGTTTCGTTCGCAAGCCTGACGAGAGCGATTTTGTCCACTTGAATTTTTGACTTGCTTACATCAACGATCGGTTGACACGCATTCGCGAGTTTTGAAAATACTGCCAGACCGCTTAAATGGAGTTCTTGGTCTTGCACTGTGGTTGATGCCTGCACGAACGATTTCAGTGAAGGAGACTTTAAACCGTAGAAATCAGACTGTTCAGACTTGGACTGATCAAATAGATCGCACTGTACACCCGGGGAAAATAACATTAGTGTTTCGGGTTCGTATCCATAATCATTCCATTGTTCTACCGAGGAATACGCCGAGATATACCGAGATAGTCCAAAGGAAAAAATCCCAAATAAGCAGACACAACTGCTTACCTGGATGCATTTTTTCCGCGACATGGTAGACGCTCTTCTGGTTCGTCACGCGATGTTTTCTTTTTAACTTGGGAATGCGCGCATGCGCGGTTCTGTTAACTTTTAAATGGATATTAATTGATGCATTAAATTATTCACGAGGTTGAGCCCGCGATATCTAATGGTCACCTGCCTTACCCATGGGGGCGGTTTTGGAGAGAGGGGAGGGTGAAGAGTTGGACGCAGGGAGTGGGGGTCGGTGGAGCAAAACGTTTTAGGTGTTCGAAGTGAAATAAATGAACAACAAATAGACTTGAGAGGATTCGTAACATTTCGTGTTTGGGTAATTACCGCTTACAATTTGAACTTCAAATGGATTTTTCAAGAGTTAGGAGAACGGTGCAGTACGTTTGAGACCCCGTTTGAAGCACTGGCAATGATTCGCAGAGAGAACATTATATTTTCAATAGCTCAAATATGTTATGCCTAATCCTTCGAGTTTCAGGGTTGCATACCACGCACGTCCTGAAGACCCTGTCACGTTTTTTCGCTGTAAAGAAATTACCGAAACTCAGTGGCGTCACGCTAGCGTTACAAGATCAGTTGTACAGCAAAGGCTTACGGGTTGAGATCTATTATTTATAGTACGTGTTTACATTGGCCGGGCGACTCTTGTGTTTAGATCAGTCGCGTTCCCAGCATTGATGTTGTTGTGGGCCGCTGGTGTCAACCATGCATAGAACCATTTAAACGGTGAAAATTAAATGAGAAGATCTCAAGTATACCCACAGGCTTACCATCCTCTGTTTGTGTGGTCACAGAAAGCCCACAGGCTTACCATCCTCTGTTTGTGTGGTCACAGATATCTACGATATTCAAATTTCTTAGTACAATAGAATTGTTATTGTGAACATTAATCTTCCTAAAATTGGTATTTAGGACTGTCTATATTTAATAAAATAAAGTCCAAATGTCTGGACGTTGTTTAACTTTGCTTTGAAGCGGTTTTTACGGTGATTTGATGCGCGCGAGAGCCGTTTTCGAACTACAATGTTTTTACTCGCTTTTAGAATACTAATACTCCAACAAGGCATGCAACTTACAGTAGTCTCGTTGATCTTAACTTAGGCAATCTCGACGGCGACACTTTAGACAACGTTGAATGAGAAATCAATTTATATTCGCAATTATACAGATTTATTCCGTTTGATAGGCTTATTTTCCTTTTTCTCAGGTAGCCGTATTTCACCTGGGTACCCCAGTGAAGTGTTTGTCGTGGTACACGTTTCTCGCGCTGGGGAGGGCATAGGTAGTAATTTCGACGCCGTATACACGTTTTTTTTTAAATATGTGCATAATTGTCCCAGCCGGAGGTACAGATCATAGTAAAATCGAGAATTTTCAAACTCATTCGATATTCCAGCTGGTTTTTCAAGATCAATCCGCGAACCTTTCGTACTCAAATTTGGCCAGAGTGTAGTCCGAGGACTAGTCTTTCGAGATGCGGGAGCTGTTATGAAATCGTATGGAAGAAATGCTTTTTTTAGGGCAAAATACGAGAGGAGGTACGGAATTTGTCGGTCCAAAACTGCTCGAAGTTGCATGCCTTGTTGGAGTATTAATTCTAAAAGCGAGTAAAAACTTTGAAGTCCGAAAACTGCTCTCGCGCGCATCAAATCACCGTAAAACCCGCTTCAAAGCAAAGTTAAACAACGTCCAGACATTTGGACTTTATTTTATTAAATATAGACAGTTTTAAATACCAATTTTAGGAAGATTAATGTTCACAATAACAATTCTATTGTACTAATGCAGGAGTCAATGTTAACCCCCACCCCCCCCCCCCCCCACCCCGGGACAGGGTGGGGATTTGAAAAAACCCTCAATCAAATGTTGTCAAATTCCCCCAGCCCTGGGGATGCTGTCCACTTACAAAAGTCTTAAAATTCCCCTACCCTCAGGCCCGTAGACAGGATTTTGAATGGGGGGAGCGTTAGAGTGGGAAAGTTGTGGTCGTACGATCGCCGAAGGCGCGAGCTCCTAGGGCGGTCCGATTAGGTTGTCTGAGACTGCATTTCGTGCGTTTTGAAGGCAGTATGATATGAAACCAGGCAGCCAAAAGCGAACGTAAAAACATGAATATTTCTGGAACTGTTCAGTTAAAGAAAATACCGATGAAAGAATACTAAAAATACATAATGCGGACCTTCGATTAAAGACATTTTTAAGCCAAAGAAGTGAATATTTGGATGAAGAAAATGACTCGCTTGATGTTGTCTTTGTTGATGAAGACGATATGTAAACACGTTCAAAGCTGCGACTCCTACATAAGAAATTTGAATATCGTAGATATCTGTGACCACACAAACAGAGGATGGTAAGCCTGTGGTATACCAGGAGTATAGAAGATCAGTATCTTGAGATCGCGTATGTTTATTACTTACGCTGATAAGCGTTCATATTTAAAATTCCACGAAAACTTCAAGTGACAGAGACAAATCGAACTATAGATCAGTCGCGTTCCCAGCATTGATGTTGTTGTGTGGCCGCTGGTGTCAACCATGCATAGAACCATTTATCTCACGCGATTCAAGGGGTGAAAATTAAATGAGGTCAATGAGGAGACATGTCTCATTAGATCGCGTATGTTTACTTACGCTGGTGTCAACGATGCATTTATCTCACGCGATTCAAGCGGTGATAATTAAATGAGAAGATCTCAATTGAGATCGCGTATATAAGCGTTCATATTTAAAATTCTACGTATACTTCAAGTGACAGAGAGAAATCGAAATACGGGAAGCCGTTCCAGTTTCTCCGGTCGAGCGAGATGCTTGTATACACCTGTATATTCGTATTCCAAATTCTGCTGGCGTTTATGGTTCTTTGGCTGTCGGGATAACTGTCTTTATAATTGTGCAACTCCGTGATTTGGTGAACAGATTTAGGGAGAGGATAGGATGAGATAACTACCATGCAGTTAATTAATTGGATTCCGAGCAATCCGGAAATGAATGAAAGGACATTTGAAACTCATAAGGAATAACGTCACGCTAGCGTTACAAGATGTAACATTCTGCTGTTGGTTTAATATCGTGTTATTGAAGCCTTGAAAGAAAATATGTGTGGTACAACACGCTTCGTCCACGGTAGAAGTTGTCGTGAAGTTCGTTCCACTAATTCACCTAGTTAGCTGGTGGCAGTTCTTGTTGTGTGATGGAAAAATAATGGTGGTCAGGCTGGGAAGACGAGCGCTGAATTGTTGTAGTGTGGTAGTTCACTTGTTAGTTTCAGTCCACCGAGATCTAAACCATCAGAAAGATGCAGCCATTTTGACGGTTTAGAGCATTTGGTGGACAAATTGTGATGGGCTGAATCGAGCTATTAATTTATGCATATTAATTTATTCATTCCCAAGTTGGCTCATAGAGCTTTTGATCATTCTTATTAGGATGCAAAGGATTTGCGCAATCTCGTCCCCAGAGCCAGTGACACTAAGATACTGGGTCTGTGGTGTTTTGCGTTCAGGCCTAGGCATGCGCATGGCTTTCTTTCAAAAATAGGTCCGCGTAGTATATGGATGCTCAATATCATTATCAGTCTCGCAAAACCTCGTGAAGGTAGGAGTAGATGGGTAGAAGAGGTTTTCAGTTCTGCTAACCGTCCGTACCCATCATACCGCTGTCCCCCCACGTGATGAAATCATCATCTGGTGCAGGGCTACTCCCAGTGTAGCTAATTCTGAGGAAATTTCCCGTTTCCGTAATTAGCATGTTTGGGTGATTAGCCCCACGCCAAACCCCAACCTGGAGGGCCGATCATCAAAGATATTTCGCGCATGTTTGCAAAGGTAAAGGCCCATAATTTTCATCTGCATGCATTTTGCGCATTTGTGCGTTCCCTTTATGCCTTCAGCTGTGCGCGTCCCGTTTTTCCTTCTGTTTTACGTTCCATTTCGTTTGGAGGCGAAACTACAGAATAGAGGGCCATATTTAACAGTCTACCAAACCGGCTTGTTTGGCTCGTTTGCTCAACAGCCGTGCCACACCTACATGTACATAGACCTGAGCGCATATTATGTAATCCTCGTTCTACTACTGCCTAGTCCAGTCCCTGAACTCTCTCTCTTACCCCCGCCCATAGGGACTGGAACCCAGCGGGTTCAGATCCTATATGCGGACAGGGCTGAATAACGTCTGCGCATGTGCGGGATTTCATGACAGCAACAGCAAATTTTTGGCGCGAACGTGTTGTTGTGTGGTTTTGAAACACGACGCTTATATTTCCGCTCCAAAACTGGAATATTTCCTTTTCCTACTTTCGCAAATAATAATTTGAACACTTCAAAGTTTACATCGAAGATTTTTCGCCATGAAATGCCGTGGAATACGAGAAAACTTGAGTATATCATTACTGCTTCGTTTCTGCATCTTCGCGGATTCTGACATCGTGGGGCGCTTCGTGGCTATTTTTCAGCGAGTGTTCAGAAAAAAAACCTGGTGTTCAAAAGATATGTTTTCACTCAGTAACAGGCGGATCCACTGCAAGATTTTAAAGCTTAAGTTTACAGGCAAACTCTTATTCTTTGGCGAAAATCTTTGCAGTGTTTCGTATTTTTGAAAATCACGCCATTTTACCTATGTTGTTGCTATGGTTTCCTGGCAAGCGCTTGGGACATGCGCAGACGTTATTCAGCCCTGTCTATAGGGCGGGGTAAAGAGAGAGTTCAGGGACTGGACTAACTACTGCTGAGCCAAATGAGCCAGCAAATACACACTCCTTCAATAGTGGCCCTGCATTGTCTAGCTCGTTTCAATACTTTTTCCTTTTATTTATCTGTCTGACATTTTTTTTACAGGGGTTTTTCAGTTGTAATTTTTTATTTTATTTTTACACACTGTTTACCAAAAATAAATTAGGTAAAAATAGGGAACATTAAAGAAAATAAAAATAAAGAGAAAAAATACAAAATATGTGCACAGGAACCAAAGTAGCTTACTCTTTCGAGTTGGTCCGGCTGCCACGTGTAGGTTAATTGGCGGCTAATTAAAATAAATACGTAAATACAATTATTCAATTTTCAGCAAAATAAGTAATTTAAAAGAAAAAGAAAAGTTAAAATATAGCTAGAGAACAGAGGAGATATACACTGGAAAATTTGAACCATTTACAGAGTTCATGAAATGCCCGTAAATCCTAAATTTACACGTGAGACGTTTTATAAGCATCAAAACTGTTGAAAACAAAATGTTTTTTTACAGACATTTCATTAAGTTTTGTTGTCTTCCTCTTTATAGAAAACTTATAAAATGTTTGCAAAATCTAGCAGCCGAAATAAGGAGTATTAAATAAGCACAATTTACAGTCTTAACAAAATCTAGTCCGGCCGATTTGAAGGCCGATTTGAGGCCACTTTTGAGGCCGATTTGAGGATAGCCTCCTTTGCGGACGTTCTTTGTGTCTGTCCTATTCTCCCTCCCCATTAGTGGGGAGGGAGAATAGGACAGACACAAAGAACGTCTGCAAAGGAGGCTAATTTGAGGACGATTAGAGACCGATTTGAGGCCGACTTGAGGCAGATATGAGACCAATTTTGATGCCGATTTGAGGACGATTAGAGACCGATTTGAGGCCGATTTGAGGATGATTCGAGACCGATTTGAGGACGATTTGAGGCCAATTTGAGGCCGATTTTGAGGCTGATTTGAGCCCGAATTGAGGCCGATTTGAGGACGACTTGAGGCCGATTTTGAGGCCGATTTGAGGACGATTTGAGACCGATTTGAAGCCGTTTTAAGGCCCAATTGAGATCTATTTGAGGCCGATTTGAGGCCGTTTTTGAGTCCGTTTTGAGTCTGATTTGAGTCCGTTTTGAGTCTGTTTTGAGTCCGTATTGAGTCCGCTTTGAGACTGGTTTGAGTCCGTTTTGAGACTGTTTTAAGTCCGTTTTGAGTCCCATCGCGCAGAATGCCTATTGTTATCGGGACATTTTCTTACAGTCGAGTAAAACTTATAGGTCTGTAATATTGCTCATTCAGCTTGAACCGGGCGCCTATCATTGGTCAACGAAAATGCGCGCTTTTATCCGCATGAGTCCGTTTTCAGTGAGTCCGTTTTCAGTGAGTCCGTTTTGAGTCCGTTTTAAGTCCGTTTTGGAGTCTGTTTTGAGTCCGTTTTGAGTCCGTATTGAGTCTGATTTGAGTCTGATTAAATCAGACTCAAATCAGACTCAAAACGGACTCAAAACGGACTCAAAACAGACTCAAAACGGACTCAAATCAGACTCAAAACTGACTTAAAACGGACTCAAAACCTGACTCAAAACGGACTCATAACAGACTCAAAACAGACTCAAAACGGGCTCAAAACGGACTCAAAACGGACTCAAAACGGACTCAAAACGGACTCAAATCAGGCTCAAATCAGACTCAAATCAGACTCAAAACAGACTGAAAACGGACTCATAACAGACTCCAAAACGGACTTAAAAAGGTCTCAAAAAGGTCTCAAAAAAGTCCCAAAAAAGTCTCAAAAAGGTCACAAAAAGGACACAAAAAGGTCTCAAAAAGGTCTCAAAACGAACTTAAAAAGGTCTCACAAAGGTCTCAAAAAGGTCTCAAAACTGACTCAAAACGGACTCAAAACAGACTCAAAACGGGCTCAAAACGGACTCAAAACGGACTCAAAACCTGACTCAAAACGGACTCAAAACAGACTCAAAACGGGCTCAAAACGGACTCAAAACGGATTCAAAACGGACTCAAATCAGGCTCAAATCAGACTTAAAACGGACTCAAAACCTGACTCAAAACGGACTCAAAACAGACTCAAAACGGGCTCAAAACGGGCTCAAAACGGGCTCAAAACGGACTCAAAACGGACTCAAAACGGACTCAAATCAGGCTCAAATCAGACTCAAATCAGACTCAAAATAGACTGAAAACGGACTCAAAACGGAATTGAAGTCAGAAATTTCACCATTTATGTCTTTCACAGTTACTGTTTACTAAGCTGTTACATAATCTGTCCTACGTGTATGATGTGAATTGGCCAAGAACGTTTGTGGATAAGAAACCATTTCTAGAGATTTCCCAGTACGTCGCTCGGTTTGTCATTGTACAGAGTACTTTCTTTGTCCACCAAGTCGCAGTGAATGAAATAAAATTTTGGTGGATTTCAGTTGTGTGATGAAAGTTTTTTAAATATCTGGTTTCTTGAAATCATCTCTTATAATACAAAAAGCTCACCAAGGTTTTTATCAAAGGTAAAACCATCTGTTTCAGAGGGTTTCTTTAACGAGGATGAAAGGGGTACCTTTTTCGGTGGCGATTTTAACGAGGATGAAAGGGATACAGTTTTTGGTGGTGATTTTAACTAGGACGAAAGGGGTACAGTTTTCGGTGGTGATTTCAACGAGCATGAAAGGGCTACAGTTTTCGGTGGTGATTTTAACGAGGGTGCAAAGGGGACGTTTTCGTGGTGATTTTAACGAGGATGAAAAGGGACAGTTTTCGGTGGTGATTTTAACGAGGGTGAAAGGGTACAGTTTTCGGTGGTGATTTTAACGAGGATGAAGGGGTACGTTTTCGGTGGTGATTTTAACGAGGATGAAAGGGATACAGTTTTCGCTGGTGATTTTAACGAGGGTGAAAGGGGGACAGTTTTTGGTGGTGATTTTAACGAGGATGAAAGGGGGCAGGTTTCGGTGGCGATTTTAACGAGGATGAAGGGGTACAGTTTTCGGTGGTGATTTTAACGAGGATGAAAGGGGTACAGTTTTCGGTGGTGATTTTAACGAGGATGAAAGGGGTACAGTTTTCGGTGGTGATTTTAACGAGGATGAAAGGGGTACAGTTTTCGGTGGTGATTTTAACGAGGATGAAAGGGGTACAGTTTTCGGTGGTGATTTTAACGAGGATGAAAGGGGGTACAGTTTTCGGTGGTGATTTTAACGAGGATGAAAGGGGTACAGTTTTCGGTGGTGATTTTAACGAGGGTGAAAGGGGTACAGTTTTCGGTGGTGATTTTAACGAGGATGAAAGGGGTACAGTTTTCGGTGGTGATTTTAACGAGGATGAAAGGGGGACAGTTTTCGGTGTTGATTTTAACGAGGATGAAAGGGGACAGTTTTCCGTGGTGATTTTAACGAGGATGAAAGGGGTACAGTTTTCGGTGGTGATTTTAACGAGGGTGAAAGGGGGTACAGTTTTCGGTGGTGATTTTAACGAGGATGAAAGGGGTACAGTTTTCGGTGGTGATTTTAACGAGGGTGAAAGGGGGTACAGTTTTCGGTGGTGATTTTAACGAGGATGAAAGGGGTACAGTTTTCGGTGGTGATTTTAACTAGGATGAAAGGGGTACAGTTTTCGGTGTTGATTTTAACGAGAATGAAAGGGGACAGTTTTCCGTGGTGATTTTAACGAGGATGAAAGGGGTACAGTTTTCGGTGTTGATTTCAACGAGGATGAAAGGGGTACAGTTTTCGGTGGTGATTTTAACGAGGGTGAAAGGGGAACAGTTTTCGGTGGTGATTTTAACGAGGATGAAAGGGGGACAGTTTTCGGTGGTGATTTTAACCAGGATGAAAGGGGGGACAGTTTTCGGTGGTGATTTTAACGAGGGTGAAAGGGGGACAGTTATCGGTGGTGATTTTAGCGATGGTGAATCGACGTCTTGTTGATATTGTAATGGTTGTTAAAACTTTGTTAAAAATTAATGCATCCATTCTTGGCAAACTCACGCCCCAAAGTTGGTATTCGACTTTCAAAATTATCATCTTTTATCAATTGGTTTCCTTTCTATCAGCTGCCGAGATAGCTCAGTTGGGAGAGCGTCAGACTGAAGATCTGAAGGTCCCTGGTTCAAATCCGGAGAGTTCGCATGAGCTCTGAATAATCCCGGGTTTCGGCACATCTTTTTTTTTTTTTTTTTGCTTTCAGCTCGCGCATCTTGAAAAGCTACATCAATTTACTTTACTTTTGCAATTTTACACTCAAAGAACTTCAACTTTCTGTTTCACGGCATTCTTTCTTTCTGCGGCCGTCAGATTTCAGTGTTTTGTAGTAAAATACATTCTCTTTTTCATTTCTGTCTCATTTTGCATGCATACTTTTGCAAACACAAAAACAACTATGGCCTTTTTCGCGCTTCGTGATTCGTTCGCTAGAAAAGCGTGCAAACAAAATCCGCGCCAAATCTGCGGCGTATTTGTCAGCGATTGGCTTGAGTTCCTAATCCATATTCATGAGAAATTGTAGAATTTGCTTCAAACCAAACAGGTCGTGGATGTGTGAAGACGTGTCGTCCATGTGAAGACTACTTTGTAATCTGGAAGGAAGAAGATGCTTGTGACGAGATTGGAGCCGCACTGGAGAAGCTTTTACGCTATTCCAACCGAAGGTGAGCACTGCTTTTGGAAAATTTTACTTTTAGTGTGAAGCGAAATTACTAAACACGTGCGCTTGTCGTTCGCATTGAGCGTCGCTTCGACTTGAAACTCGACAGCAAAGCAGTATCGCTTGTTTCGTTCGTAATACATTAAGCGTAGCGGCCTTAGAGAAAGGATTATTGGCTTGAATAATGCGTAAAATGTTAAGAGAAATTCGGGACAGGTTTGTAGTATTGGGGACAAATTCCATGCTGAGAAACGCCACGACAAATTTAGAGGTCTTTCGTTTTATCTCGTTTGAAAGCAGATAACTTGTAAAGCGGCCACGTGCATGTGTAGTTCTAAATGCGAAGAGGACTTTGACAATTTAAGAGATTCTGTAACTTTAAGATTAAGTGGTATTGCTAAGAATAACTTGCATTTACTGATCATTGAATTGTTCATTACTATTTTCAGAAAGACTGAAGAAGATGCTTGATGCATGAAGATGAGGAAAAGTTGTCTTTACTCTAGTCCAGCCGAAGGTGAGCACTGCTTTTGAAAAATAGAGTTACACGTTAGAATTTTGTTGGCTTGTTAATATCTTTATTTGTAACATTTACTGATCATTGAATATCTCGTTTCTATTTTCAGAAAGACTGACTTCATGAGGAGGAGAGAAGGAGTAAAGAATTCAAGAGGACAAACTGGAATCACTGAATCAGGAGGAAATACTACAAAGATAAGAACTTTGATATTATCAAATAATTGTAGTAAAAATGGTGGCTGACAAATGTCTAAATTTGAAACGGAACGTCACAAGTTGTTTTATCAGATTGGATTTATTTCATTGATCTGTATCGGATCGCGGAAATTACAAACACTAGGGACTCAGTAGGAAATTGGCGCAAAATACTTGAAAGCAGTTCAATCGCAGCCACCATTTTTACTTTATGGTGGCACTGTATTCGAAACAAAAAATTTGGAATGCTGAAAACAGTTTAAATGCAATCAGTGATTCAACAAAATAATTTGATAATTTCGTTATCAGAGACTTGATTTTGTCATCAAGGAACCAATTGTCTTGAACAGAAAATTATTTGGTGGATTGGGGGTGGGGGGGGGGGGGGGGGGTTGGGGGAGGCAGAGATTTGTTTTAAGTTAGCTTTGTCATCAAAAAACAATTGTCTTGCAACTCTAAAATTAATTTTGGAGGGAGGGGAGGAGGGTATTTCTACGATTTGGTGATTATAGTTAGGTTTTCATCTTTCAACGTTTTCAGCCGAGATTAAGAGATTTCTACAATACACTTGACAGTGCCACCTTAAGATTCGTATGTTTGCTCCATGCAACGGATGACAAGAGAACACTGGCTTTCAATGCAAAATGCAAAACATAGGAAAATACCTCTCGGTCGGAAATTTATAATATATTTTTTAGTTTTTTTTTTTAAGATGTTGGCTTGCGCGCATTGTTTACGGTAGAAAGAAGTACGGAACACGCATGTGCCTATGTTCTCTTGTCATTTTGCGAGCTTGGTATATATAGTAAAACCCTAATGTCTGGTTCAGAGGATATTAACAATCAGTCGAGATAACTCCAGGATTCTAATACAGTTATACAGACCACAAAATCAAACATGAGTTGTAGGACGAAAAAGTTCTGATTACTAAAACGATACTGCTATAGTGTGATTTCAGAAAATCCGTGAAACAAAATGATAAATATTCCGAATCTAGCTGATAAAATCGATCAAATGAAAACTGCAGAATTGATGTTTAAATGTATGTAATTGTCTACTTTATTGAAATTACTCTCGTGTATTTTCATGCAAAAATGATATATTAGATTAAACAAAAACATTGATTGAATAACGTGATGATTTCTAAAATGTGTGCAACCAAATTCAGCAATAATCAAAATCTACTTGTAGCTGTCAAAATCGATCAAAAATTAACGGAATTGATGTTTAATAGTGCATAATTATCTAGTACATATTTCACTTGCACGTTTTGTAAAATCTTTAACATTATAGACGACAAAATCAAACGGTTTCTTGTGGACAGCATCATCTGTTTAATAGAATCTAATTGTCTGTGCGTATTTCATGAAAATAAAAACGAGCAAAAGAAAACAACAGAAGTGATGTTTACAGTGCGACTACTCGAAGCGGGCCAGTTGAAAGAAAAGTAACCAATCAAAAAGTTAATTGAGAAAGGATGGCAACCTTTTTTGTAAACTGACCAAAAGCTTTGAAGCAGACAGACAGTAGTTCTGCAACAAAATCAGATTTTGACACAAACAAAGTGCGGACCTCTCGGGAAACCTAAACAGTTTATTTAATTTCAACTGGCCCACTAAGAGTAGTCGCACTGTAATATGCTTGTAGTTTTTTTCTTGTTAAAATGATAGATCACGAATCAAACTGATTATTTGGAAAGAAAACATCTCCGATTACTAATGAAAAATATGAGCAGAAACAAAATTAACCTTGAGCCTGCAGTCAAATATTCTTTTGTTTCCAAAAGTATGGAAACGAGGCCAATGGGTCAACATAATGCCAGATTAACCCCTTCGCCTCGTTTGCATGTCTAACCGCTGACATCTGTAACTCATTTTACAGATGTCAGCGGTTAGACATGCAAACGAGGCGAAGGGGTTAATCTGGCATTATATTGACCCATTGGGCTCGTTTCCATACTTTTGGAAACAAAAGAATATTTGACTGCAGGCTCAACTGTAAACCTCCAACGTTGTACTGATTGATTTGACATAATCTGTGATGAAACAAAATTTAACATTAGTCAGAAATCGATCCCAAAAAAACTCCGACGGAATTTGTGTTTAATAGCATGTAATTGTCTGGGTCATATTGGACTGATTTTGTAAAATCAATATCTCTTTTCTTGCTAACATTACAGACCACAAAATCAAATAATTTATTTTGAAAAAATCATTGCCGAAATACGTATAGAAAACACCAAAACAAAACTGAAAATAAAACAATCAAATCAGGCTAAAATTATATCGAAAATCTACGCGTGCTGTCAAAATCAAACAAAACAAAACAAATGAATTTGTGTTACATAGTATCTAATTGTCTGGTTTTATAAAATCACTGTCGTTTCTCTGCTAATATTTTCGATATCAAGAAAAAACTCAACAAAGATCATGATTCTTTAGAGTTATTTCACAAAATCCGTGAACCGTCAAAACCGATCGTAAGAAAACAACGTATTTTGTGTTAAATTGTATATTGTTGTCTGGCTTTGTAAAATCACTGTCGTTTTTCTGCTAATATTTCCAATATTAAGAACAAAACTTGACAAAGATGAAGTTGGAATGGCCTTGATTTTACAACAAAAACAAAATCGATCAAAAAACAACGAAATTATTTTATTTAATAATTGACTAGCACATATTTCGCGGGCTTTGTAAAAACAGTTCTTTTTTTTCTTTCTAATATTGCGGATCACAGAATCAAACAGTTTATTTTGAGCAAAACTAAACATTGAACGCTGTACTCGGGTGATTTCACATTATTTTTTTTTAAATATTCAGAATCCAGCTGTGAAAATCAATCAAAAGAATAGCAACGGAATTGTCTGGTTTTGTCAAATTGATATCGGGTTTTCTTGCTAACATTTCCGATATAAAAAAACATTTTACTACATCAAAGGAAAAGAACACTGATTACTAATTTATAAAGAAACAAAAAAATCGGCTAAAAAGATAGCGAAAATTTTATAGCACTGAAACTATGCTGTCAAAATAAAACAACGGAATTTGTGTTATATTGTATCTAATTGGCTGGTTTTGTAAAATCACTGTCGTTTTTCTGCTAATATTTTTTATATTAAGAAAAAACTCGACAAAGTTCATGATTCTTAAGACGGCATGAATTTTTTGCCGTGAAACAAAATTTAATATTCAGAATGTAGCTGTCAAAAGCAATACAATAGAATTAGCATATCTTGCAAAAACATCATTGTTTTACATGTAAAAGAAAATTCTCAACAACTGTTCAAACGGCATATTATTTTGGCTCGACATTTTCTCATATACGTTTTCGCGATTCTAGCTTTATCAGCTGAAAAACTAATTTGTTCAAAGCACTTATTAGCAATTGATAGTCTTGTACAAATTCATGGCTGATGTTAAATATTCATTACAACTGAACAACGACGAAATACTTAAGTATTTTAGAAATTTCATTTTCTAATTTGAACGCAATTGTATAAAAGTAGCGAGGAAAATGCACAAAAGAAGATTTGAAGCAAAGTCTTTACTGTGGTCTGTATAACTGTTATTTTATCCATTTTTGCTTTGTTTATTGATGCAAAAGCTCGTGTTTAGGGTGGGACTGAAATAAGAACAACGGATTTATTCCTTGCACCAGACATTGGGCTTTATTGGGTTTTTATTTATTTACGAAGACCTTTTTCTGCCGTCACTCGATGTAACACAGGACAAAGAAGAAATACAATTGAATTTTGAATTATTAAAAATTTTGTCGCAATAAAGAACATGGAGCAAAGCAACTGAATTGTTATATTTCTGAGCCCTTGCGGCAAAAAATACTTTGAATTTGCCCATGTAACATTAGAACTTGAAAAGAAAAGGCCAACAATTGTCTTGTTAGTGATCAAAAATATTCTTGGCCAAGCATTTTAATTTAAAGATAGGTTAGTTTTTATTTATTTTGTGTTACAAACAAGAATTGACGGCTGAAAAAGGTCATAGTTATAGTAGTATGTTACACCATCTTGTGCAAAAAGTTTGAAACTAAAACTGTTCGGAGAGGGGAATATTCGATTGAAAATTTTATCGAGACGAAAATATATTTTTGATTTAGGGCCTCCACAGACTAGAGATATAGTTGTCGATCATAAGAAGTTGTCGATAACAAAAAAGCCAGTGTGTGAAGCTAGTTGTCGGTAACTAAGGCCCTTAGTTATCGATAACTAGCTTCACACACTGGCTTTTTTGTTATCGACAACTTCTTATGATCGACAACTATATCTCTAGTCTGTGGAGGCCCTTGAGGGTTTAGAAGCAAAACGGCTGTTTAATAATTTTTATACGAAATTTTTGCACAAGATGGTGTTTACATGTTTTTTGGCGGGAAATTTTAAGGGAAGCCATTTTGAATTTTTTGTCGAGAATGTTGCCAGGGGAAACGCTGTGCAAATTGGTTCAGATTTTCCCGCCAAAAGACTTAGTACAGTTTTTTCTTCATACTTTTTAATTGATTTAATCGAATTCAATTAACTAATTAGAGAAGAATATAACTAATTGAAAGACAAAACACTTGTTGTTATTTATTGAAATACTTTATTAAAGATAATAAAAGAAAATTAAAACAATTTTATTGTGTTTATTGACTTACACTACTAATAATATTACATCAAAGAGAGCAGACAAACAATGAATTTAATTTATTGACAATATAATTGGAATAAATTATTTATAAGTATACAAGACTTAATTAATATTTCGGAAAAGAAAAAAAAAAACGGCGCATGCGTATTTTGGGCGCCCGTATTTTTTCTAAGTCTTTTGGCGGGAAAATTGTAAAAAATTAAACAGATGTTACTTACAGAAACAATAATGAAAAAAAAAAATTGGCGCATGCGTATTTTGAGCGCCCCGTATTTTTCTAAGTTTTTTGGCGGGAAAATTGAAAATTTTAAACAGATGTTACCAAGTAAATAATCAACACGAAAAAATTGGCATAACATTTCCTAAAAAAAGCTGGTCTTCCTTCATCAATAAACTTTTAATTCAACAACTTGGAGTAACAAAGATTTTGAGTTGGGTAAATGATTACAATCTTGAAAATCTTGTCTAAACTTGGCGGGTTTCGTTCGCAAAAAAAAAATAGAATTGCGAGTTTTCCTAGTAATCTTGAAGTAAATTGACGTTAAGTTCGTGTTCTCTACCTCTGCTTGCACTTGCTTGTACTTGTTTACAGTGATGTTTGATTCTGACTTGAGGCATCAAAGGTGTTCAGCATCCTGCATCCTGCATATAATAAAAAAAGACAAATCAATAAATACATCAATCAAACTTGTACTCAATTCAACAAACATGCGTTGTAGACATTATTGTATACCCAACAGAATAATGATCCTTGCTTACTTTTCTTTAGTTTCTTGCAACAAATACACGTATCCAGCGAAATAATATAAAATTTTGATGCAATATTATCATAATTGTAGCCGACGCGCTTGTTCACGCCGACGGCAAAACCCAACAAAATTCATTGATTCAATTTGTGATCTGTAATTCTACACATTAAGCTTATATTTTATGACAGTTTGTAAGGTTTTATGTGTTAACGGTGGACGTGGACGTGAAATTTGTAAGAAAACACAGGAATATTGCAAAGCTCTAGTCTCCACGTGCAAAACTAAAATGCAAATTCGGATGGTGTCAAACGTGAAAGATGTTTTGCCTTTTTACATGCAAATAAATTTCTACAATGACGTGAAAAGGCCTTCCTTCCTTTGAAGACAAATTTATTTTGTAGTATTAAACTTAACATTAATGCATTCTCTCTGCCAATACAGCTCAAAACTACTGATTTGTTTGCGCACATTCATATGGATTTTACATACAATGTACAACCGTTCGCAATGTCACGCACAGTCACGCAATTTTGACTTATTGCAATTTCACGCCCAGTCACGCAATTTCAACTTATCGCAATGCCACGCCCAGTCACGCAATTTTGACTTATCGAAATTTCACTCCAGTCAAACAATTTTGACTTATTCCACGTTATCATAACCAGGATACCAGGATTGAGCTATCTATAACTAGAACAGATCTGGCGGGAAATATAATTTAAATGACGAACAGATAATCCTGCAGTTTTTGAAATGCCAGGATTCAGAATTTGGTCAGTCATAATAAATTATATAATGGAATAAGTTTTACGTTTTCAATGTTACGACAATTTTAGCCTGCAAATGTTCTTAAACCCAAGTGGTATTACAGTCAATCACTCCGAAACGCATTCAAATTATACAGAGCTCGAGTATGGTACGAATATGGCTCGAGTATGGTACGAATATGGCGCGAGTTTGATAGGAGTATGTTACGACTATGGTATGAGTATGTCACGAGTATGGTACGAGTTTGTTACGAGTGCGTTACGAGTATGGTACGAGTGTGGTACGAGTATGGTACGAGTGTGGTACGAGTGTGGTACGAGTATGGTACGAGTGTGGTACGAGTTTGTTACGAATATGGTACGAGTGTGGTACGAGTTTGTTACGAGTGCGTTACGAGTGTGTTACGAGTGCGTTACGAGTGTGGTACGAGTGTGGTACGAGTTTGTTACGAATATGGTACGAGTATGTACGAGTATGTCACAAGTATGGTACGAGTGCGTTACGAGTGTGGTGCGAGTATGTTACGAGTATGTCACGAGTGTGTTACGAGTATGGCACGAGTTTGTTACGTGTGCGTTACGAGTATGGTACGAGTTTGTTACGAGTGCGTTACGAGTATGGCACGAGTTTGTTACGAGTGTGTTACGAGTATGGTACGAGTTTGTTACGAGTGCGTTACGAGTATGGCACGAGTTTGTTACGAGTATGGTACGAGTGTGGTACGAGTATGGTACGAGTGTGGTACGAGTATGGTACGAGTATGTAACGAGTGTGGTACGAGTATGGTACGAGTTTGTTACGAGTGCGTAACGAGTATGGCACGAGTTTGTTACGAGTGTGGTACGAGTGTGTTACGAGTTTGTTACGAGTTTGTTACGAGTGTGTTACGAGTATGGTACGAGTTTGTTACGAGTGCGTTACGAGTATGGCACGAGTTTGTTACGAGTGTGGTACGAGTATGTTACGAGTATGTTACGAGTATGGTACGAGTATGTCACGAGTATGGTACGAGTTTGTTACGAGTGCGTAACGAGTATGGCACGAGTTTGTTACGAGTTTGTTACGAGTGTGGTACGAGTGTGGTACGAGTGTGGTACGAGTTTGTTACGAGTATGGTACGAGTTTGTTACGAGTGTGGTACGAGTTTGTTACGAGTGTGTTACGAGTGTGGTACGAGTTTGTTATGAGTGTGTTACGAGTATGGTACGAGTTTGTTACGAGTGTGTTACGAGTGTGGTACGAGTTTGGTACGAGTGTGGTACGAGTTTGTTACGAGTTTGTTACGAGTGTGGTACGAGTGTGGTACGAGCGTGTACGAGTGTGTTACGAGTATGGTACGAGCTTGTTACGAGTGTGGCACGAGTGTGTTACGAGTATGGTACGAGTTTGTTACGAGTGTGGTACGAGTGTGGTACGAGTGTGGTACGAGTGTGTTACGAGTATGGTACGAGTATGTTACGAGTATGGTACGAGTTTGTTACGAGTGTGGTACGAGTGTGTTACGAGTATGGTACGAGTTTGTTACGAGTGTGTTACGAGTTTGTTACGAGTGTGTTACGAGTATGGTACGAGTATGTTTCGAGTATGTTACGAGTGTAGTACGAGTGTGGTACGAGTGTGTTACGAATGTGGTACGAGTGTGTTACGAATATGGTACGAGTATGTTACGAGTGTGGTACGAGTGTGTTACGAGTATGGTACGAGTTTGTTACGAGTGTGTTACGAGTGTGGTACGAGTGTGTTACGAGTATGGTACGAGTTTGTTACGAGTGTGGTACGAGTGTGTTACGAGTGTGGTACGAGTATGTTACGAGTATGGTACGAGTATGTTACGAGTGTGGTACGAGTGTGTTTCGAGTGTGGTACGAGTGTGTTACGTCTGAAGATTGTGTCCAATGATATATCAGTCAAAATTAACTGTCTTTAAAAAAGCCTACCCTATTTCAGATCAAAAAAGCAAAATCTATAACATCTAAAAATCTAAAACGACTAAATCTAGGCCTCTGGGAAGGCACACTTTCCATATATGTGTTACTTGACATGCAAACATATTAAATATCTCTCAAGGAAAAAAGTTCTCTTTTTTCTTTGGCAAAAAGCTAAAATCCTATTTGAGTGACGATAATTTCGTTTAATTCGACCATGAAAAGAGGTCGATGTTTAATTTTGTTTCCTCCCGTTTTCTTAGCAGATCAGATAATTACGTTATAGATTTGAGGATTCAATTATCTATTAAACTGAGGCAGTCTGATGATATAATTTTGCGCACATTGGTTAAAATTCGAGTTTGATTGAAGTAGCGAGCCATGGAAATGGACTCAAGCCGAGAAAAGACACGATAAAGAATTAAATGCAATGAAACTTTAAACTGAGATGCTATGATGAAAGTATTTACACGTTTCTAGTGCATTCCAAGAACTCGAGTATCAAGAGCCTGGTGGATAGTCCAGTGTCTTGATTCCTCCTCTTCTAAGCTTTATGATATTCAAATTTCCCGCCAGAAGAAGGATCAACGAACATTTGCATGCTCATGCTCTACGTTGGCCAATCAGAACAGATTATTATTACGTCATTCTTCTGTTGTATTCGTTTTCCCCTTTCTTTAATTCGGTTACTGGAAGGTGTTTTTCTCCCAAAGTATAATTCCTTTTTACCATAGTAGAGGGAAATGGTTATGAAGCCCGCAAAGTTCTTTGTTATATGTTTTTGTTCGCTATTTTGCGGGTTGACCGTGCACAAAACCTGACAAAATACAATAGGTGGTTACGTGTGTTCAAGCAACTAACCAATAGAAACGGTCATGGACCTTCCAACATAAATCTTGGCCTCTTTGTTTGCTCCTTTGAAGTTTGCCGGGCTTCATAACCATTTCCCTCTATTTAGATAACAAGGTCAAAGGCAATGAGTAGATTCGTTCTTTTGTTTTCTTCGGTGTCAATAGTTTTACAGATTAACATGCAACATCATATGGAGACAGTGCATTGCACGGACTTCTGATCATCATAAACAAGAATCAAGTAAATCATCTATTAAAAGTAATCAACTCACCTTGTTTGAAAATATTTCATTCTGAGGTTATTCGTGTTGACTTTTGACTTTTCCATTCTGTGCTTGACACTTGCCTGGAGTGAGATGTGAAATCCTATGTGAATACATGCTGGGTAACGTACAGGGGATGATTATTTTCAAGACCTTTCGAGGGGGCTTACTAGAGAAAGACGCTGTCTTAGAGTGGGGGAGGGGGCTTTTTCAAATCACATTCAGCTGGTAAGAGAGACTGTTTATTTTTTTATCGATGTTTAATCCCCCCGGGGGATACTCCCTGAAATTTTTGGTGGGGGTATGCGGCCTGCTTCTTGAAACCCTTACCCTATTTCAGACCAAAATATGTGATTTTCCATAACCTATTTCAGACCTGATCCAAAAATCGATACCCTATTTCCTATAAAATTTAGTAGGAATGGGTTCCATTTGCGCAAACGTTTGAGAAGGGCTTCAAATTCCTCGATGTTAATGGAAAAAAAATAGTTTCGTCTAAAAGCCAAACCAAATTCCAGGCCAGAGTGCACAAAACATACCCTATTGAGAGACCAAAATGGCTCAAAAACCATACCCTTTGGCGCCGCACATACCTATATAGCTTATATAAGGGAGTAGCCCTTCCCGGGGATTAATCACGCATCTTCACAAATAGTTACGATTTTTTTAATGTAATGTTGGACCGTCAGGACTGTAACCTCCCATATTTGTTTCTTTAGTTTTGTATGAGGAATAAGAAATTGAAAGGTACCACTCCAACATGGGCTTCATTGTAAAGCTTATATCTTTAGCTGTTTCAGCTGTCAGTTCGGTCAGGTCTCTCAGGTCTCTCGTATGCACTTCATTCTCTTCTCAATATAAATATCCATTACACACTAACACTAACCTGTAGTTTGATGAACCGACCGGCCATAGTCGATCTTGGCTCAATCCCCGTCGATCCTACTTCCTGTCTGTCCACGTGACGAGAATGAGAACTTTATCCAGCCTTGTGACATCGTCCAGCCGATCAGTCTTCGCCTAATTACCAAAAAAAACCGTGATGGTTAGATAATGCTTTTCATTACATACAGATAGTATCTGGTACCTTTCCTCATCACCTACATCTCCACAAAACTCGGCCAAACAACAGTTATGAAGGTAAAGGGAGGGGGGGGGGGGGGGGTGAGGTAGGGGGGAAGGTTCATTGGTCAGTCCAAACGACCAGAAATCAATGCGCTTTTTCAAGTTAATATTAATACGAATGTGAGAATGGTCCCTTTACCAAACAAAGTACAGGTTTTAAGAGTTTCACCTACATCTACAACTGGCCAACAAATATGGGAATATTTATAACAGAAAAATACTAACCTGTGGTATGAGTAACACCATCATCCTACTGTCCGTCTGTCCATGTCAATCACGAGAACATAACAAGCCTCTTGCCTAAGGTACCAAAACATAACGTGATGGTTACACAAGGTTGACATATCCACTCTTTATTTGCAAAGGCAAAGAAGCTCCATCTATACACCCCCACCCCCACCCCCACCACTTTCACTCGCACTGTTCACTTCAAAAACTTGTCAAAGTTACCATCATTACTCCAAAGGCTAACATACACTGAAATTAGGAGGGAGTCACCCTCGGAGACCACGTTTTAAAAGAATCGAAAATCCAGACAAATAAGTACAAGCCAGTATTCAGTATACACAGGGTTTTATTATGGGAATTTTTCAAGTCAATGAATTACATGCACGAGTAAGCAACATTTATGCCGATAAATTTAAATATTTTAAAACCATGTTTAACTAAACAGCTCAGAGTATTAGCCAGTGAAAATAATCGACATGAAACTACGACAAATTTACTGGCTTTTCTCGACGGCAACTAAAAACATTACTATTGCTTAATTACCTCTTCAGAAGACGCTTCCAGCAAAATAACCGGCTTCAACATTTATCCACGTGGTGTGTGATGACCACGCTCCAAGGCAAAACTCCTGTTGACTTCCCACAGCGCAATAAAGTGTACCATTCGATACCATACAGGACGTCAGATGATTTTCCATGCTAACAACGTTGACTTGACTGATTTCTTTGCCTCAGAATAACTACAAAACGACATTTAGGTGAAGCGTCGTTCGCTCTTCTCTTTCCTCGTGTAAAACGTGATACAAAAATATGAATAATTGAATATTAATGAAAATTTATCTCCAATTTATTCAAATGACTTCCACCAACGTCCAGAATCCTTCAGTGTTTTTTTATTCATCCTTATTGCGAAAACTATTTAAAGGTCTGTACTCTCAGCTCAGGACGACTATATTGAAGTCAATTCCCTCATAGATAGCCTTAAATCTCTTTCTTAATTTTGTTTGTTTAGTTTTGTTTTGTTTTGTTAGTTTGTTAGTTAGTTTTCCTTTCTCTTCTCTACTTTATACAGAAACAAAATTACTACTTTAATTTCTTTGTTCTACGCCATTTATATACCGAAATTTTCTTATTGTTATTTACGTCCTAAAACACTAGCGTTAGCTACCCTTATTATAATTTGTTTTTCTTCACCTCCCGCCTCGAATAGCCCTGCTAATTTGCGGGAGGTGAAAATCTATGTATTTTAACCAAGACTTAATAAAGCTTGTTGTTGTTGTTGTTGTTGTTGTTGTTGTGACGATAAATTTAAGCGTAGTTACAACATACGAAATTAGCTTCATACTGAAGGAAACCTGAAAAGCTACGCGATGTAGAAAAATGCCAGGAGAGTAGTAATTGCTTTAAAGGGGCACGAACCCGGGGGGGGGGGGGGGGGGGGGGGTACTCAACAAAGGCTCCGCCCCGAGGTCCAAACCTTACTCTTTTATATACCATTTTTGACAGAAAAGGTAACCCTTTCATACTGACCTTCCATAGAAAATGGTACCCCTTTCACATACCTACAGTTGAAACACTGCATCCCTTTTACAACTTTTACTAAACTTTTCGCTTGAGTAGCCCCTTAAAAATTGGATGAATCAGCCGTTAGGTGCGTCTGTTCGAGATATTTTGAAAGGCCCTTTTAAACACCTAAATGACAGTTTTTCCTACCCTTTTTTATACTTCAACTCGCGAAATCCCCGGGGGGACTCCCATACGAAAGTGACG
This sequence comes from Desmophyllum pertusum, assembly GCA_029204205.1. Taxonomy (NCBI): domain Eukaryota; kingdom Metazoa; phylum Cnidaria; class Anthozoa; order Scleractinia; family Caryophylliidae; genus Desmophyllum; species Desmophyllum pertusum. The sequence continues at coordinate 787,415 of MU825874.1, read as the reverse complement.
GGGATGCTCGTCATCCCTTTTAGGGGTGTAAATTACGGATTTTGGTCCCCCTTCGGGTGTTCAGGACGGAACGGCGATATTTTTAGCCATCAAGGTATCTTTTAGGGTTGCACGCGAATAAATAATACAAAAACACCGTCATACTGTGTATAATGGTAGGGGTCAAAAAAGGCTTGAGCCACGCCTAGATTGGTCCCTTTTAGGGGTGTAATTTGAAATTTCCGACGAGCATCCCCGTCACTTTCATATGGGATTTCCCCCTCCTCCCTACCCTTTTATATACCTCCAACCTGAAAAGGCTACCCCTTTCAGGCGGATCCTCCCCGTATAGCACATTATAGGGAATACTTTCCTCTCTCTTTCTATCTTTCTATCTCCTCTCTTTCAATCTGCTGCATTTCTAGCCTTTTCTCTACATGAAGTTATCTGTTGAATGGGGAAATAAAATCCATTAACCAATAACTCATGAAGATTTGATTTCCACTTTCTCTCTCTTTTCTGCAGGTCAGTCTTACAGTGCAGAGTCATTCTCATAAACACTGATGTTTTGATTCATACAGAAAGGCATTTTTTACAAGGACTCTTCATTCTTCAAGCACCATGCACATACATTATTTTGCAAATTTTACCAATGTCTGTCGGTCGGTCGGTCAGTCGGTCGGTCAGTTGGTCGGTCGGTCGGTTGGTCGGACGGTAAGAATGTAAGTAAGAAAGTTCTTCAGTTTCTTTCTTGTGCACTAAACAAAAGAATACCAGTTCAACATTTTATTGAGATCTTCATCTAACTACCAATAATAACAATCATCATAAATAACTAGACAGGGAAAAATAGGAAAAATTGCCCTTTATCCCAATGGAATACAGTCAACTCTCTCTTTAACAGACATTCTATAAGACGGACACCTCGATAAGATGGACACGTGGTGTTGGTCCCTACGCGCCAATTTTCAGTCATTTTACTGTATCTAAATTCTCTTAAGATGGACACCTCTCTAAGACGGACAGTTGGTGCCGGTCCCGATGGTGTCCGTCTTAGAGTCATTAGAGAGAGTGAATGTATTTGACATTTCTGAAAGCTGATGAAAAAGATTGGAAACCATACTTGTTACCCCACAAAGCTTTAAAGTAAGAGAGAACACAACAAACAATTTCTCAGTGGCAATGTATGATAAAAAAATGCCAGATACACTAAAATAGATCCCTTACTGCAACACGTAATATAGCATCTTTGCACGCATTGCAGAACTATATGATGCTAAATAATCTAGCATTTCCTGATGCATTGCAGACCTATGATGTTACATGTAGATAATAAGGGGTGCTATTAAAGGGAGTGTTTCACGGTTCGGCATTATGTGTACGCTTATCAACGTTTTGTTCAGCCCAAATCTGATAAGCGTGCACACATGCTGAACTGCGAAACACTCCCATTCAATAATTGGATTACTGGCGTACTTACTAGAATAAGGGCATTGTTTAAAGAACAGATTCAAGGGAGGAAGGTGCCAAATTGAATACCTTACAGTATGTAATATTTATTTCAATCATATTTCAAATGAAGTATGATTTCGAGGGTCTTCATTTTCTATCCCAGTTTGTAAAATAAAGAGTATTAAGAAACTAGGCAGAGCTGATTTGGGTCCAACAGTACTACTTGCAGGTAGGTCTATCTCCTTGATGCTTGAACTCACGCGGCAAAATTTCCACACCATACCCAGCACCACATCGATCATTTACCCATGCATGATAATCACTGTTCCTGAATTACCCTCTATGGCGCTATAAGGTTATTTGTTAACTCCATAAGCAGACACCTCGATGAGGTCCCAAGGGTGTCAATGTCCTGTTTATACACTGTATGCAACAGACATGCTGCCAGAGTACATATGTTACTCATCATCATTTTTTGGAATTACCACATAGCCCTGAGAAACAGCTTCTGAGAATTTCCAGTTCAAATTATGGTACGTCGGGTCCTTTGTAATTTCCTTTTCATTCGCATGCGTACTTAATTCTTCTCTTCTTTGTAGTTTGACCACAAAACTGCAGCAAGTCCGCACACTATGAAACCTCCACCAAAACACTCCAACAGCTGTAATGAATTTCCAAGAAATATGAATGACAGAATTGCACAGAATAAGGCTTGAAGAGGCCAAGAGGCTGTGACGACAGTGGATGGCACCTGCATGTTACACCACGAAAGGAGTAAATAACACATTGAGGAGGTAATCACAATGGCATACACCAAGCAGTAAAAGGCTTCCTTGGAGAAACTCGTAAACTTCTCTGGCTGGTTAGCGTAGGTTAAGGACGCAAGAGCCATAAACATAGCACCAAAGAAGTAACTCCAAGCAGTTACGGCCATGGGCTGAGTCTTCCATATTGAGTGTGGTTGGTTGAATATGTACTTTTTCTGAATGATGTAATACACAGCCGTGCTGGAGGTTTGGCCAAGCAGACAGATGCATCCAAGAAAGTGACTCCCAACAGACGAACCACTCACAAGCCAGGATTCTTCACTGGAATTACTCCTGAGTTTTCCTAGCGTCATTGTCACTGCTCCAATAACTGCTAGAAGAATGCCGAGAATTTTGGCCAAGCCATGACTCTTTGTTAGCTTTGGAGGCGACTCTACTCCTGATATCATAGCTAAAAAAGCACTCCAAACAGGGACAGCAGGTTGAAACATGGCTGCCAGGTTCGCATTTGTTAAGTAGATGCCGAGAAGGAAGAGAAGCTGTCCAACAAACATGCCAGTGAGGCCAAGAACCATCAACAGGGGAATGCTTCTACAACAAAGACAAAAATATCCCCGACAGTGATTACGTACATACTGCACCCCAGGGGAGTGGAGTGGCTGGGGGTGCAAATGAGGCCAAATTTTTGGACCCTCAAAAAGTCCCATTAATAGGCTAAAACTAGACCCTCAAAAGTCCTATTAGGCTAAACTAGACCCAATAAATGTCCAACTGCCCAGAACGTAACCCCAAAAAGTCCTTTTTTTCTCCACAAAAAAATAAAGTAAAAAAATCATCAAGAGAGTGCAAGATAGTTCATGCATCCACCTTTATTCATTCATCATGCATCTGTCACACCCACTGCAGTCATTCATTCAAAGTGGAGAGCGATACATATTTGTTCAACCCTACAAAAAGTGACTGCCAAAATCTTTCTATGGAAAAAAATCCACCAAAACATTTTTAACTGCAAAAAAGTCCCCAAATCGCTTATTTCAAATCCCAAAAAGGCCTTCGCACCTCCTGCCACTAATATACCTGAGTAACCCCCCCCCCCCCCCCCCCCCCCCCACATGGGACTGTGCCTTCCAAATAATATGCAAACAGTAACCAACTATTTTACTCTGCCGTCAAACATCTTAGCGGATGTCTCTGGAAACCGTTAGTATAATTTTCAGAGGTGAATATGAGCATATTCACCGCGCTCCAGGCGGTGAATATGGGATTTCAAGGCGTGGCTGCTAAGCTAAGCCACATTTCTTATACCGGCAAGTAAAGATGGCGACTCGTTTTTGAATGAAATTTTTGTGTATTCTAAAGACATCACTCGAAGTTCGGGATATTCAAAGCATTAGGAACTTAGGTAAATGACTACCAGGACGTTTGGATGGAAAATATTTTCAAGAAACGATTTTAACGCATTTAAAACTCGTAAACTTGTAAAAGTTTTTGTTTGGCCAACCAAGGCGGCCGTGTTCGTGTCGGATGGAGTGACAGAAATTTGCTTCTCTTCAGACCTACTTATTTCAGAACGATAACTACAGCTGCTCGTGAAATCAGCAACGATCAAACAAAGGTACCTGTGATGAATAGTGTTCTTTTGTGTATTTTACTGCTTAATTTGATGTGTAAACGATGTAACTACGGTAATATGGCGAGTACTTGCGTATGTTGTTTTTCATGTTTTAGCTCATAATTTGTAATTTTGTAGTTCTTGATATTCACCTCTGAAAATTATACTAAAAAATTATTATTCGCCTCAGGCTCAGTGAATATTGTGAATATTTACCTCGACTTCCTCTCGGTAAATATTCACAATATTCACTTGCCTGAGGCGAATAATTGTTAATTATGATTGACAGCACTGTAAAATACCCCAGGCTGGGGTAAAATACATTAATTATTATTAGAGCTTTGGGTTAGGTTTTCTAACTTAGATCTGGAATGTATAAAAGTAGATTTCAAAACTGGAAGTTTTAATCTTGAAAACGAAACTGCCACTAATACTATGAAAACATTTTCAGCTTTATTTTCCCGCATTCTCTACAGCCATCATTTGTCTCCAGGGTGATGTTTTACAGGCTAGGGCATGGCTAGGGTTATTATTTTTTTTAAATGTTTAATACCGATATAAGTCTTACCAGAAATGAAAGCTGACGATGTATTAAATATTCGCTTACCTCAGAGAAGGATGCTAACTTTTCCTTCGACGAGAAAAGCTACAAGCAACATAACTGGAAAGGCTCCCGTGTCACGCAACAGACAGAACACCAAAGGGTCTGCTTTGCTACCCTTGGCAAACTTGGTGACGATCACACCATACGCTCCAAAACCGAGCTGAGCGGTGACTAAGGCGCACCAAACTCGCAACGACATGTTTTCTACGTTGAATGCTTCAATAACCAAGTATTTATGGGTGTTTCCGTGCTATGCATTGGGACATCCTCCAGCGATCACGTCGGCCATATTGAAAATGTGAATATGTATATCTTCATGTAAGCTGAACGATTGTGTTACATCGCGCAGGGTCTGGGACAAAGAGTCGAAAAATGGAACCATTGGATCGGATCAACGGATCGGATCATCGGATTGGATCATCAAACATAAATTAAAACTAGTAATACGTGACTCGCAGGTCCTTGCGAAGCTGGGGTGGAAAACAAATAAAGAATGGCAGTGAGAATTCGAACCCTCCCCAAAAATGGGGAAAGGTAACCCTCGCCCCCAGTCCCGAATTTTAAAGGTTAGGCCACAAGCTCGCCATGTGACGTCATTTCCACCAGACACCTTTGGAAATATGACCGTAAACTCCAGACGAGATTTAATACGCCTAATCTTTTTGTCGGACAAAATTATAAACCTTGCATGCTCGGAATTAAAATAATAAAACTGCCAGATAATTTTAATAGAAGTTTTTCAAAATCCAGGAAATACAACTGACACGAGGAACCTAGCTTTAAATATTTAAGGGCCATTCATGTAGAGATTTGCCTTGGATGTTAACTGGCCTGTTTGTTCGTGACTGCATGGTTTATGGATTCAAGCAAAGCAAGTATTCAAACTGTTTCCAAGATGAGGGAATAGCCATTTACAGTGTGACGTGCCTTAGCGTAGCCACCCAACAAACTTTTTTTACAAGTGTTCTCTCGTAATATTATAAATACGATGTTGCAAGTTTCCATTTGATCGTGTTCAACTTTGCAAGGAGGCTGGTGTCCGTCAAACAAATTATAATATTACGAGAGGACACAAATGACTTTACGGTAGGGCGCGTCGCACTGTAATGACAAGCAAAACAAAACTGAGATATGGGTTAATTGACCAAGCAAGAGGTCAAGATAGCAGGATATTGGCCAACTATTGTTAGTAAATAATACTTAGGATACATCATGACTTGGGAGGACTTCGTGCATCTGCATGGCCCCAGCACACTATAAACCATTTGACCACCATGTATCCCATGGTATTTGAAAACAACTGAAATGTGTTTGTTTGGTGTGCAGTATTTCAGGGGCAGATCCAGGAATTTTTGATAGGGGGGGAGGGGGTCCCAGGGTTCACCCGAAAATGTGAAGTAGAAGGATATATTTTATTATAATATACATCCATCATTAGGATAATGCATTTTCAAGCAGTTTGATTGGTTCCCTGCTCATGGTCGCAGAAGCAATATACCCTCTCTATCTTATTTGGAAATACTGCAAAGTTTCATTTTTTTTGTCTCGCACAAAAAATGGTGTAACTTTTTTTTATTTTCCTCGGAGAAATTCGACCTTTTCCTGGGATTTGTATATTATAAAACAATATATTATTATTATCTTTGGCTCACCATGCAAGATTTAGCTACTTACTATATATGCAATTAAAGGGACCCGGGCCGACCTGGCCAACCCGAACCTACCCATGGATCTGCCACTGAGTAAGACACATCCTACTGCTACTTTTTGTAATAACTTGAACTTATTATTTCTTTGCTAGAGCATTTTAGTAGAAATACAAAACGTATTGCTGTCCGACGTTTCGATGATTCTATCATCATTATCAAGGGAAGAGTGAAAATTTTTAGTTGAGAAATGAATATAAATTAGTGAAAATAATTCATAATCAAAGAATTGCAACCAACTTTAAATGTGCAATCAGACTCCATCCGCGCTAAGTTATTTGCATAACTTAAAGACTCCAAAAAATGCCAATTATTTTCACTAATTTATATTCATTTCTCAACTAAAAATTTTCACTCTTCCCTTGATAATGATGATAGAATCATCGAAACGTCGGACAGCAATAATTATTATTTCTTATTTTTGTAAACAAAACAATGCATGGAAGAGTAAATAAATAATTTATTATTTTTCTGCTTGCTTTAGAATAATTTACAATAAAAATATATATATATACCCTGCTAGCAGAATCACTTTCATTGATAATTCCTTGTCATTTAAAGATCAAGTGATTCCACTACAGGTAACCCAAGACTCTGCTAGCAAGGTATATATGTCAACATTTAATTTACAGCTATTGCCTCAATAGGGCGGCGAATGGTAAATTCAAGACTTTGCGAGACAGCAAGACTAGCATTTTTCTCTGCGAGCCTGAGACTTTTTGACTTTTTAGATTGCAAGACCGAGATTGAGAACCCAAGACGGCTTGGCCAAAAAAAATCGAGAGTGCGAGACAGAACCACTAAAAAAACAAGACTGCGAGACCCATGAAATTTGACTAATATTTTGAAGACGCATAAAAACCATTCGCCACCCCTCATTTCTTTTAACAAAGCGTCTTTGGTTCCTTTTTAAGACGTATACACTTCAATTCTTCCTCTTCTTTGATGTTTGACCACAAAACTGAAGCAAGTCCACACACTATGAAAGCTCCACCAAAACACTCTATGAATTGCAGTGATTGTCCTAACCATATGAAGGACAGAATTGCACAGAATAAGGAATTAAGTGGCCAGGAGGCTGTGACGACAGTCGATGGCACTTGCATGTTACACCATGAAAGAAGTAAATAACACATTGTGGAGGAAACAAAAATAGCATATAGTAAGCAATAGAAGGCTTCCTTTGAGAAACTTGTAAACTTCTCTGGCTGGTCAATGTAGATTAACGAAGCAAGGGCTAGAAAAACAACTCCAAAAAAGTAACTCCAAGCAGTTAAGGCCATAGGGTGAGTCTTCCATATTGAGTGTGGTTGATTGAATATGTACTTTTTCTGAACGATATAGTACACAGCTGTGCATGCTGTTTTGAAAAAGAGGCAAATGCATCCAAGAAAGTGACTCCCAACAGTCGAACCACTCACAAGCCAGGATTCCTCACTGGAATTACTCCTGAGTTTTTCCTAGCGTCATTGTCACTGCTCCAATAACTGCCAAAAGAATGCCGAGAATTTTGGCCAAGCCGTGACTCTTTGTTAGCTTCGGAGGTGGCTCTACTCCTGATATCATAGCTAAAAAAGTACTCCAAACTGGAACAGCAGGTTGAAACATGGCTGCCAGGTTCGCAGTCGTCAAGTAGACACCGAGCAGGTAGAGAAGCTGGGTAAAGAACACGCCTATGAGGCCTAGAACCATCAGCAAGGGGATGCTTCTACATGGAAAGACAAAAACAACATGACATTTTCTCGTTTTGAAGACTGGCTCTGCTCTTCAATAATATTCTTTAAGGTCCGAGGAGGGGGGGGGGGGGGGGGGGGGATGATGATGATGATGATGATGATGATGGGGATGATCATCTAAATTTTTGAAAGGAACCCCTAAAAGGTACCAGAGTCTCGTTTTGTGGGTGTGGCACAATTAATTTTCACCCCTATGAGGTACCAATAAGACAAATAAATTCTAAGACAAAACTATCATTTTTCGAACGCACGAAAGCTTCAAGTATCAGCAGCCATTTTCAATTATTCATAGAGAATTTCAGTTAACAAAATATGTTGCTGATTTGTGTAGAAGCAGAATTGTTGTATTTGGATGTATAAGTCAAACAAACAAACAAATAATTTTTCAGAAACGGGCTATTGAAATTTACTAAATTTCTAGAACGGGGTATTAAAAATTGGCCTATTTCTAGAACGGGGTATAATTTTGAATACAAATTCTTTCTAAAATGGGGTCCAAATTTGGAGACCTGGGCAGCACATACTACCGAAATAGGTAGACTGTTTTGTCGGAGACGCGCGTAACAGTTGCCGTTGGCGACAAACGGGAGTGTTTTGGGTCACGTGGCTTGAAGCTGTCAAATGAAAAGGCAAACGCACGTGACCACATTCCTTCGCTCGCTGAGAACATTTCATCGCTCAGTTCGCGCGCTGCATCGAATGCTTTGATCAGTCTTTCTTCTTTCGTTACAACATGATACAGTTGAAAGTGTTTTATAACATTTCTTTTCCAGAAGATAGGTGTGAAATCATAATGACCGAAGAGAATGAGGTGGCTACCTTCGAGGATCTGCTTTTGCCACGAATAAAAGTCCTTCCCTTGCTATTCACGGAAAAGCCCGCCATTATTTGAAGCTTGCCTTTACTTTGGAATGTGATAGGAATGTGATCACGTGCGCTGACCTTTGAGGTATCATTGAAAGACATTTGTCGCCAACGGCAACTGTTACGCGCGTCTCCGAAAAACAGTCTACCTATTTCGGTAGTATATATACCCACCCAAAACATACGGTACCCGAGTACCTCCCCCCCCCCCTCCCCCACCGGGGATGAGACAGTTCAGTTCCAGTTCAAAATATCATTTCTCCCTACAAGATTGACATTCCTGAGAAACAATTATTCTTGCCCAATTTTCTTTATCTTCGTTTCATCATTTTAATATGAGGAGAGATTGGATCACTCTTGGGAATTTTTAAGAATTTTTAAAAATATTCTATTGTTTAAATAGAACAATGGCAACCATTCTAAAAAAATAAAATCGCATTCTTCAAAGCCATCGTTTGTATCCCTGGAGGCAATCAAATCGAAGGATCGAATTTAAAATCCATGATGTTTTCCTCTCGCTATGAACACTGATAAGTTTATATATGCGGGAATTGAAAGCTGACGATGTTCGCTTACCTCAGAGAAGGCATGCTTACTTTTCCTTCAACGAGAAAAGCTACAAGCAACATAACTGGAAAGGCTCCCGTGTCACGCAACAGACAGAACACCAAAGGGTCTGCTTTGCTACCCTTGGCAAACTTGGTGACGATCACACCATACGCTCCAAAACCGAGCTGAGCGGTGACTAAGGCACACCAAACTCGCAACGACATGTTTTCTACGTTGAACTTCAAATATTCAATCAACCACCCGTCGTCGGCCATCTTTGAAATATTGTATCCCTTCATGTAAGCTGAACGATTGTGTGCCCATGTGTGGGGAGAATCCCTCGGGGGGTGGGGGTGGGGGGTAGGACGATGGAGGTCACCAGACACATTTTAGCTGCGAAAAAAAAACAGGCACTAGTTGCCCGGACTACTAGTCGTAGTTTTTTAGTTTTAGAAAATTGTGTACCGTTAGGGGTGAAAATAATAAAATTCGTGCCACACTCACAAAACGAGATTCTGGTACCTTTTAGGTTTTCAAAATTTCCGACGATTTAATACCCCCAGTTCAGTTCTAGTTCAGAGCAGCTGGATTTTATATTGGGAGTCCCCCTTCCCCTAGCCTGCGAGAGCAGCCGCTTGTTTCACCCGCCGACTAAACGGCAACCAGTGCAATAAAACAAAAGATTGTAACATATTCAATAGTACATTTTTTATACAGTGCATGCGTTAGATGACTCCCTGGTATTATCGAAAACGAAGCTAAGCCGCGTGTATGTAGCTGCGTAGCGGGCGCTGGAGTTAGAGGAGCGCGCGCGAGTTAGAGGAGCGCACGCGAGGAAAGAACACGCTCTTTCACCTTTTCGTGCCTCGCGCGTCTCTTTCTTCGAACGCGTCCCTCCAACTCGCGCGTAATTGCGTGACAAACCAAAAGAGTGTCTACACAGTTGCGTTACAGAGAACATGATCCAAGGACAAAATGGCTTTCGAACAGACCTCATTTCAACCATCACAACTGGTTTCTTCGTCTTCTTTCTCTGTACTTCTGTCACATCTGCCACGGAAATTTGTCCGAAATCGAACTTCACTGTGGCGTTCCTTCACGACCCTCCATACGTGAAATCTAGCAGTCCTATAAACAGTACAAAGAAGAATGGCTTACTTTACGATTTCGTGCAATCGGGTTTAAATCACTGTTTTCATCAATACAACTGCGACACAAAAGCGATCGAATGGAGAGCAGTTTTCTCAGAGGATCGTTTGAGTTCGGTCATTCTGGACGCGAAGGCAGACGTCGCAATACCGATCACACCTTCTCTCTCTTCGTCGCTGACCGAAGAATTGACGAACTCGAGAAACCACGACGTCACGCTGGTGACAGTCGTCAAATCACCTGGTCTTGCCATGGTGATTGATTATCACGCTTGCAAGATGAAGATAGAAAAGTTGACTACCAGTACCATACTATCTGCGTGGCCAGTCTGTGCCGTTATGTTACTACTGGCGGGCATTTCCGGAATCTCTATATGGGCATTGGTAAGTGATCCAATCCCGGAAAGGGGGGGGGGGGGGGGGATACTTGGGTATGTTTTGGGTGGGTATGTGCCGCCCAGGTCTCCAAATTTGGACCCCGTTTTAGAAAGAATTGGCATTCAAAATGATACCTAGACTGTTCACAGTCCCTCTATATTAAATAGGAGACGTCTGCACGCAGGCTATAGAATTAGGCCAATTTTTTAATATTCCGTTCTAGAAATTTAGTAAATTTCAATAGCCCGTTTTTAAAAGTCCCGAATATGGATAGCCCGTTCTAGATCAGGAGTCCAAAAATCACGATCCCGTTGGGCGGCACATACCCATATAGGTATTTTGGGGGAATACCCCCCCCCCCCCCCCCCCCCCGGGGATCCTATAGGCTATGTCCAAACCTCGTTACAAATTGTTGGGACACTTCGCTTCAGGTCAGAATCGTTGCTGATACATGTCTGCGTCTCTCCCTACCCCCTGAAAAGAATTATGGTTTCAGTATATCTTTATTTCAATCAACACCATAATGAACAATATAAACGATCCTTCCTTTCTAGGAACAGAGTACCAACCAGCAACACTTCCCATCGTCCTTTGGAAGGGGATCATCCGAGGGATTCTGGTGGGCACTTGTTACCATGACAACGGTTGGGTAAGGCTAGCAACGTTACTTACGGTAAACAGGTACCGACATCTTTATCGTGAGGTCCATCGAGGGTTGGAAAACGTCGTTACCGAGAACTCCAATCGGCATTTGCTCTCATATATTCCTAACCGGAGACCTTCCTAAGGAGTCTACGGCGGACACCTCTCCAACTCGGTTACCTTTCTAGCTATAAGGTGGATACCTCTCTAAGGTTATTTTTAGACGAACATCTCACTACTAAGGCCAAGGAAACCTCTTCAAATCGTATATGGCTTGTATCATAACATTGTCAAAGTAGCTGTGGGAGTGGATCCGCAGACTACTTTGACACACACTAAGGCGATCACCCATTTAAGGTGTACATCTCCCTAAGGCGGACACTTTCTCAGTCGAAAATTCGGCAGCCTGACGAAGGTGGACACATCTCTATGTCAGACAGTTGAGTTGGAGCTGTTCAGTTCGCAAGCGCATTCACTTTAGAAGGATGTGTACCAGCGGTACACATCATGCATGAGTGCAGCTGTCGGCATTTTTTCGCGCGATCAGAATGCAAGCTTGTGGCGACTGAAGTCGTCCCTATCACGACGTTAGCGGCTTTGCAGGTCGGCCTTTGCAGCTCATGTTGTGTGATTGCACGAGAAAGGCTGACACTTTCGCAGGCAAGCAGTTGCTCCAAAAGAAATCCGCTCAGTGGTAGAGCGTCTGACCGCTGTGCAGAATGTCATAGGTTCAACTCCTGTTGGGAGAACGCAAAAATGTTTTTGCCGAGTAGCTTGTGTCACTGACTGATTAACATCTTTCTCGTCAACTGTATTATTTCAGGTACGGTGACAAGGTTCCTCAGACAATATATGGTCGAATCTTTTCCGTGCTATGGATTCTAACCGGTGTCTGTCTTATCGCCATCTTTACTGCTGCTGTGACTAGCGCCATCACTGTGTCATCTGTCGGCTCCGACTGTAAGAGTATCCAAGGAAAACGTATGAGTGAACTCTCTGGTTTTGCGCGTTCTGATTGGTTTATAAATTTCCTAATGGCTAGACTACGATCAGCCTCTATTTTTCTCCAAAACACGAAAACTGTGCGCGGAAATCCTCACCACCGTAATTGACGCACCTACGCTCCGCGTAATTGACAATAACGCGGCTTATAGGGGCGTCAGTAACGCGGCGCGTAGGTGCGTCAGTTAAGCGGCGCGTAGGTGTGTCAGTTACGCGGCGTCTAATGGTGTCAACAATGCGGTGCGAATAACGCGGCGCGTGAGCGTAATCTTAGCAAAAACGTCATTTTTTTCCAATATAAAGTATTATGGAAATAAATTGTATATGAAAATTTATAAGGGCCGGTTATGCCGACTCTTAGAATTAAAATAGTTAAATTTGCTATACCGAGATAAGAATTTAAAACCTGTTGAAACATGTTTCATCTTTCTTTTTTTTTTTTAGCTCGCGGCGATAAATGGGTCAGCAGCTGAAAGGGAGGCCAGGCATCAAGGAGCGCATGTCACAAGTAATTATTGATCAGCCTTTTCTTCTATTTTAACAGAGTTCCGGTAAAAAGTCCGGTACAGTTCAGATCAGATCCCTTGTTCATGCAGTTCTATTAAAGTTCATTATCCTTACAGTTGGTCATTTACGCCAACTCCCGCCTCCCCACACCGCGTAGGGTGAGGACGGAGAGAGGAAGGAGGGAGGGATAAGAGAGGGAAGGAATGTAGGGAATGAAGAAAGAAATTACAGTCGAAGCTCTCGTAAGCGGACACCCTCGGGAAGTCGAATGCCCGCAACTGGAGCTGGCCGCTTACGGGAATGATTCTCGTAAGCGGCCACTAGCAGTATAAGGGATAGGTGGCCGCTTACGAGAGCTAGTCACTTACTGTCAACACTAAACAGTATCAATGCAAAAAAAGACCATTGTGCATTGTTTTATTGTCTTATGCAACGCCGATTGTGGCAAAAAAAAACTGTATACCGTTATCGGCGTAGTGCAAAGAATATTAACAGTCTTACTGCAACAAATGCTAATCGTATATAACAAATCCAAATCGTACCGCTCGAAAGTGTCCGCGGCCGCTTACGGGAATGTGTAAATACAGAGTTTGTATGAGCTAGAGTTCAAACGGGGTGTGCGAGTGTCCGTTCAGAGAGCTTTGAATGTATATGAATGACAGACAAAGATGATTACCCTTAGACATTGACTTGATTCAACTTCTGAGATTAATTCTGTAGTTTGATTTTCACAGCGTATGAAATGGCGAGTAAGATGTTTGACAGTTTACAAGCGGATGAAGTCGATGGTGTGATGTTGGACAGGTTTAAAGCTTATTATTACCTTGACCAACTGAAAAACGATCATTTCAGAGTGGCTCTACAGGTCGATGAATCATTGGAATATGGTGTGGCATTGGTAGATAAAGGCTTTCCCGAGTTAACAGCAAATAATGGGTGTCTGGCGGAATATCTAGTCAATTCGAATCATCGTTTGACTAGAATGATGAAACACTACATAAGTCCAGTGAAGGTTAGTCTTATTTTGACAAGTGTGGGGGACGCAGTGGCCTAATACGCGCGATCGGCTCCGGCTCGCGCGGTCCGCGATCGAGCACTGGCTGGGTTAATTGTTTTGTGATCTTGGCAAGACACTTTACTCTCAGTGCCTCTCTCCACACAAGTATAATTGGGTACCGGCGACAAAATGCTGGGGGTAATCTGAGATGGACTAGCATCCCATCCAGGGGGAGTAGCAATACTCCTAGACGCCTTCGTGCTTCAAAAAACGGGATAAGGTCCGGCAGTGTGGGCCAGTTGTTGGCCCGAGTGCGGCTTTACCTTACCTATATTTTGACAAGTGTGGTCTTGCAAAAGAAGTTAAGAATGAGGAATAAAACTCAATTTCTTCGTTGCGATTTTGATGATGAATATAGGACCTAACTGAAAACTGCTTCATCGAGTGGGCTCCCGTTTAGCCTGAGTAAAACAGACGTCTCTCTTCGCGCGTTCCACAGAGATCTGTGTAGTGTCTCTGATTGGCTGTTACTCGAGCGCGAGAATTCAAAGCAAGCAACAACCTAAACACCAGCCTCTCTTGACGCGGTCAATTCCTCCCCAGTGAGATTAGCCGAATAGTGGGGAGTGGCGCTAATACTCCGTACCCGTATTCTGACCTGGTAAATCCCGCTTTATCATTTCGAATGATTTACTTTCTCTATTTTTCGTCTGGTAAATCCCGCTTTATCATTTCGAATGATTTACTTTCTCTATTTTTCGTCTGCAGTCCCGATGGAAAGAGACGCTCGCGTGGTTCTTTACGATACCCAATTTCAGACCAAAATGGCAAAATGTTATGACCGATTTTCACACCAAAACAGCTCAAAAGCCATACCCTTTGGGGCGACACATACAGTTGAACCTCTCTAATACAGACACCGAAGGGACGCAGCAAAGTGTCCGTATTATAGAGGTTTTCTTTATAGAGATTATATGGGCACTGATTTTGTCGGGACCAAGGGAACTGTCCGTATTAGAGAGGTGTCCGTAAGGAGAGGTTCGACTGTACCTATATACCTTATAATGGGAGTACCCCGGCCCCCTGGGCGTTTTCACAATATGTCAGTATAGAATTTCTTGGGTCGAATCTCTCAGACCCGAGACTATGTACTCAGGCTACTCAGGGTATTCAGACTCACATTATAACTCTGTATATATCGTTTCAGCCCTTAGGGTCAGCCACGGATACTGTCGGGGTGTTGTCAATCAACTCTACCGCCAACCAGCACCTCTTGATCGCCTCTGTGTGCATTTATGTGTTATTCTTGGTTTGTGGTCTGTGTTGGGAATTCTTATACCGAAGAAATCACTTCAATCTTTTCAAGTCTACGCCACGTAAGTACGATGGAGTTCGCGCTCCTTCTGCTACCTTTTAGGGCATTAAGCCGTAATACGAGAGGAACTACTTGTCGGAAAATCAATTGGTATCTATTAGGGGTTAAAATTGATTGGAGCCATGCCCCACAAAGCGAAATTCTGATACCTTTCAGGGGTTCCTTTCAAAATTTTCGACGATCACCCCCGTCACTTTTATTTGGGAGTCCCCCCGAGCACGTAGCTCCCCTTGGGCTTAGCTCTTGATCAGACTGCATGTATCCATATGTGCGTCTCTCCGGCTGAACGAGCAATTGCGACAAAGATTATGGCTCCTTCGTGGGCGTTATGTGACCCATTCATTCATGTTACTTTGGTCTGGAGAATTGCTGCTTTCAAATTTGCTCATATTCACCCACCATTAATGCTTTGTATCACTTAGTAATAAAGAAACAATTCTCCAGATAGTCATATCAAATAAAGTAATTCCCGTGGACCGCAAGCATAGAAGTTCAATGGGCGTATTGTTTCATTTCATTTTATTAGGTGACCAGACAACCAGTAGCCTGCCACTGATCACTGAGCAGTTAGCTGAGGTACAAGAGGCGCTGTCAAAGCTCACTGCGCAAGTGCAAAAGATACAAGAGAGTCTGCAGGCGGTCAGCAGTACGGATAAACAAATTAGGAACAGCCAGATCGATTCAACTACCTCCGAAATGTCCATCCTGGAAAGCGAGACCGCTACTTAATCAATTCTCAGATGGGACGTGGAAGTTGTATTTAGTTTCAACACAGTTGAGGAACTATTAGTCCAGTCCCTGAACACTCCCATCCCACCCTACATAGGGGTCGAACCTGTGCAGGGCGGGGTACGTAGGCAAAGTTCAGGAACTGGACAAAGGAAACATGCGCGCTGTTTTAGTTTAAGGGTTACATCGTGTTACTTAGCAACCGCCTTGGTAATTCCCGTGCCTCAAGCGACCAACCGCTGATTAACTGCTGTCGCTTTTCATCAAGGAAGCAATCTTCAAGAGTGATCAACATCTAAGCTATCTTTACAATATCAATACAATTTTAAGCAGACAGGTGATAAGAATATTCGCTTGTTCGAGTATTCACTGCAAAGAAAAGAGGACCTTTATGCTTTTAAGTTTTATTTCAGATATAAAATTATATATTATATTTAAAAAATTGAATAAAGTTGTTGTAGATTTGTTGTTTTAAAAATAGTATTCTATGTATTCTACCTTGTTACGTGACTAAAACAGTTGAGAAGGCCAACAACTAAAATTAGCCAATCAGAATGCTTTATAGTCGGTCCGATATTTCCTAAGTATCGGTCCGGTTAAGGTTCCTTACATTGTTATGAATTAATTTCCACACCTATTTTTAAACACAACGTTGTGTAATAAATCTCTTATTAACCAAGCTTGCTCGGGACCGTACTTGGAGAATATCGGCCCTCGGTCTTTTCTGTACGGACCTCGCTGTGCTCGATCCGTACTGTCAAGACCCAGGGCCGATATTCTTCCAGTACGGCCCTCGCGCTTGGTTAATACGATATATTTATAAACCGTTTGGAATTTTGATTTTTTTGTTTGCTTTTTAAGCAACGGAAACAATGACCTTTTAAAAATATAATTTTAAGACGAGATTTTATCACTTTTTTCTTATCACTTT
This sequence comes from Desmophyllum pertusum, assembly GCA_029204205.1. Taxonomy (NCBI): domain Eukaryota; kingdom Metazoa; phylum Cnidaria; class Anthozoa; order Scleractinia; family Caryophylliidae; genus Desmophyllum; species Desmophyllum pertusum. The sequence continues at coordinate 770,437 of MU825874.1, read as the reverse complement.
GTGCCAAAATCATAACTGTCAGCATTTGAAACCTTGTATGTTGATTTGGAGACATGGAATTACTTCACAAAGTGAGTAGTAACCTTGTTCTCAATCTTAAAGGAGCTATGTCACGATAATTTAAGCCATTTTTGCGAAGTGCAAAATCACCTTCAAATTGAAGAAAGCCTCAAAATAATAGTTTATTAAGGGAGAAAAACACAAAAGCGGTAATAAAACACGAAACAGGAACAAGGATGGTTGAGGATGGAGAAGATTAAGAGGGATTGCGAACGGCGAACTTGAAAAAATTGGCCAATTTTTTCAAGATGTGCCATCCGTGACGTAGCTCCTTTAAACAATTTTAAACAATTTTCTTGCTTATTTTCAATCAATGCATAGAGTGCGAGTTTTTGCCTTGTCTTTTAAATTCCACCCTCGATCATCAACATCGTCATCAAAGATTTGTCCCTCCTTTGATCCAACGCAGAAACAGCGTTATTCATCCAACACGCGTGTCTCACGTGTTAACCACGTGGACTGCACGGGTTGATCTGCGCAGCAGCTGTCAAGCCACGCCAATACAGAGTCAGCAAAGTGCATCCGGCCCTCGCGGTGATTCCGATACAAAAACGCGCCAAACAGAACAACGGAGACCGCAATTGGCGCGAAAATTCCCCACGCGGACTGCATGTTCACGCAGATGCACACGCTGAAAACCACGAGGGCTAGCAGCAGATAACCAATAAACAGTAGTTGCGAGAGTGGGATATCACGCATTCTGGCGCGAAAATTCGAAGTTCGGTCTGACTAAAGTACAAATGGAAGCCATTTCCTCCACGGAGCCCTGTCAACTTCTTCTACTGAGCTCTCAGGATCGGCCGAAAGCGGGATTTGCTCGCAATCGTTAGCTTCCAGTGCATCCTCGTTTGGACTGCTATGGCTGCCGTATGTTGTGCGCATAATTGTGGCTTTTTTTGGTTGTTGTTTGGGATACCAGATAACCTGTTGTTAAAAAACAACGAGACGTTAGTTAAGGTGATGTGGAAGTTAATTTTTGACAATTTTTCACAACTTGATTTGACCAATCACAATCTTAGTGTTAGATGTAATATATCAAACACGAGAGACAGTGTTTCATCACATTTCCAAACACCACGAAGAGAGTTGAACATACAACGCCCAGCGGAGTATTTTTGCAAAATTCGACATGTTTGGAAATGTGATGAAACACTGTCAGTCTCGAGTGTTTGATATGTCTTCTCAATCGAAACTTAAACTGAGACTAAAACAGGGGTTCCCTGTAAGTGTTGATAATAACAAGTGTATGCAAAGCAAATGAGACACAGTGGCCTAATAATTAGCGTGCTGGACTCCGGACCGAGCGGTCCAGGTTCGAGCCCTGGCCTGGGTCATTGTGTTGTGTTCTTGGACAAGACACTTTACTCTCAGTGCCTCTCTCCACCCAGGAGTACAAATGGGTACCGGCGACAAAATGCTGGGGGATAACCTGCGATGGACTGACCTCCCATCCAGGGGAGTAGCAATACTCCTACTTGGCTTCATGCAAGGAAACCGGGATAAGCTCCGGCCGGCAGTGTGGGCCAGTTTGGCTCGAGTGGGGCTTTACCTACCTTGCAAAGCAAACTGGTTGAATGAGGGTACTTTACAAAGCGTTTACAGACTGTCAACTCTCTCAAAGCGGACACCACTATAAGGCGGACACCTCTCTAAGGCGGACACGGTTGGCTGGTCCCGACCGAATCAAGTTTCTCTTATTTTTCTCTAACGAAACTCTCTATAAGGCGGACACCTTTTTAAGGCGGACGCTAGAGCTGGTCCCGAGGGTGTCCGCCTTAGAGAGAGTTCACTGTGTTTTTTATCCTGATGCAATAAAAGTTGAACAGACTCCAGTTCAGTTCCAGGCTGTCTCATCTGTTACGCCAGTTCTTAGAGTGAATAGGACACTTGTAAAGCCTGGACCAAACGAGGATGAGAGTCGCTGAGAGTTTGAGAGTTTTCTTCAACTCTCATCATCTCTCATCACCTTGGACTAATTGAGAGAAAACTCTTGACGACTCTCAAGAAAATATTGAGCAGGTTCAAATTTGATGAGACCCCATTAAAAGTGCCACTACGATCAAATTGTTGATATTCATTTTTTTACATTTTCGTGTACAATATGACTTTCGTATATATCTTACCAAAGTTCAATCCATTACGAGCATTAGAAGTCATTGTTTTTGGACTTTTATTTCCGAGAATTTACGGCCGCCATTACTTGACCTTGTTCCAAGGGTTGGTTGCGAATTAGAGAAAATGACGTCAGATACTCAAAAATACCTCACGGGTTTATTCTCGGAAATAAAAGTTAAAACAAAATGACTTCTGATGCTCGTAATGGATTGAAATTTGGCAAGATATATAAGAAAGTCATATTGTACACGAAAATGTAAAAAAATGAATATCAACAATTTGATCGTAGTGGCACTTTAAGGTCATTCCTCAGTATTGCACTGCGCATCCTTTCTGCGCATAATTTCGCCCGTAATTAGCGCGCGCACATTAAAAACATGGCGGCTTTTTCATTATGGCTATGCTCACCAGAGAGGTAAATGATCGTTTTCTCGTAAACGAGCGTGGTGACCTATCATTTTTTCCCCCATATTTAAGTCTAGTAATTATCTTCTTTCTATACAAGGAGTATAGACCAATTCTCAGTGCAGAAAAATTAATAATTACTGAAAACGTGAAAAAATACGTGTTTTTGGTTGATTTTGTAAGGAATTATGAGGTATTTTTAGTCGATTATATCTCTTTCGCGGGGCTGGTGACCTATTCTTTTTATTCGTTATTTTGAAACATTACATCACAATGTTCAACTAGGGAAAGTTTCAGAAACTTCCCAGTGTAACTTCTATTTCGATGGAATAACCTTAAAGGGACACTGTCCCGGCGTATTTGTTCAAAACTGTTATAAATCTATGAAATTAGAACTTAATAAACTCTAACTAAATGATAAAAAGCAATTTCTTCAAGAAATTCCACACTGCAACAAAAATTTTGCAAAATTTCAAAGATTTCCGAGCCAAATTTGAAAACTTTGAAAAACTGACATCCTGACGTTTTTTCAAAAATCCATATTGCAATCCATTTCCATCCTCGCTGTCGTTCGTCATCCTCACTTCCTAACGCGTTCCTGTCATTTGTCGAGTGTTATTCTACAGAATCAAACCATTATTGATCAACTTCCTATGATCTAGATATGTTTCTGAGCTTTCCAAAATCATGCTAAAATCAGGACAGTGTCCCTTTAAGGTAACGAGAGCTGCTGGGAGTGCATGAGAGTTTCAGGCCAAATGAGGGCGAGAGTTTGAACTCAAAAGCATTATAATTTTATTTTTAACCCTTTCACTCCCAGAGTTAAACCTTGAGTCAATAAATGTGGTTCTAACTTTTAAGTCTCTGGCTGAAACCCTAGTGTGTGACCATTCAAAGGAGAGCTATTGAGTAGTACTTTAAAGTGGTGCTGTTTGTTTTTGACAATTTTGCAAAATGAAATTCAATATTTTTTCCTCAGTTTTTGAACATAGCACTCTTGGGAGTGAAAGGGTTAATTATCCATTTCATTTTGTCATACTTATGAAATGTTTATTAATTTAAGTATTATTTTAAACAGCTGTCGATTTAATTCCGAAGTGCTTTTTAACTCCGTACTGAACTTTTCACTATTATTAATCTAGCAGAATTTTAATCTGTTTTGACTTCTTTTCAGAATGTTAATCCGTTTTGAAGTCTTTTCGGAATTTTAATCCGTTTTGACTTCTTTTCGGAATTTTAATCCGTTTTGAAGTCTTTTCGGAATTTTAATCCGTTTTGACTTCTTTTCGGAATTTTAATCCGTTTTGAAGTCTTTTCGGAATTTTAATCCGTTTTGACTTCTTTTCGTAATTTTAATCCGTTTTGACGTCTTTTTTTAATTTTAATCTTTTTTGAAGTCTTTCAGAATTTTAATCCGTTTGACGTCATTTCGGAATTTTAATCCGTTTGACGTCATTTCTGAATTTTAATCCATTTTGACGTGTTTCGGAAAATAATTTCCGTGTTGACGTCATTTCGGAATTTTAATCCGTTTTGACTACATTTCGGAATTTTAATCCGTTTTGACTACATTTCGGAATTTTAATCCGCTTTGACTTCTTTTCGAAATTTTAATCCGTTTTGACGTCAAAACGGATTAAAATTCCGAAATAACGTCAAAACGGATTAAAATTCCGAAAACACGTCAAAACGGATAAACATTCCGAAATGACGTCAAAACGGATTAAAATTCCGAAAACACGTCAAAACGGATTAAAATTCCGAAAACACGTCAAAACAGATTAATATTCTGAAATGACGTCAAAACGGATCAAAATTCCGAAAACACGTCAAAACGGCTTACAATTCCGAAATGACGTCAAAACGGATTAACATTCCGAAATGACGTCAAAACGGATTACAATTCCGAAATGACGTCAAAACGGATTAACATTCCGAAATGACGTCAAAACGGATTAAATTTCCGAAATGACGTCAAAACGGATTAACATTCCGAAAGTACGTCAAAACGGATTAAAATTCCGAAATGACGTCAAAACGGATTACAATTCCGAAATGACGTCAAAACGGATTAACATTCCAAAATGACGTCAAAACGGATTACAATTCCGAAATGACGTCAAAACGGATTACAATTCCGAAATGACGTCAAAACGGGTTAACATTCCGAAATGACGTCAAAACGGATTAACATTCCGAAATGACGTCAAAACGGATTAACATTCCGAAATTACGTCAAAACGGATTAAAATTCCGAAATGACGTCAAAACGGATTAAAATTCCGAAAACACGTCAAAACGGATTAACATTCTGAAATGACGTCAAAACGGATTAACATTCCGAAATGACGTCAAAACGGATTACAATTCTGAAATGACGTCAAAACGGATTAACATTCCGAAATGACGTCAAAACGGATTAACATTCCGAAATGACGTCAAAACAGATTAAAATTCCGAAATGAGGTCAAAACGGATTAACATTCCAAAATGACGTCAAAACGGATTAACATTCCGAAATGACGTCAAAACGGATTAACATTCCGAAATGACGTCAAAACGGATTAACATTCCGAAATGACGTCAAAACGGATTATCATTCCTAAATGACGTCAAAACGGATTAAAATTCTGAAATGACATCAAAACGGATTAAAATTCCGAAATGACGTCAAAACGAATTAACATTCCGAAATGACGTCAAATCGGATTAACATTCCGAAATGACGTCAAAACGGATTAACATTCAGGTTCGAGCCCTGGCCTGGGTCATTGTGTTGTGTTCTTGGGCAAGACACTTTACTCTCACAGTGCCTCTCTCCACCCAGGAGTACAAATGGGTACCGGCGACAAAATGCTGGGGGATAACCTGCGATGGACTGACCTCCCATCCAGGGGAGTAGCAATACTCCTAGTTGGCTTCATGCAAGGAAACCGGGATAAGCTCTGGCCGGCAGTGTTGGCCAGTTTGGCTCGAGTGGGGCTTTACCTACCTTGCAAAGCAAACTGGTTGAATGAGGGTACTTTACAAAGCGTTTACAGACTGTCGACTCTCTCAAAGCGGACACCACTATAAGGCGGACACCTCTCTAAGGCGGACATGGTTGGCTGGTCCCGACCGAATCAAGTTTCTCTTATTTTTCTCTAACAAAACTCTCTATAAGGCGGACACCTTTATAAGGCGGACGCTAGAGCTGGTCCCGAGGGTGTCCGCTTTAGAGAGAGTTCACTGTGTTTTTTATCCTGATGTAATAAAAGTTGAACAGACTCCAGTTCAGTTCCAGGCTGTCTCATCTGTTACGCCAGTTCTTAGAGTGAATAGGACACTTGTCTTAACATCCTTGTAAAGCCTGAACCAAACGAGGATGAGAGTCGCTGAGAGTTTGAGAGTTTTCTTCAACTTTCATCATCTCTCATCACCTTGGACTAATTGAGAGAAAACTCTTGACGACTCTCAAGAAAATATTGAGCAGGTTCAAATTTGATGAGACCCCATTTAAGGTCATTCCTTAGTATTGCACTGCGCATCCTTTCTGCGCATAATTTCGCGCGTAATTAGCGCGCGCACATTAAAAACATGGCGGCTTTTTCATTATGGCTATGCTCACCAGAGAGGTAAATGATCGTTTTCTCGTAAACGAGCGTGGTGACCTATCATTTGCTTCCCCATATTTAAGTCTAGTAATTATCTTCTTTCTATACAAGGAGTATAGACCAATTCTCAGTGCAGAAAAATTAATAATTACTGAAAACGTGAAAAAATACGTGTTTTTGGTTGATTTTGTAAGGAATTATGAGGTATTTTTTAGTCGATTATATCTCTTTCGCGGGGCTGGTGACCTATTCTTTTTATTCGTTATTTTGAAACATTACATCACAATGTTCAACTAGGGAAAGTTTCAGAAACTTCCCAGTGTAACTTCTATTTCGATGGAATAACCTTAAAGGGACACTGTCCCGGCGTATTTGCTCAAAACTGTTATAAATGCATGAAGTGGTCCCTAAATCTATGAAATTAGAACTTAATAAACTCTAACTAAATGATAAAAAGCAATTTCTTCAAGAAATTCCACACTGCAACAAAAATTTTGCAAAATGTTCAAAGATTTCCAAGCTAAATTTGAAACTTTGAAAAACTGACATCCTGACGATTTTTCAAAAATCCATATTGCAATCCATTTCCATCCTCGCTGTCGTTCGTCATCCTCACTTCCTAATGGGTTCCTGTCATTTGTCGAGTGTTATTCTACAGAATCAAACCATTATTGATCAACTTCCTATGATCTAGATATGTTTCCGAGCTTCCCAAAATCATGCTAAAATCAGGACAGTGTCCCTTTAAGGTAATGAGAGCTGCTGGGAGTGCATGAGAGTTTCAGGCCAAATGAGGGCGAGAGTTTGAACTCAAAAGCATTATAATTTTATTTTTAACCCTTTCACTCCCAGAGTTAAATCTTGAGTCAATAAATGTGGTTCTAACTTTTAAGTCTCTGGCTGAAACCCTAGTGTGTGACCATTCAAAGGAGAGCTATTGAGTAGTACTTTAAAGTGGTGCTGTTTGTTTTTGACAATTTTGTAGACTACGAGTAGTCCCTAATTTTTCTCAGATCGAGCGGGCCGGCGCGCGCGAAGCGCGTGGAAATATCCTCGCGCGAGAAGACGCGACGCGAAGAGGCGCGAAAAATGAGGGACTACCGACATAGGGCCAGCGTTTGAATTATGCGTTGCTCTCACAACGCAAAATTCTGATTGGTTCTTTCTTGGAGATCTGTCAACAATCTGTCAATATGCGCAAGCCGATGTCAACACTCAAGGATTTAGGCTGATCGATTACAGACCTGTATCGATCAGCTGCCAAAAATAGATGCGTTAAAACCAAAACAAATCGAAGCACTGGAGGCGCTCTTTGCTGGTCGAGACGTTCTCGCGATTCTACTATTGATCGATCGTCGAGCTTTGCCGGTTTTCGCCGTGTCCAACGGTGATGCTACTCGGCTTGACTTGGAATTAACTGAGCTCGAGCAAGGCCGGGGAATGCGCCAGTCTTTTAAACCTTTCAGTCGCAATCTGCGAAACCAATTCGTAAACAACAATACCGGGCAACAACAACACAACCAGGTTGTGGACCTTTGTTAAGGAGATTTCCTCGAAGGAAAGCGATCAGATCCACGGCATTCCTTATTTTTGCGCCACATTTGGCACACACACGGGAAGAAAATGAAGCAGATTGTTCACAAGGAAACCCCAGTTGATTCAGGAAATCGGCGAGGAGAGATTTCTCGACTCTGCCTGGGAGTTTCGAAAATATTTTCGGTTGAAATCCTTCGCTTAAAATCTCCGTAAAAAGTGTTGAAGTTGCAGCCACAAACACGGCAGAAATCGTTGATGCTAGGCTTTTTCTGAGGCCTAATTCCTATCGCTTTTTAGACGTCTCAGCCATTTTGAGATGGCTTCCAGCGAAACATCCACGAAGAAAAGCGCATTCCTTCGGCCCCTGGTCTGTGATAAACATCTCCCGCAGTTCATCAATGACAAGCGCAAATGACAGCAAGAAAGACGATATGAAGTTGACACCCAAAAATCACTCGGCCGTGAAGGGTCAAACGCTGGCCCTATGTCGGTAGTCCCTCATTTTTCGCGCCTCTTCGCGTCTTCTCGCCCGAGGATATTTCCACGCGCTTCGCGCGCGCCGGCCCGCTCGATCTGAGAAAAATTAGGGACTACTCGTAGTCTAACAATTTTGCAAAATGAAATTCAATATTTTTTCCTCAGTTTTGAACATAGCACTCTTGGGAGTGAAAGGGTTAATTATCCATTTCATTTTGTCATACTTATGAAATGTTTATTAATTTAAGTATTATTTTAAACAGCTGTCGATTTAATTCCGAAGTGCTTTTTTAACTCCGTACTGAACTTTTCACTATTATTAATCTAGCAGAATTTTAATCTGTTTTGACTTCTTTTCAGAATGTTAATCCGTTTTGAAGTCTTTTCGGAATTTTAATCCGTTTTGACTTCTTTTCGAAATTTTAATCCGTTTTTGACGTCAAAACGGATTAAAATTCCGAAATAACGTCAAAACGGATTAAAATTCCGAAAACACGTCAAAACGGATAAACATTCCGAAATTACGTCAAAACGGATTAAAATTCCGAAAACACGTCAAAACGGATTAAAATTCCGAAAACACGTCAAAACAGATTAATATTCTGAAATGACGTCAAAACGGATCAAAATTCCGAAAACACGTCAAAACGGCTTACAATTCCGAAATGACGTCAAAACGGATTAACATTCCGAAATGACGTCAAAACGGATTACAATTCCGAAATGACGTCAAAATGGATTAAACATTCCGAAATGACGTCAAAACGGATTAAATTTCCGAAATGACGTCAAAACGGATTAACATTCCGAAAGTACGTCAAAACGGATTAAAATTCCGAAATGACGTCAAAACGGATTACAATTCCGAAATGACGTCAAAACGGATTAACATTCCGAAATGACGTCAAAACGAAACAATTCCGAAATGACGTCAAAACAGATTAAAATTCCGAAATGAGGTCAAAACGGATTAACATTCCAAAATGACGTCAAAACGGATTAACATTCGAAATGACGTCAAAACGGATTAACATTCCGAAATGACGTCAAAACGGATTAACATTCCGAAATGACGTCAAAACGGATTAAATTCCGAAATGACGTCAAAACGGATTAACATTCCGAAATGACGTCAAAATTATCCGAAATGACGTCAAAACGGATTAACATTCCGAAATGACGTCAAAACGGATTAACATTCCGAAATGACGTCAAAACGGATTAACAAAACGGATTAACATTCCGAAATGACGTCAAAACGGATTAAAATTCCGAAATGACGTCAAAACGGATTAACATTCCGAAATGACGTCAAAACGGATTAACATTCCGAAATGACGTCAAAAACGGATTAAAATTCCGAAATGACGTCAAAACGGATTAACATTCCGAAATGAATGACGTCAAAACGGATTAACATTCCGAAATGACGTCAAAACGGATTAACATTCCGAAATGACGTCAAAACGGATTAAAATTCCGAAATGACGTCAAAACGGATTAACATTCCGAAAGTACGTCAAACGGATTACAATTCCGAAATGACGTCAAAACGGATTAACATTCCGAAAATGACGTCAAAACGGATTAACATACCGAAATGACGTCAAAACGGATTATCATTCCTAAATGACGTCAAAACGGATTAAAATTCTGAAATGACATCAAAACGGATTAAAATTCCGAAATGACGTCAAAACGGATTAACATTCCGAAATGACGTCAAATCGGATTAACATTCCGAAATGACGTCAAAACGGATTAACATTCCGAAATGACGTCAAAACGGATTAAAATTCCGAAATGACGTCAAAACGGATTATCATTCCTAAATGACGTCAAAACGGATTAAAATTCTGAAATGACATCAAAACGGATTAAAATTCCGAAATGACGTCAAAACGGATTAACATTCCGAAATGACGTCAAATCGGATTAACATTCCGAAATGACGTCAAAACGGATTAACATTCCGAAATGACGTCAAAACGGATTAATATTCTGAAATGACGTCAAAACGGATCAAAATTCCGAAAACACGTCAAAACGGCTTACAATTCCGAAATGACGTCAAAACGGATTAACATTCCGAAATGACGTCAAAACGGATTACAAATTCCGAAATGACGTCAAAACGGATTAACATTCCGAAATGACGTCAAACGGATCAAAACGGATTAACATTCCGAAATGACGTCAAAACGGATTAAAATTCCGAAATGACGTCAAAACGGATTAAAATTCCGAAATGACGTCAAAACGGATTAACATTCCGAAATGACGTCAAAACGGATTAACATTCCGAAATGACGTCAAAACGGATTAACATTCCGAAATGACGTCAAAACGGATTAACATTCCGAAATGACGTCAAAACGGATTAAATTCCGAAATGACGTCAAAACGGATTAAAATTCCGAAATGACGTCAAAACGGATTAACATTCCGAAATGACGTCAAAACGGATTAACATTCCGAAATGACGTCAAAACGGATTAACATTCCGAAATGACGTCAAAACGGATTAACATTCCGAAATGACGTCAAAACGGATTAAAATTCCGAAATGACGTCAAAACGGATTAAAATTCCGAAATGACGTCAAAACGGATTAAATTCCGAAATGACGTCAAAACGGATTAACATTCCGAAATGACGTCAAAACGGATTAACATTCCGAAATGACGTCAAAACGGATTAACATTCCGAAATGACGTCAAAACGGATTAACATTCCGAAATGACGTCAAAACGGATTAAAATTCCGAAAACACGTCAAAACGGATTACAATTCCGAAATGACGTCAAAACGGATTAACATTCCGAAATGACGTCAAAACGGATTAAAATTCCGAAATGACGTCAAAACGGATTAACATTCCGAAGTACGTCAAAACGGATTAAAATTCCGAAATGACGTCAAAACGGATTAACATTCCGAAATGACGTCAAAACGGATTAAAATTCCGAAATGACGTCAAACGGATTAAATTCTGAAATGACATCAAAACGGATTAAAATTCCGAAATGACGTCAAAACGGATTAACATTCCGAAATGACGTCAAATCGGATTAACATTCCGAAATGACGTCAAAACGGATTAACATTCCGAAATGACGTCAAAACGGATTAAAATTCCGAAATGACGGCAAAACGGATTATCATTCCTAAATGACGTCAAAACGGATTAAAATTCTGAAATGACATCAAAACGGATTAAAATTCCGAAATGACGTCAAAACGGATTAACATTCCGAAATGACGTCAAATCGGATTAACATTCCGAAATGACGTCAAAACGGATTAACATTCCGAAATGACGTCAAAACGGATTAATATTCTGAAATGACGTCAAAACGGATTAAAATTCCGAAAACACGTCAAAACGGATTAAAATTCTGAAATGACGGCAAAACGGATTAACATTCTGAAATGACGTGAAAACGGATTAACATTCCGAAATGACGTGAAAACGGATTAAAATTCCGAATGACGTCAAAACGGATTAACATTCCGAAAGTACGTCAAAACGGATTACAATTCCGAAATGACGTCAAAACGGATTAACATTCCGAAATGACGTCAAAACGGATTAACATACCGAAATGACGTCAAAACGGATTATCATTCCTAAATGACGTCAAAACGGATTAAAATTCTGAAATGACATCAAAACGGATTAAAATTCCGAAATGACGTCAAAACGGATTAACATTCCGAAATGACGTCAAATCGGATTAACATTCCGAAATGACGTCAAAACGGATTAACATTCCGAAATGACGTCAAAACGGATTAAAATTCCGAAATGACGTCAAAACGGATTATCATTCCTAAATGACGTCAAAACGGATTAAAATTCTGAAATGACATCAAAACGGATTAAAATTCCGAAATGACGTCAAAACGGATTAACATTCCGAAATGACGTCAAATCGGATTAACATTCCGAAATGACGTCAAAACGGATTAACATTCCGAAATGACGTCAAAACGGATTAATATTCTGAAATGACGTCAAAACGGATTAAAATTCCGAAAACACGTCAAAACGGATTAAAATTCTGAAATGACGGCAAAACGGATTAACATTCTGAAATGACGTGAAAACGGATTAACATTCCGAAATGACGTGAAAACGGATTAAAATTCCGAAATGACGTCAAAACGGATTAACATTCCGAAAGTACGTCAAAACGGATTACAATTCCGAAATGACGTCAAAACGGATTAACATTCCGAAATGACGTCAAAACGGATTAACATTCCGAAATGACGTCAAAACGGATTAACATTCCGAAATGACGTCAAAACGGATTAAAATTCCGAAAACACGTCAAAACGGATTAACATTCTGAAATGACGTCAAAACGGATTAAAACTCCGAAATGACGTCAAAACGGATTAAAATTCCGAAACAAGTCAAAACGGATTAAAATTTCGAAAACGTCAAAACGGATTAACATTCCGAAATGACGTCAAAACGGATTAAAATTCCGAAATGACGTCACAACGGATTAACATTCCGAAATGACGTCAAAACGGATTAACATTCCGAAATGACGTCAAAACGGATTAAAATTCCGAAAACACGTCAAAACGGATTAACATTCCGAAATGACGTCAAAAACGGATTAAAATTCCGAAATGACGTCAAAACAGATTAAAATTCCGAAAAGACGTCAAAACGGATTACAATTCCGAAATGACGTCTAAACGGATTAAAATTCCGAAAACACGTCAAAACGGATTAAAATTCCGAAAACACGTCAAAACGGATTAAAATTAAGAAAAGACGTCATAACGGATTAAAATTCCGAAAAGACGTCAAAAGGATTAAACTTCCGAAAACACGTCAAAACGGATTAAAATTTCGAAAAGACGTCAAAACGGATCACAATTCCGAAAAGACGTCAAAACGGATTACTATTCCGAAAACACGTCAAAACGGATTTAAATTCCGAAATGACGTCAAAACGGATTAAAATTCTGAAAAGACGTGAAAACGGATTTAAATTCCGAATATCGGACAAAGCAAAGCCCACTAATAAGTTATCATCTTTGTGACAAAATGCGAGTAAAAATTTATTTCTGAGGATATAAAGAAGAAACCCAATCAAGTGCACATCACGCGAATTTTGATATTGGACACCTTGTTATTGGACATCTTATTATTGGACACCTTGTTATTGGATACCTTGTTATTTTGGACACCTTGTTATTGGACACCTTGTTATTGTACACCTTGTTATTTTGGACACCTTGTTATTGGACACCTTGTTATTGGACATCTTGTTATTGGACACCTTGTTATTGGATACCTTGTTATTTTGGACACCTTGTTATTGGACACCTTGTTATTGTACACCTTGTTATTGGACACCTTGTTATATTGGACACTTTGTTATTGGACACCTTGTTATTGGACACCTTGTTATTTTGGACACTTTGTTATTGGACACCTTGTTATTGGGCACCTTGTTTATTGGACACCTTATTATTGGACACCTTGTTATTGGACACCTTGTTATTGGACACTGCTGGTCGCGCTCTAAATTTGTTGAAAAATAGAGCGTGCTAAGAACCAATCACTTTCGAGAATTTTGTTATATTTACGATTAATAGCGAAATTTGCTGCCAATCGCTGTTATTAATCGTGGGTTTTACATACACGCACTATCTATCAAATGTAGTTGTTAATTGTGAATGTTACGATTATCAATCGTAACAAGCACGTTTATTAAACGTAAACTAGTAGTAATCACAGATTAAGAAAATGCGTTCGACAGGTCAATCTCAAACAGAGGATGGTTCTCAATTACTTTCGGGTGATATGAAACCTGTTGGTCTTGGGAACTTATTGGGTTGAAATAGTCTTTTCATTGAGAATTGTGTCAAGGAAGTATAATTCTGAATGGGTGGAATGATATTTCCTGAATATGCATCAATTTAAGTTGTGTATTTTCTAATATTTATTGTAAGTACCGTTCAAGTGTCTCTTCCCTACCCCGCCCAACCCCCAACTCCCCATACACCTACAGAAAGGGAGCCAAAAGTGAAGTCCGAAATTGTGAATAAATCGGTGTGTATTTCCTGAGGCTTATCATATTTTGTTCAATCTGTTTGCTTGCTTCATGAGGTTGAAAGCTAATTGACAGTGAAGACCTGGGAGATAGCCAACCCAATAAATAACACTAAATATAACATTACATTTATGGACAGGTCATGTTGATGTTTGTAAAAGAGAGGTATTACTACCAGGCACAAATTGCAACGGTGACATTTATTTAAAAACTTTGCTTGAACATAACTTTCTAACAAATTTTAACAAAACAGGAATTTGGCATTAATAAATAACAGTAAGCTTATCTCTTTGTTCATAATATACAAATTCGTACACCTTCCATTGTTTATACCTCTAAAAGTAGGTAAGCTTATATTTTACACGCTTTTACATGTCTCTGCAATTCTGCACGACTCATAGCATTATTAAATTTCGAAAGGTTGAACTAGTCTGATTCGGTCTTGACTATACAACTGTCTAACGTAAACCCGAGCTACACAACTCGGTGGGTTATATATTTCAACCACAAATCATGATCATCAGAGTGAAATGACACAGTTCGTGTTGTTTTGATATACAGGCTAGAAGACCGTCGAGCGGGTTTGACAACAGAGCGCCGAACTGCGGCTTATATTCGTACCAGGAGTCGTACACAGCTCCTTAAAACATGATAAATGTTAGCTGCAAGGCTTTTGAATTCCATAATATGTCGAATTTGAAAAATAAAGTAACTTACCCGACGTTGAGATTGCTCCAAAATACGCAACATCCAACACGAGTTGACAAAACAACAAGATCCCAGGCTCTATCCCTTTTCCTCTCTTATGTACCTGGGAACGAGTTTGATGACGAAATGTACGCGGGGGGCCAAATGCGTGTCGATAGATAGAAACATAGCCGAAATCTCAAAAAAGTCCCGCTTGTGTGAGAGAAGGCGAGAGAAGACTGGAAATTAGTCTGCGATCTCCTTCGTCGACCGCAATGACGGTCTTTACGATTAATAAGTAAGACATACGCCTTTTTACGTTAAATAACTGTATATGGGTCTCAAGATTAATAATAGTGACAATTTCACTCCGGAATTAAAAAAACACTCCGGAATTAAATCAACAGCTGTGTTTAGTTTGTCACGAGCATGGGACTACAAAGACAAAATCTTAGAATCATTATCTCAGAGATGTTCTCTATGACGAAAGCACCACAGTATTAAAATTATTTGTCTACAGATACCTGTATTCCATTGATATAAGCCAATGTGCTTGAGAAATACGTCATGATGACATATTGTGATGGCAACGTCAAGAGATAGTTTGACAAGAAATCAGTGGTTTTACCCATCAGCCCTAGCACAACAGAGGGTGTGGCTTGTCCACCTGTTGTTCGGAGACGCATGTTCAAAATGACCTGAAAATGACAAATTAATGTTATTAGAGTCATGTACAGTGTAATAATGTAATATGTAATAATGTAATGTAATAATTTATTTTAAGTCGTTACACAGGGAGTGGTTGCCCATTCTCCCGAGCCAGGGGCTCATGATAAAAGTGCTCGACAACAGAATGTACAAAACTAATAATAATATAGAATATAATTTAATTAATAAGGGGAGACCAAAATCTAAAAAAAATTAAAAAATAAATAAAATAATTAAAATAAAAAATAAAAAATGTGAAAATATGTTAAAATACCACTACATTATTTTGATTTAAAACTATGTAATAATAATTATTAATTGTATAGATATAACACTGACCACCGCTAAATTATATGCAGTTGTTGCACTGGCAGCCAGCTAGGTCAGAATGATTAATTAAGTTCCGAAAATGCTATAACGAAGTAGAAGATTTTGCAGCAGAAGGTACATGTAACTGGTTCCAGACGCGAGAAATAGTATAAGAAAAGGAGTTGTGTAGGTAGCAGCTATTATAAGAATCCTGTACTACATTATAACCGTTACCTCTTAAGGCATATGGAGTGATACAGGGCTTGAAAAAGTTAGAAATGTAGGTTGGACCTTGTTGTTTGAAACTCTTAAAAGATACGATTAATGACTGTTCAAGCCGTCTGAGCCCATTACCTCCCACTCCCCTAACAGGGATGGCCTATTTCACAAGATCATTGCAACTACAGTCCAACCTCCACTAATGGACATCTCCCATGAGCGCACACCTCTCGTAAGTGGACACTTTGCAGGGGTTTCATTAATTTTGGAAGTAGGTGGCTTACCATGGTGGAATAGGCTGTGACCAATTAAGGGGCCACAAGGCCCCTTTTTGCTAGGGGGTAAGGGGGCATGCCGCCCAGAAATTTTTGGAAATGTAGAAGCTCGGAAATGCAATTTCCAACATTCTGGTAGTCAAATCTAGTGCTCTGTATAACAATTTTTATCGATCACAGTAGATCTCAGGTATTTTAAACGATCTTGCGATTATTAGAGTGTTTGAAGTTTAAAGACTTACTCTGTTACAGTCGTTGTTTTCTTTCTTTCATAAATCTTATAAGTAAACTCTCAGAAAGCCAGAAGGCTTGATTAGTAAGCGGCAGCAAGAGGCAACGAAGGCGGCGGTAGACCACCGGTAGCCGGCTTCTAATGAAACCCCTGCACTTTGTCGTGTTCCCAGCTACATCATGTACATGTACATACAAACACTACATCTTTAAGTTTGGAATTCCCTTGATGAAAGCACTAAACTTCTTTCACCTCCTCAATTTAAAAAGAAATTAAAACTTGATTTCATTGATAACTATTAACATCTCTTACTGGACTTGCTTAGAATATTAAATTATAGAATTTTAGCTTTGCTGCTTGCTATCTTAATGTTATTAATGCTATGTGTGTGTATGTGCGTATGTGTGCTAGTGTGTGTATACATGTTTATTTTGGTGCTTTCCTGTCTGTCCATTTATTCCTTATCAATACTTAATAAATAACTGGCTGCCTGGCTCGTCTAGCCCCTATGGTTATTTCAGGCAGCCAGTACTCTACTATTATAATAATAAAAAATTGTAAATTGTAATTTTTTTGAGAGAGTACAAATAAATGTTGTTGTTGTTGTTGTTGTTGTTGTTGTTGTTGTTAACCTCCCATAGGCAGACACCTCTCGTACATGTATGCTGAAACTTAGTCATGGTCCCAGCCACAAACAAACACTACATTTTTAACCTGAGCCCATAAGCGGACACCTCTCTTGTTCTGGTTTGGACAGTTTTTCTGGTCCCAAGGGTGTCTGCTTACGGGAGGTTCAACTGCAATTTTCTTTTTTATACTCCTGGGTGCCAATAGCAAAGTGCCAAGGGCTCACTAACCATTAGGCCACTGTGGTAACCATGAGTGGCAACTGTGGTGATATCACAGTGATATGAGAGGGGAGGGGGATCTGGGGGATATTCTGTTAATGGTTTTATAACATAGAGGGCAAAATTACTGAATGCTGATTGGCTGAGACAGAGGGCGTTTTTCATTAATTTTGGTTTGCCCGGGGCAAAATTACTTGATCCTGATTGGTCGAGCGGCAAAATTCCTCGCTCCTAATTGGCTGAGCGCGCTGCACTCAGTTGGCTTCTTGACGGCGGGATTTTGAGCAGAATTTTCAAACACAGCGCTCGCTTGTACGTCGCTTCGGAGTTTGACTTCAGTTTCCCGAGTTATTTGATGAAAAAGGAACGGAAACCGTGTGATAGCTTGAAACGAAATTCCGAATGCTGAATCTCAGTGTTTCACTCGAAGCAACAGAAGATTATTTCAGTTGAAAACTAGAAAACTTGCATCAGCTAGACACTTGGCGAGTTTGCGACGAAATTCATTCATGGCTGCCAACTGACTTCTTCGCTTCACCTCTGTAAATACGGGCTTCATCACATGCAACCAAGAGTATAAAAGATCACAGAGTTTGTTCAAAGAAAGAAGAAGGTAAAATTAAACTGGATAAATTACCTCTACAAGTTTGTTTGGACTCGTCGTTTGCTCACGGTTTTATCGATGTAGGATTGACATGTCAAGCAGCTCGAAGCGGAAAGCCGGCTTCAAAACATGCAAACTTGGCTTGATTGCAAGCTTGTTATTTTTTTTATTTTCACGACTTACAATTTTCTCTTAAGATTTACATAACAGTCAACGTTACCCTGTTCTGAACGTAAGGGTTTGCTTGATCTTCCTGTGATTCTGTGTGATTTTTGGAAGGAATATCAGTTCGTTCCGCCGCGGCTGAATTTAGCTTCGCGGCGCTTTGAAGGTTTTCCGAAAATTTTGCCCTCTATGTCATAAACAAGTAATCGCATGTTTCCTCGTAAAATTAAGGATTAATATCACTTGTGTTTTCAGAAGTTGCAGAAATTGCCCTTGTCGCTGCGCGACTCGGGCAATTTCTGCAACTTCTGAAAACACGCGTGATATTAATCCTTAATTTTACTCGGCCCCATGCGATTACCTATACAAAGTGCCTATAACCCCAAAAAATATTTTTGCCCCAAATGAATGTTTATATTATGCTAAGCAAAATTCCGCAAAACAATTTTTGTTTTGGTTAAAACGGCAATTTTCTATGGGACATCAAAGTTAGGGTTGTTTTCCCCACGGCCGAGTCAAAGGGAGACTGGGACTAGTGACATCATTCCAGGCCATTGGCGCCAGTTTTGAACTGGAAAGCAGAGGAATTGATCTTGATATGATGGGTTTTACAGATTTTTTGTAGAATGTCAATGTAATAACTTTTTTTCTGGGTAACCTGAAATATTATACGTTTGTTTAATGCATTACGCTATTTTTTACGAGAGCTGTGGAATTGATTCGGACTATAAATTCGCTCATGTCTATACGCTTTATATTGAGCCGAACTCACAGAAATGTCACGCAACCTCCCGTCCAAAGACACTACTACAAACACGAGACTAAAGTACCTTGAATACTTGAAAAATAATTTCTTACAACTAATATTATGAATGAGGTAGGGAAAGATTATCATGTAAATTGCTTGAGTATTCTAAACTCAAAGACCGTCCACGAGCCCAAATAAAAACCAGTCCACGCGGTGTTGCTGAACAGGGAAATTATGACATTTCACACGGCACACACAGCTGAATTGAATGAACAGAATCGCTTCACAGGTTTAAACAACGATGGAATATACTGAATTGGCTTAAGTATTTGTCCTCCTTTGATGTAGCCAGATCAGTAAAAATTTGAAGTGCCGTGAAATGTGTTGATTGTCCGCGTAGTATAAACACTGTATAAACAGACCGAGCAAGTTAGTCTGAATCAAATCAGCCGTGCTCACTGCACTAGAATCGCTTACGGTAATGCATCTTAACAAAGATAATATTTTGGTTCAGCAAGAATAAATTATTACCTTGAATTCTACGAAAATTCTGGAACCCAAACGAAGCAAATTTAAGTCCTTATAATTTGTACAAAGACAGAAACTCTAATTTCATCTTTACTCAATCTTCGCTGCAGACTCGCCGATCGATCAACCCAGAAAACTTGACCGTGAAATCTTGATCTCTGAAGTGCTAAGAGCAACGGCAAAGAACGGCTCGGCTCAATTTTGCACGCATTTCTAGCTCAGAACAACTCAAGGCTCACGAGCGAGCGATTGATGGCCTGGAATGACGTCATGAATTGTGCTAGATCCAGTACTTTCACGATGGTTCTGCTACTCGGTCATGTTTTTAAATAATGCGATTTTCCCAGACAGAAAATTCATAAAAATCGCGGTTAACCATTTCAACCAAAAAGATTTTTCTTTTCGGCGTTCTGCTCAGAAAAATGGATAGATTTTTTGGAACAAAAAAGTTTTGGGGGTTATAGGCACTTTAAGGTACTTTGGCTTGTAAGATTCCCTTATCGCTAGGGAAAATCATTGGTGTTGCTAATTAGCCTGCGTAGCAGTTGTTTCCTCCTAATGGTTAGCGTGTTGGACTCCAGATCAAGTGGTCTGGGTCCGAGCATTGGCCAGGGTTACTGTGTTGTGTTCTTGAGCAAGTCCACTTTACTCTCAGTGCCTCTCTCCACCCAGGAGTATAAATTGGTACCAGCAAAATTAATTGTCTGGGCAACCTGACAAAAATGCTGGGGGGGGGGGGGGGGGGGGGGGTCCTGTGATGGACTAGCATCCCATCCAGGGGAGTAGCGATACTGTTTATGAACACTTTGATGAAACAGAAACTTTTGAAGCTGACCTCTCTTAGGAATGAAAGTGATTATTATTGGAGTAAAAAAAAATCAACTTTGTTTAATGAGGGAAGTGCACTTAACAGTCTTGCGACTGACAAATCTGTGGGCCTTGAATCCCAGATCGAATTTGAATTTAGAAGTGTTGGTTTTTGTGGAGGGGGGAAAACCAGAGTACCCAGCAAAAAACCCTCAAAGCATGGACGAGAACCAACAACAAACTCAACCCACATATGATGCCGGGTCCAGGATTCGAACCCAGGCCACATTGGTGGGAGGCGTGTGCTCTCACCACTGCACCATCCCTGCTCCCCTGGAGTGTATCGGAGCTGCATCATCCTCGGAGACCCAGAGGCAGTTGGTGGGGGCCGAGGGGAAAAATCAGCAAAGAAAAGTAGAAGAGTACAATTTTTTTCCCTCGCCCCCACCCCCTGGGTCCCGGTGGATGGATCTCCGTGAACTGCCTACCTGAGGAAATGACTCAATAGACCATAGCACAATTGCAATCCACTGGACATTTTCTTCAGCGTCTTTAACTGAAAGTTCCAAACTAATCACAGCAATCCATATCAAGAAACACCCTGCGCCATAAGACACCTTCATTTGAACAGAATGCTTCGAGTAAAACCAAAACTGCACCAGTATGAAGAACTCCAGAATTGGCATGTACACCGCAGATATTCTGATATACACAGGCAACGGGGTGGAAAAAGCGAAGAAACAGTTCACCAGCGAGGCTGTAAAGTTAGCGGTGGCCCACAGAATGCTGAGTCCTTCGACAGAACGACCCTTCCAGTTCTTCCATATTTGCGGTACCAAAACAATGAACCAAATGGTACTGCTAAAGTAGCCGCACACATTCGCGAACCCGCAGACTGCCTTGGGCCAAGCCTTGCGGCAATTTTCGTAGAGTAAGTTGATCGGCATGGCCTCATCTGCCAGTCAACGGAGGAAATAGCTACCAGGGCCGTAGCTAGAATTTTTTGAATGGGGGGCAATGAAGCGAGTGCCGAAGCCGCGAGCCGCTAGGGGGGTCTGGGGGCATGCCCCCTCAGAAAATTTTGAAATCTAGAGGCGCGGAAATGCTATTTTCAGCATTCTCCATGATATATTTTGTCAAAAAATCAATCTCGATCAAGTGTAAAATGACAGGTATTTTTAGTGCTTACAGAAATATTTCCGAGGTTTTGTTAACTTGATACATACCGTATATCGGCCTTAGTACACTAAACATTTTATTAGTCTATTTCGTGTGTAAAAGATGTCTCAGTTGGATTTCCGCTCCAAAATATATTTCTCAATCAATCGTAAATGTTTCAAGTTAGTATGGTACCGACAGTCAAAATATAACTACTTACTTAGTTACCTAAGAAGTAAGAAGTTCTCGCCTCTTTGTTCCCCATCATCTTGATTTAATATACCGAGCAAAATCTGGGGAGAGTACCAAGCCTTTGAAATGTTCAATCTTGTTTTTGAAAGACCCTCGGCATATATTTTTATCAAGAAGGCGGCTGTTTGAACGCGAAAAAAACATACGCAGTTTTCGTTTTTCAGAAAGCATTACCCATTCTTGGGGGGCAACTGCCCCCCTTGCCCCCCCGCTAGCTACGGCCCTGGCTACTGGACAATGCGATAAAGGAGTTTCGGTTTCGGATGGTAAAACTAGACTTGGGGATCCGCCATTTTGAAAAAGAACAAACCGGAAGAGTGACGCGAGGGGGCTGGGAACGAAATGAGTAGAGGGCAGCGGGGGGTGGGGGGGGGGGGGGTTTAAAGTAATTCCATCGAAATAAAAGTTATATTAGGGGCGGACCATTAGATATCCCGGGAGGGGGGTGACAATTACCAAAAAAAAATTCCTGCAAAGGAAAATTGTCTAAAAAAAATATCCTGCAAGCAGCTGACCATCAAAAAAAAATTCCTGCAAGCAAACTGGAACATATGTATATATAAGAAGATCTGTGAAAAAAAAATTTGTGCAGAGTTTGCTCTCCTAAAAAAAAAATCCTGCAGACAACTCAGGCTGGAAAAAAATATCATGCACTGGAATTTTTTTACCCCCCCTCCCGGGATATCTAATGGTCCGCCCCTTACATAAGAAAGTTTCTGAAACTTTCCCCAGTTGAACATTGCGATGTAATGTTTCAAAATATCGAATAAAAAGAATAGGTCACCAGCCCCGCGAAAGAGATATAATCGACTAAAAATACCTAATAATTCCTTACAAAATCAACCAAAAACACCAGGAGCCCATTACCCCCTGATTGGCCCTGAAAACACATACCGTATTTTTTCACGTTTCCAGTTATTATTAATTTTTCTGCACTGAGAATTGGTCTATACTCCTTGTATTGAAAGAAGATGACTACTAGACTTAAATATGCGAAAAACCCTCGAATTTAAGGTGGCTGGTAACGGTTTACAGCCCCTGTGTTTTGATTGATCGATACTACCATCCTATATCAGTTGATGTTAAAATAAAGGTATCAAACGATTGCCCAATCATCGGTGAACAAGTTATGATAATATTTGTGACATAATAAGTTACCATAGCAACAGTATTACCTGTCAAAACACCCTTATTTTTAGCTTTAAGTGCTTATAACTCAAAAACGAGCCCAGTGACCCCCATTTTTTATAATTGAATAATGATCAGCATGTTAAGATACAACTTTTTGCAAAGTTTAAAAAATTATGCGGAGGGAATTCAGAGCCACCTTAAATTTACGAAAATTTAAGGTGGCTCTGAATTCCCTCCGCATAATTTTTTTAAACTTTGCAAAAAGTTGTATCTTAACATGCTGATCATTATTCAATTATAAAAAATGGGGGTCACCGGGCTCGTTTTGAGTTATAAGCGCTTAAATCTAAAAATAAGGGTTTTTGACAGGTAATACTGTTGCTATGGTAACTTATTATGTCACAAATATTATCATAACTTGTTCACCGATGATTGGGCAATCGTTTGATGCCTTTATTTTAACATCAACTGATATAAGATGGTATTATCGATCAATCAAAGCGCAAGGGCTGTAAACCGTTACCAGCCACCTTAAATCCTGACTTTAGCACTGAAATACTTTTAACTTTATAACATTTCCATAAGGTAAGTCGGCCCGGGTTCCAGAGGCTTTTCGTGCAATTTTACTCGCAATAGTTTGCAATAATACGACCCTTTCGGTATTCCCATACATTTCTTTATATAATTTTCCAAGTTACAAACGGTCACACAGCTTATCCCCGCCCCCTACCCCCATGCTTCGCGCTCAGTTCCTGTTCCTCGCGGCTACAACGACCTGAGAAAATAGAGAGGCTGTGAAGAGTCTAGTTCGAGTTCGTTCATTCGTTTATTCGTTCGTTCATTGTTTCATTCATTCATTCGTTCGTTCGTTCATTCCCAAGCGTTCATTCGTTCGTTCGTCTGTTCGTTCGTTCGTTCGTTCGTTCACTTGTTCGTTCGTTCACTTGTTCGTTCGTTCATTTGTTCGTTCGTTCGTTCGTTCGTTCGTTCGTTCGTTCGTTCGATCGATCGATCGATCGATCGATCGATCATTCATTCATTCATTCATTCATTCATTCATTCATTCATTCATTCATTCATTCATTCATTCATTCATTCATTCATTCATTCATTCATTCATTCATTCATTCATTCATTCATTCATCATTCATTCATTCATTCATTCATTCATTCATTCATTCATTCATTCATTCAAGAAGCTAGCACACACAAAAAAAAACAAGTATGTTTGGCTACTATAATTTTATTAATTTTCTTTACCCTCAGTATACATCCTTCCGGCCTTTTTCTGGCCAATTCAAAATATTTCACAAAGTTGAGGCAAAGCAAGTTGACACAGCGCTGATATATATTTTTGAAATTGAAAATTATTTTCTGTCTTTCTGATTATTTGTTTAATTATTCAATGTGGCTCCAATGATTCCATAGGATTGCTTGTTCCCTTGCATCGTGCTTCATCCATCAGTAGCACTAGTATTGGACTGATGAAAGAAAATGAAAATAAATTGAAAGTTAGATCATGTCGGCTATCAGCGGTGATGTAACAACGTGGGAAAAGTCGAACTACAGTCAAAGCTCTGGTAAGCTACCACCTCGGACATTCGAAAAAGTGGTCGTAACTAGAACTGGTCGCTTACGAGAATGGGCTCTCTTAAGTGACCACGCGCTGAAATAATAGAGACTGTCCGCTTACGAAATGTACGAAAGCGAATATACAGGTCACGCATCCACAGAGATTGAAAACTTCTCTTATTCAGATCGATGATTACAAATAATACAATGTCTCATAAATGTGCAACACAACAAGTGGTTGCTTATGAGAGCTTTTAATTACAGAGTTGAGTGACAATGGTGGTCGTAACTATAACTTGGTCGCTTATGAGAGTGGTCGCAACGAGAGCTTTGACTGTAGCAGTCTTATCCCAAAGATATTCACGTGATCTCAATTTTCACTCGCGTTACCATGGACTTTGTAAATTGTCCACGACACGATATTACAATCGCTCTTATTGGTCAAAAACAAGAGAGGATGATCTAAGAGAAGGATTCCCTGTACCCCATGATAATTTTTGGAAACCATATTAATAGTTTCGAGCCATGATGTGAAAGTTATTTTTCCTTCTTTCTGATCGAGGCTCTGACATGACGTCACTCGAACTGACCAATCAGGTAGCGTTCTCAAAATAGCTCAGCTATGGACTGGAAATGAAAAGTAGATTTCAAAAAATTCTCATTGGAAGATACCCATGTATGGAGGAATGCTTCTCTTATATCATCTCTTGTCCAAAGATATTCGGGTGATTGCAATTTACACTCGCGTTATCATGGATTTTGAAAATTGTCCACGGTACTATTGATATTACATGCACACTCGCTCTGATTAGCAAAAAAACATTCACATTTCTTTTCTTTCTTTTTTCTTCTTTTTTCAGTTGGGGTGTCATAGTAATTCATGTAATGAAATCAAGGAAAGACCAGGAGCATGACTGGCTTGCAAATTAACAATTACTTGCATTTACTTAGGGGTAGACCATTCAACTTCTGAGGGGGGGAGGGGTTGGGTGATTTTGAAAAAAATATATCCTGCAAGAACACTTGTACATAAAAAAAAATTCGTGCACACGACCACTGCCGAAAAAAAATTCCTGCAAGGCAATACCTGATGGGCTGACACATGCAACTTCAGAAAAAATATCATGCACACACATGCCCCGAGAAAAAAATTTATTGCGCGTGAAAAGATTTGAAAATAAAATTCGCGCCTATACCAAATCACCCAACCACCCAACTACTCCCCCCCCCCCCCCCCCCCTCAGAAGTTAAATGGTCAACCCCTTAGCTTAGGCTTTGTATTTGCTTTCCGTCTGTGCTTGGTTGAAAAACGTTAGCTCTTACAAGAATATGGTGTTTTCTCAGATTCTTAGCGCTATACAAATTTATGTTTATTTATTTAGCCAATCAGATTTAGACTTGCATTGATTGCCCTTTTGCCAGCCTCTGATTGGTTCATTGCGTTATTTATGGCCAAAGTGATTGTTTCCATGACAACTTTGATTTTGCTTTACCACACTCAATTAAAAAAAACCAGGTCTCTGTAAAATTTTGGTCTAAAGAACGTTTTCTCAAAAATTTCATTCTAATAATAAATAACTGATATGCATAAACCAAGGTACATAGTTTACCTTATAAACTGGACGATAGTAAATCTGTGCTCAGCTCAACTTTGTTATCTGCTTATCGATCTTCTCCAAATCAATATCTGCCTCCTTAGAGTCTCTTTCCTGTCTTTCTTTAGCAACTGTCTGTTCTTCCGCTGCAGTGTTGGTGGTCTCTCGCTTCTCAGTTTTGCTATTTTTAGACGTGCTTCGCCCTCCTCGAGGTCCAGTTACCTCAACATTGTTGTTGCTAAGGCTCCTTCCTCCGCGAGGCCCTGAGTTACTTGCTCCACTGCGCGTCCCCATGGCGCCCTCTGATAAAATGGCTCTTCCACCGCGGGGCCCATTTTCCACGTCACGTCCTCCACGAGGACCGTTCGAATTTTCAGTGTTAGTAGCACTACGTCCCCCGCGAGGTCCAGAGATGTCCCTTCCGCCACGTGGCCCACTGAAAATGTCCCGCCCACCCCGTCCGCCCACTGGTCCGGCTTCATAATAAACAGCCCTTCCTCCCCTTGGCCCGTAATCATAATATCCCTCTCCTTCATACTCAAAGGCACGACCTCCCCTCGGACCGAAATCCATTTCTCCTAGGGATCTTCCCCCTCTCGGACCATAAATGTCTACATATCCCAGGTCTCTACCTCCGCGGGGGCCATATGTGTACTCAAGGTCTCTTCCTCCACGAGGACCATCGTAATCAACAGACCTACCACCGCGTGGACCGTACATTAGTGACCTACCCCCTCTTGGACCAAAAACAACATCATACAAAGCCGATCGACCTCCACGTGGACCCTCGAATAGAGATCTTCCACCACGAGGGCCAAGATCTAAGGATCGACCACCCCTGGGGCCATTTTCCGCAGATCGACCTCCCCGGGGACCAAATTCTAGAGATCTACCGCCCCTTGGACCGTATTCTACAGCTCTACCTCCCCTGGGGCCGTAGTCTATGGCTCGACCACCACGTGGACCATAATCTTCTATGGATCTTCCACCACGGGGTCCATACAAAAGCGATCTACCACCCCGGGGACCATTTTCTATTGCCCGTCCTCCTCTAGGTCCGTAATCAATTGCTCTACCTCCCCTGGGCCGTATTCTAAGGCTCTGCCACCCCTTGGTCCAAAGTCTATGGCTCTACCACCCCTGGGGCCGTATTCTATGGCTCTACCACCCCTAGGTCCGAAATCTATGGCTCTACCTCCCCTGGGGCCGTATTCTATTGCTCTACCACCCCTGGGTCCGTAATCAATTGCTCTACCTCCCCTAGGGCCAAAAAATACAGATCTTCCTCCACGAGGACCATATTCAATGGATCTCCCACCTCGTGGACCAGAATTTACATCTCTACCACCCCGTGGACCGGATTCAACTGATCTACCACCCCTGGGACCATCATTTTGAACTGACCTGACTCTTTCCTCCCTGGGACCTTTCTCCCCCACATCTCTACCTCCTCGTGGGCCACTGGCTGCAGACTCGATATCTCTTCCTCCACGGGGTCCGCTCGCCTCATCTGCGTTAGCTTTTGTGTCGGAAACTGCTCGCCCTCCTCTCGGGCCTGCATCAGCTACAGTGTCTCTGCCTCCTGCTTTTTGATCCGCTGTTGCGGTTCTCTTTGTCTGCGATCCTTCGACTGCTCTTCCGCCTCTTGGTCCAGTCGTTTCTGTGCTTCGTCCTCCACGTGGTCCAGTTTCACTTTCCACAGATCTCCCCCCACGAGGTCCATTGTCGTTCTCCGCAGACCTCCCTCCACGAGGTCCATTGTTGTTCGCCACAGACCTCCCCCCACGAGGTCCATTGTCGTTCTCTACAGACCTCCCTCCACGAGGTCCATTGTCGTTCTCCACAGACCTCCCACCACGTGGTCCATTGTCGTTCTGCAAAGATCTCCCCCCACGAGGTCCATTGTCGTTCTCCACAGACCTCCCTCCACGTGGTCCATTGTCGTTCTGCACAGATCTCCCTCCACGAGGTCCATTGTCGTTCTCCACAGACCTCCCTCCACGTGGTCCATTGTCGTTCTGCACAGATCTCCCCCCACGAGGTCCATTGTCGTTCTGCACAGATCTCCCCCACGTGGTCCAGCCTCACTTTCCACAGATCTTCCCCCTCGGGGTCCATAGTAAACACTCCTTCCCCCACGGGGACCATAGTATGCACTCCTACCCCCACGAGGACCAAGTGAACGCTTGTAGTCTTCGTCGCCTTCGTTTTCATAATATTCCTCGGGCGGCTCAAATGGACCATACCACTCTCCGTAAGTGGGGTTATCGGGGTAGTACAGTTCGTATTCCCGTCCGTCGAAATCCCTCGGATAAAATGACCCGTAATATAGCGATTCGCTGCCAGTACTCTCAGCTTGATTGTCTTCATTTTCCTGGTTTTCTGCCGATCTTCTTTTCTCTTCTTCGATGCTGTAGGAGTTTTTCACCGATCCAACATTGTTGTAAAATACCTCGTCTCTTTTTGCGACGGTTTTTTTCTGCTCTACAGTTTGAGTCACTTGTTCGTCGGCAATGACTTCGCTCAGGCTTAAGACGCAAAAAAGAAGCATCAATGCTCCCGTCTTCATGTTGTGCGATAACTCTCTCAGAGCTCACCACTTCTTTGAAGGAAATTCTGTGCTGGTATACAGTGAAACAAAGCTAGTTATTAGCGCCAATTTTCGAGTAAAAGTCGCCAGAATTTTAAGGTAAGGAAAATTTCCCCTTCTGTCTTTATATCTTATTTTTTATTGCTTCAATAATTGATGATCTCTTTAGCGAATTTCATTTCACGCAATATGACATGTGCGTAACACTGGATGTCTTACGCTGGTGATAAAACCACAAACAATAGCCACTGTGCTTGATAACGTAGCTCAAAAACAAACTATCCACATTCCTTCTTACTCCAGCCCAAATAAAAAGCATTGTGCTTTTCTCCATGCTACCCAAATAAACTTTACAAGGAGATCATAGAGAAAATGACAGTATTGGGATAAAAATTGATCGTCGCTTTCCGATGTCGCACGTTTTCTTGGACATTTCGCGCCAGATGGACAAATAAATAAATTTTGGGGGTGGTTTGGAACGTGTTGGTCAACTATAAAAGGCTATCACGATCGATAAGAGAAACTCATTCTTTTTTATTCTTATAGATTGAACATTTTTCTGTTCCTCATAGAAACCATTAATGCGTAATCAGGAACAAAATTGAGCGCGAAATCGTAATGAGAATCGTAAATAAATTGCGCGTATGCGTTAAAATAAAAACAATTGCAAATTCTGCGCTGGATTTTATTGACAAACTGTCGACCTCCTGTCGAGATATAGACTAAATTCGTGGTTAATTTATTTACAGCTTCGGTACTCAATAGTTTAATTCAACTCTCAAAGTGAACATATGAAGCTTAAAAGAATTTGAAGAGGAAATAAGGAACATTGAAAGAGAGTTTACAACAATACAGTGAGGTTTCTTAAATTGCTGTATGGTCACTGTACGGTGCAAGGATAGGTAAAGAAATGCCGACTTCTTTGACTAATGCAGTTCTTATTAAAGATCAAATGATATTGAAGCTAAGGGTTGCGCATTTTCGCTAACTGAAGTACACAGCATTGTAAAATGTTTCGAATCATTCGCTCGCTGTCCGTTTACATAAAACATGAGACTAAAGTTGTTATTTCTGCGCGGACAGATCGCCATTAAGATTCCGTTTCATGATAAATGTTTTTATTTTTAATTAATTTCACTATTTCTTCGTATTTGCCCTTTTATTTGTCAAATGTACATCAGTTACACCCACACCTGTGTTTAACAGACCTACAGACCTGTTACATTCGTCCTCTCAGATTTTGTGACCGTAATGTTATGGTATCTGTAATTTTGGAACAATCTTTCGCAACTAAATCAGTGCTCGCGCTTCATTAATCTAATTATTAGTCAATTCCCTCACTTTCAACTTTATATACATCGTTTAAATTGTATTTTTTGTGACCGTGATCTCTGTTATTCTTCTCTTTATTTCGATAATATATAATTCCTTCGGGGGTTAAAAAAGCGACTCTTTATAGCTGAAATTGGGTAAATTTAGTCAGAATTCTGCTTTCTGTTTATTATGATTATTTTTATCATTGTTTCTTTGTGTTTGGGTATCTCGTACTGCGCAGGCGTAATCCATGACGTCATTTTGTTGTTCTAATTTAAGCAACACCGGTCTTTTACGCAATTTGTACCACTGAACCGAGTTAACAAATGAGAGTGCCCGTCATCAACAACACACTTGCTCTTTTGTGGTCTGGCCATATCTGGGTCCCCACGAATAACATCTGCGATTGAACGACCACACAACGCAGACTTTGTTCGAGGTGCAATTTTCCCATTGGCGTACGCACGTGCTAAAATTGACAATCTCGGTTTTGCAATCAATATAAAACCAAAAGAATCTTTTACGTCCACTGAACGTAAATAGAAGCAAGGATACGCAAAAGCAATTATTTTTAGGTTTTAATCGTGCCCGCTGGCGTTTTACGTCTTTCGGATTGTTTCCGAAGTACGCGTTCGGAGCAAGTCCAAAAAAGGAAACCTTACGAATTGAACACATCTCCACGTGACGATGATTGGTTTTTCTCCATGTCCTAGGGAACATGTCTTCATGTCTCCTTTCATCTATTTTATTTTTTTATTTTTTTTAATAGAAGTAACTTTCAGTCACAACATTCCAAATATTAATTTTACAAACAATGATAAAAAAAACACAATTTCGGCATTAAAGACAGCAATAAAAACGATTCTAATGACTATACACTTGATACTAGTAACCATACAGTACAAAAAAAAAGAAAATGAAAGAAAAAAGGAAAAAAAGTGGAGGCGCGCAGGAAGGCTGACCATAAGTAGATATAAACATTTCAAACTATATAAAAAAGAATAAATTTAACCCGTTCACTCCCAGAGTCAAACCTTGAGCCAATAAATGTGATTGTACCTTTTGAGTTTGTGGATCATGAAACCCTAGTGTGTGACCATTCAAATGAAAGCTATATTGAGCAGTACTTTCATGTGATACTGTTTGTTTTTTGACAATTTTTCAAAACGAAATTCAAGATTTTTCCCTCAGTTTTGAACTTAGCACTCTTGGGAGTTCTAGTTGCCAAGGCAAAAACACTTTTCTTTGAAATTCTTCTTCCATCTTCTTGTTCTTAAACTGAAGGCCAGACAGTTTCCCTACACCACTGTTTTAAAATTCACAGTTTTGATAAACGTGAGAGTTTGTCAACTCGGAAGACGGGCGATCAAGAGTTTCTGTAAAGCCCGGGTTAAATGAGGATGAGAGTTGCTAAGAGTTCAAACTCTTGCTCTCGTTTGGCCTGAAACTCTCATGTGCTCTCGCTATGAGCCCCCCCTCTCGCTATGAGGCCACTCTCGTCCACGTCATACGCTCTCGTCGTATTCAACGTGCTCAATTTTGTCCGACAAGAGTTTTCTCTCTCGTCAAATCTCGTTCGTGTTTGCCCACGTATAAAAACGGTACGCAAAAAATCGTATTTTTTTCAATATCGATATTATCAAAACGTTCGGAACAGCTATCGGTGAAACTTTTTTCGAAAAGTCTAAGTTCTCACTAAAACATTTCGCTAAAACAAAACAAAAAATTCCAGCAATCATCGTAAAGTGAAAGTCAGTGATTTGTTCTCTATCAAAGCGTTTTTCCGTTTTACAATATAAGGCCGGCATAGGTTGATGGGATTATATGTCACTGACACTGACAAATGGCGGCAACAAGTTGAAATGACAACTGATAAATGGCCCGATATAATTTAACTTGTACCGGTCATCCTTGACAACTCGAACAATCAGTAAGCGGCAAAAAGGCTAACAAATGATATGCCTTACGGTCATTTCTACTACAGTCGAAGCTCTCTGAAAGTGTTTTCAAACTCATAATTTATGACGAGTCTTGTCAAAACTCTTAACCTTAGCGTTTGATTACGACTAATAAGGAAATGACATTCAATTTATCTTGTGGTACTTGGGATTGCAAACATTACCGGCTTTTCAATTCACATCTGCACACTCAAGATTCTGAAACAAAGGTGCTCAATCTGACCATTTAACTCTTTCACTCCCAAAAGTACCCACAATTAAAATTGAAAAATATTTCCATTTTTTTTCATAGTAACGTAAAACAAATGGCACGACGTGAAAGTAATGATCAATAGGTTTCATTTGGATGGTCACACACTAGGGTTTCATCCACACAGTTAGAACCACTTTGTAAAGCGTAATAAACATGATAGTACAGCTCAATTCCCCGTTGTAACCGCGAATCTTGAAAAAGTTGGCCAATTTTTTCAAGTTCGCCGTTCGCAATCTGTCTTAATCTTTTCCATCTTCAACCATCCTTGTTCCTGTTTGGTTTATTATCACCTCTTTGGTGTTTCTCTACCATAGTTAACTATTATTTTGCGGCTTTCTTCAATTTGAAGGTGATTTTGCATTCGCAAAAATTACTTAAAATATCGTGACATAGCTCCGTTAGTAATAGAAAACATGTCCCATGTTCTTATAGTTATAGAAATAGGAGTGGAAGTTTGGCGAACAAGAAGTGCTGTTTTCCACAGCTGTTTCGAGCTCTTTCAAACTTTCATTCTTAGAAAACTTTTAAAATTAAGAAATGGAAACACGCCTTTCAGCCCACCTGTATGTCGCCCATATTCGTTCCCAGGGTCTCTCTTCTTCCCGTCGGACAGACCCAAGGAACGAGGTTGCTTTCAGCCAATCAGAAGGTGCGCATCTCTTGGCTATTTTCTTATTCCAAAATGCATAATAAATGGCCAAACGAGATTTTGAGATTTAACTGTTTATTCTAGTCGCCTTCTGTGACAGCTGTCACTCTCATTTACATTCATGTGTGGAGCTATTCCATTTATGGGCTTGCTCCTCGAGTATTACTAAATTGATGAACAAAAAACGTTCAGTCTCGAATTCCACTACAGTAGATAATTACTTATATCACAGTTAAACCAAGCTAAGATTAAGTTTGGATTAATCTCAACCCTTTCACTCCCAAGAGTACTAAGTTCAAAGCTGAGTTAAAAATCTTGAATTTCATTTTGCAAAATTGTCAACAACAAACAGAACCACTTGAAAGTACTGCTTAATAGCTTTCATTTGAATGGCCACAAACTACAGTTTCATCCACAGACTTAAAAGTTAGAAACCACATTTATTGACTCAAGGTTTGACTCCGGGAGTGAAAGGGTTAAGATAGTATTTGAACACAACCGTTTCACAGCCAAGAGTGCCCAAGTCCAAAATGAAAAAAAAAAATCAAAAATGTCATTTTGCAAAAAACTGAAAAAACAAATTGTACCACACAAAAGTAATGTGCAACAGCTTTCATTTGAATGATCACACACTAGGATTTCATCCACAAAGTTAGACCCACCTTGTAGAGCATAATAAATGAAAGTGCTGCTCAATAGCTTTCATTTGAATGGTACCACATAAAAAATGACTCTCACATAATTATGTTTGAAATATGAATATTTTAAAATATATTAAATACCATACTAGTTTTTATCTTATCCTTTTGTTGCCTTTGGCCAACAATAAAAAGGTTTATGAAATGTAACCAGGTACTCATCCTCATAACTTTTACTTGCAAGTAACAAGCTTTTCCTATTACTACATGTACACGTATGAAACTCTTACTAATCAAGTGACTGATTTATTGACTGACTGGAGACCATTTGTTTTTTTATGGGGCTGGCGAAATTTTATGAGTTGTCCCGGTAATATATGAACCCCCCCCCCCCCTCCCCCCCTTACATCAGAAATTTATTACCTGTCCCCCCCCCCCCTACATCCATTTATACTCCATTATTTTTATGGCCAGTTCCCCCTTTGAAGCTATTTTTTGCCACGCACCCCTCAAATCCCACCAGCCTCCCCCAGCTCACAAAAAATGGACAGTCCCTTGATTGACGATTGATTGATTAAAGAGTTAGAATCATGAATCCAACTTTTACATGTATGTATGACCTAGCATGTGTGTAGCAGTCCAACCTCCTTCATGCACTGGAAGGAGGCCAGTTGCACACAAGTCGATGTAGGTGAAGTTAAGAGCACACTAATCCTAAATACACACCGTTGGTACATACAACTTGCAATAAATAATGAGACAGTTTTCTTTCAGTCAGCCGTATAAATTATTTGGGTGTACAGTGGTGCATTCCTCCTCCAACAGTCTCAGTCAGAGCCATAACATTTATTATTTGTGGCAAATCTTTGTAGAAGCATCGAATAGACTCCGATTCTTATAAGAGCAGTTTTCAACCAACTGTCCAACAGTAAAGGTAATGTGTTTGCTTTGGTTAGACTGCAAAACAGTCAGTATTTTAGAGCGAGTGTTGGGCGCGCTTGCTCTGAGGGCTCACAAGGCTTGCACATGGATTATCAGCACTTTGTGCCTCTCGATTTGCACATCATAAATCTTGCATGATGCATCAATATCTCGAGAGAAAAAAGAAACTGTTTGGCAGTCTAATCTGCTGAGCTCTGAAATTAGTTCAATATGCTCAATCTCATCACAGAGCCTGCACGTTCTGTCAGCGGGAATTTTTTGCTTTCACCTGACTGTCAACTACAGTTGTACATGTTTACTACATGATGTATCGATTTCAAGAATATTTACAACACAATGAAGAAAATTTATCTTTAACTAGCTAACTACTTGTCAATAAAATTATGTTCCTTGAGTATAATATTATACAACATAATATTACTAATGTATTATAATAATTATTAAATATATATTACAACAAATTTACTATAAATCAAAACCAGCATAAGCTAGAGCCATGACGACCAAGTAGAGCAACACTAAAAATCCTACAAGGACCCACCAGAGACTGTATTCACCTGCAAAACAGTGAAGATTGTAGAGTTAGTTCAATCAACTACTAAAGAGACGAATCATGCAGCCCAGCTGTTACCTAATCACCATATTTATTCAAAAAGTGGTACGGCGCTTATTAAATTTTTCGACTCTTTGATGCAGCGCTTATTCAAGAGTGGCACTTACAGTGCGACTACTCGAAGCAGGCCAGTTTGAAGAAATTAACACTAATAAAAAACTGTCTAGATTTCACTAAAGGTCCGCACAAAAGGTCTGTTGATGTCTACTGTCTGTATGCTTCAACACGATTGGTCAGTTACGAAAAAGGTCGCCATCCTTTGTTCTCAATTAATGTTTTGATTGGTTACTTTTCTTCAAACTGGCCCGCTTCGAGTAGTCGCACTGTAATCGAGGGAGCCACTTATTAAAAACGTGTTAAAATAAAACAAGAGAACTAAAGGGGAGTACAATTAAATATATGCATTTCAAACTGAAAAACTGAAAAATAAATTGCCGCAGTTGGTTTAAAACGAACTGTGTGGTTGTCCAGTTCGAATAAGCGCTGCTCTAGAGCTTCGAATAAGTGCCACATTGTTGTTGAGGGGTACGCCGCTTATTCGAGGGCGGCGCTTATTAGTATTTTTGCTGTTATGTGTGGTGTTTATTTGGGCGCAGTCCTTAATCGGGGGAGGTGCTTATGAAATTTTCGTGACATCAAAGTTTTTCAACAACATCATGCACCAAAAAAAAAAAAGAGATGACGCAAAAAATATGTCAATACATGTCAAGTACGGCAGAATCAAAGTAGTACACCATGCCAATCCAAATACTGGGTATATTTTCTTCAGAAGCATCATCATCACTTTCCTCAGAAGCATTCAATTCCTAGTATGTACATCATTAAAGGGTCCCTCTCAACCAGTGTGCTTTGCACACCAATACACTTACGGCGGCCATTTTCGGGTGCCGCGAAAATGGTGGCTTGAAGTTAAAAACTACTTTTTGCAGAATTCTGACTTTGTTCTGGCCACAAAAAGCAGTTAGACGACCCAAGTTAGTACAATTTCGAAAGTATGGCATACATTAGCTCCACGAGAGATCGAGTTCCCCGGATGAAAACAATAACACGCGACCACAAAGCACACTGGTTGAGAGAGACCCTTTAACAAAATTGTAACATGGCGTCATAAAGAGTCAAAAAATATTTGATGAACCTGTTGTTACATACATGTACATTTATGTAATTATTCAATGTATACCTCTTCGTTTGAGCGTCGTAACTTTACAAGTGTTGTCAGCAGATATACTAAGCACTGCAAACTCATTACGAAGTTGGTTGTTTACTAGTGGAGAGTCAGGTAGAAATGCCAGTCCTGTTACAAAGATGTTGTGGACACCCTTTAGTGTAATCAAGGGCTGCAGAGAAACAACAACACAGATACCAAAATCATAAATGGGCAAGAAGCAACATGATCTGTAAAGAACTACTGTAAGTTGCTGTCCCTATCTATTTGAATCTGTTACCAAAAAAAGAAATGAGAAGTTAGGAAGTGATAATTTCAGTGTGCAGCAACCCTTTCACTCCCAATTCAAGAGTGCTAAGTTAAAAAAATCTTGAATTTCATTTTGCAAAATTGTCAACAACAAACAGTACCACATGAAAGTACTGCCCAGTAGCTTTCATTTGAATGGTCACACACTAGGGTTTAACATCAACAGACTTAAATGTTAGAACCACCTTGTAGCTTTCATTTGAATGGTCATACACTAGGGTTTCATCCACAGACTTACGTTAGAACCACCTTGTACAGCACAATAAACAGAACAGAATGAAAGTACTAATCAATAGCTTTCATTTGAATGGTCACACACTAGAACCACATTTATTGACTCAAGGTTTGGCTCTGGGAGTGACAGGGTTAACAGTGAGGCCCTACACGGAACGTGAAACTTATGACAAGTCTAAACCTCCCCAAGATAACTTGACTCACCGCAAGATTCCATGCTATATAGACTGAGATGTCACCTTCAGCTGTCCCAACTCCAACATATGTGCCATTACCACTGTGGAAAAAGTATGTATTATAAGAGGGAGATATTATTCTGTCAAAAGTGACACAAAAAAAAATTCTGAGTTCCCCCAACAGGAGTCGACCCTATGACCTTATAAGTCAGAGCATATAAAATCATTGTTAAGGTTATATGGCCAACTCATGTCCCTTGATGGCTGAGAGAACCCTCACCTGCTGTTCGGGTTCTCTCTATGCCATCTCGGCTATGATCTTTATCAGAGTATAAAGACATAGGAATGGAGATTTTATTCCTTAAATACGAACTGTTATCACTGGAGTGTCCGTAATGAAGAGGTTAAGCTTATATATGAATTTGCTTTCTGGGGCCGATATTTAATGTCCATTGTCTGTATTAGAGAGGGTCTGAATTATAGAGGTTTTCTTTGGAAAGAATATATGAGCATTTTGCTGGGACCAAGGAAACTGTCCGTAATAGAGAGGTGTCCGTATTAGAGAGGTATCCGTATTAGAGAGGTGTCTGTATTAGAGAGGTATCCATATTAGAGAGGTGTATGTAAGGAGAGGTTCGACTGTATCAGTTAACAGCATGTACCTGATAGCCATTTGTGTAAGAGGTTCTATACCAGCTGGCTGGCTCATCTGCGGCAGCCATTTTGAACAGTCCCACTTGACTAAGTATGAAGGTGTTGGAGTCTTCCTATTGAACTTGGACGGCACATTTATTGTATACAGACTCACATTTTTTTTCTCATCGATGGCAAACCTGTAGGGACAGAATATGAAACAGTGCTGTAATTATTTCTCATTCTCAGGTGAAGATACACATCAAAAATGCTTATAAAATGAGACGGAACGCAGGATGGAAAAATATTTCATCAAACATACATACATGTATGTACATACATATACTTTATTTATCCTCAAGACAATAATTGAAACTTGTTTACCTTAAAATCATAATTGAATACAATTATTGGTAATTGTGAAGAACAGCTCCCCTCCACCGACTGTCGGTCAACTGTTGGCCAACAGTCAGCCAACTGTTGGTTAACTGTTGGTTAACTGTTGGCCAACAGTCGGTGGAGGGGAGCTGTTCTTCACAATTACCCAATTATCATTAAACAGTACTACATGTAGGACTTTACATCTTACTCTCACTGACTCCTGATTACTGAGAGTACACTCCTTAGGTTCTATTATTTAACTTTACTCGTCAGTCGCCATTCAGTGTACAAGTGGTTATGACTATATCCTGGTATAGTAAATGTAGGTACTTACCTGCAGGCTCTCACTCTAAAGCAACCATCCTTATTATTAACAGAAAAAATAGAGCTGGAATTGTTTTTTGCCTTCATCCAGCCTCCACACATATGCCGTTGTATCCCTGGAGCATGTAACAAACTGAAATATGTAAAAGAATATTTATTATAAATAAATTAATATGACTAGAAGTTACTATCTACAAATAATGATATTGTGTATGACATAGATTATGTTAACCCTTTCACTCCCAAGAGTGTTGACAGAAGTTCAAAATTGACCAAAAAATCCCAAATTTCTAGTTGAAAAAATAAAAAAGATAGTAAAAAAGCAGAAAGTGTGGATGAATCGACTTGATTTGATCAATTTGACACAACCCGTCTTTCTTGTAGTTGACCCAACTTGCCATCGATGCACATGCTTTATGAACGAGGAAGGTTCATGTTATATTTTTTTCTCACGTGACCTGACTTCCAATGAATCAGATTGTCTGGGCTTACTGCAGATTCGACTCAGGTGTATTGGACATGCTTGGGAAATTAAGATCTTACCTGACATGAATTAGGATGTACATCAAGGTCATCAACA
Organism: Desmophyllum pertusum; assembly: GCA_029204205.1. Lineage (NCBI taxonomy): Eukaryota > Metazoa > Cnidaria > Anthozoa > Scleractinia > Caryophylliidae > Desmophyllum > Desmophyllum pertusum. Next base: position 731,571 of record MU825874.1, on the reverse strand, counting down.
TCTGTTGTGTGGGCTTTTATATCATGAACACTTTCAAGGGATGGATACTGAAACAAAAATAATGTTTTGACATACAGTATAAGTCAAATAACACTCAGGGTTTTTCTGTTTTCCTAAATTCAAATACATGTAGAGTTCACAAAGAAGAGAGAATGGGCAGAGAAATATCCAAGAATTCATTCCTTAGTATTGCACTACGCATCCTTTCTGCTCATAATTTTGTGCGTAATTAGCGCCAAAGAGGTAAATGATCATTTTCTCGTACATAAACGAGCACCATGACCTATCATTTTTTTCGCATATTTTAAGTCTAGTAATCATCTTCTTTCTATACAAGGAGTATAGACCAATTCCTATTGCAGAAACATTCATAAATATCACTGGAAACATGAAAAAATATGTGATTTTTGTTGATTTTGTAAGGAATTATGAGGTATTTTTAGTCTATCATATCTCTTTCACGGTAACCTATTCTTTTTATTCTATATTTTGAAACATTACATCGCAATGTTCAACTAGGGAAAGTTTCAGAAACTTTCTATTGCAACTTTTATTTTGATGGAATCACCTTACGGCAAGGCGCCCAAAAGTGTGACCACTTTTAATTAATTCACATTCTTTTGTGCGTGTATACTATCCAATCAGACGTCAAGGATAGCTATTCCTCGGCTTCTGATTAGATAGTCTGTATGCACGAAAGAATGTGAATTAATTAAAAGTGGTCACACTTTTGGGTGCCTTGCTGTAAGGATCAAATGGTTCAGAATCTTAGGGTGTAATGTTCACAGGAAGATTGCCAGCACCTGCAGAAAAGTAAAACCTGGAGCACGAACTACACAGATTTTAGCAATTTTCTTTCCTCTTCAAATCCCTTAAAGAGGCTACACATGTATTATTTAAATACATGTATTAAAAGAAACATATCACAACCACTAAGGAGAAATAAACATTTGAACATACGATTACCTTAAGAACCCTGACATGCCCGTCGGAGCCACCTGTTACAATGTGCTGTCCATCAGCTGTGAAGCGTACAACTTTCTGAAAACCTACGTCATCATCATCTTTCGAATCATCCTCGGCAGAAACTGTCACTTTTGATTCCAATTCTTTTATTATGAATTTCTGGATCTTTTCTTTGACAACAACTTTATTTTTTCCTTTCACTTTCTGCGAGTTCTGAACTTCTTCCTTAACATCAAGCTCAAGTAATTGACATTTATTATCCATTCCGACAGCAAGGATATTTGATGTTGGGTGAATCGCACAGTTCATGATCGGTCTTCTCCCAGCTTCAAAGTTATACACTTGGGTGGCTTTCAGTTCTTTACCATTTCTGCCAACCTTGTAAATATTCTGAAATTAAATAAATTTTAAATAAAGTCAAAAATCCCTGTGTGGACCATTAGTTACATTTGTACCACATAATTTTATATATTTTTCCATGCATGCAGAATCAGAGGCGAGCTTTTGCCCTTAGCCTTTTTAACATCAGACCATGAAGCCAAACAGGTACAGTACATGTATATTTTTCAAGGTTTTCACAAAAAAAGAGTGGATGTCCTCACTACAATCTTGGTCAGAATGCCTTGGAAAATTCCCTGCGTCCCCATTCAATGTCGGATCTTCCAAGTCAATTCATGGGGCATGCTTTACAACAGCAACATTGGATGTGAGATAGGGGCAAATTTTCCAACAGTTCTGTCCAAGATTGTAAGATGCCTAGATACCCCTTCTCAGGCTAACAGTCATGCAGTTTGGAGAGTACCATGTCTTGCCAAGAACAATGAAATAAGAATGGACCCTTGAGGCCAATGCAACACGTACTAAACAACTACAGTCAAACCCCTGTAAGCGGACACAGAAAAAGTGTCCACTTAAGAGAGGTGTCTGCTTATGGGAGGTTAAAAATGTAGTGTTTGTATGTAGCTGAGTACATGACTAAGTGTCCGCTTACAAGAGTTGTCCGCCTATGGTATGTGTCTGTTAGCGGAGGTTCGACTGTACACTGTAATAGTGATCAAAATTTAATTTCTCTTTACAACACCAATAAAAAAGTGTTATATTTTGAGCCCATTCACTAATATAGGAAGGTAAGTACATGTACTGTATTTTCTATATGATTAGAATGCTTTGTCATTAATTTTGATGTCACTATAAAATAAACATTTCAAAGCTCAATTTTAATTTGACATAAATCTGAAAGACTTTTTTTTCTTAGTTTACAAGATAACAGGCTTGCACTTAGTGAAAGATCACTCCCCTTAATTATAAGTGTTTTTTTAAGATATGATGTTTAATTTCACGAAAAAACACGCTTATTTTAGTAATGGAGAAAAAAATTGAGTTCGAAATTTAATAAGATTTCAGAACAGATAAATTAATTGTCGACCGCCTGCATATATCAAAAATATTAAATCGAACAGAAGCATCCAAAGAACATTTATCACACAAACTAAGCACATTACAGACAATACAGTATGCCATGAAATATAAAATATTTGTGACAGTCAGTAAAAACAATTTATACAAACCAAAGCATTTGGAACACCGGTCTTCGCCGCCCCTCCACCGCCAGCGATCAAAAAATGCTCCCTGTCCAAGACATTTACAGCATATAGAGGGAAATTTGTAGTCTCTAGAGTTGTGAAAGACATTTTCCTTGAAGAATACTAGTGGTAGTACGAGTGTAAAGTGAATAAGGTTGTCGTGAAAGTTTTTTCATCAGGTCAAAGTATTCGACGTGGCTCGAAGCTTGGTTACATTGCCAATGGGTAGCACCGCTGACTGACTGAGTGTCCGTCGATTTCTGTGGACCAATGCGCGCGCGCGATCGCAGAGGAACTTTTCGCGCGGCGCGGCACGCACCTAATAAAACGTTCAAGGTATTACGTGCGCTACGATTGGTTAGATCGAGTTCATTGTTTTAACTAAAAAAGAAATGGTTAACGCTCAACGTGCAGTCGTGCACTGTCGGGTTATACCAGTAGATTGCTAAGCACACGCGGTCACCAGTGCCACAATAGCTTATACGGCCCATGCCAGGCCAAACTAGGATGATATAGTTTCTTAAGACTCTCTTTTGGCCTGAAACTCTCGTGCACTCTCCGCGATTCTTGTGTGCTCTCAATTTGAACCTGTTCAATTTTTTTTCAGATTCATCAAGAGTTTTTTCTCGTTTGGCTCTAGGTGATGATATGATAGTCGATGAGAGTTGAAGAAAACTCTCTATAGCCTGCGAGTTTCCTGTGAGTAGCCTGTGAGTAACCTGTGAATAGGCTCACAATTAGGGAACGCGCCAGCGGCGATAGCCGCCAGAACGAATCCGCGAGCAAGCTCTTTCAGCTGTCATCCTCGTTTGGCCCGGGCTTTAGAGGTAAATAACAAACGATTGATTATAACCAATCAGAGCGCGCGCTTTGCTGAAGTTATGCTATAAAGCCCGGGATAAACGAGAACGAGATTTGTGGAGAATTTGCTCTTACGAGAGATTTCTTCAACTCTCAGTAACTCACTCATCAGCCCGGTCCAAACGAAAGAAAACTCTCGACGACTCTCAAGAAAATTTTGAGCACTTTCAAATTCGTCGTGAACGCATGAGAGGCGATACCCTGAGCCCGCGAGCAGGCTCTCTTTTGGGATTCGCGCGATGAGCACGGAGCGCGATCGTGATGTTCGAGCGCGGAGCGCGAGGGAGTCGCGAGGGAGCATCACGATCGCGCTCCGCGCTCGAACATTACGATCGCGCCCCGCGCTCATCACGCGAATCCCAAAAGAGAGCCAAAGAGAGCCTGCTCGCAGGCTACGATACCCTGGTCTCAGAGGTTTTTTTCTTTTTTATTCTACTGAAAATCTCTGGGGAAAGAGTAGAGAGTTGCTGAAAAAGCATGAGAGTTTCAGGCCAAAGCGAGAGTTTGAACTCTCGGTAATTTGGCCCGTGCTTAAAGATCAATAATTCACGAGGCCTAAGTCACGCGCGCGCTTTATCGAGTTTTATTATATGGTAAACTGGTCCATGACGAAAAGGAGCATTCTGATTGGTTCCCTGAGCGGTCCGAATTTTGAAATATGATGGACTGCTGACGAATTAATTTCGCCGAACTCCTTTTATGAAACAGTGAACAAAAGAAAACTGTTTTTCTATTAAGATTTTGCAATGATTTTTTTTAAACCTTGTTTTGAAAGCCATGGCTTAAAAGCCATAGCTGTATAAATTCATTACCATTTTAAAAACAGCTGCCTACTGTATTAAAGCATTAATGTTTTTCTCTTTTATGTGCCGGTCTGGTTGGTGTATGTGGCCTGCGAATAAGCTCTTCGTACTTCCAGATAAAACTCTTTTGTTAATTCCACAATAACACTTTCCATATGTGGTAACAAAGAAAGATGATAAATTTCCATTTTAAACAATAAGCATATAGCTCTTAAAGACAGTTGGTGAGAGCATGACAACGCAGAATGTTAGTTTTCAGGCTTACACATTTATTGCAAGTGTAAAAAGTGCCGCTGTGCACAACTAAAAAGTTATTAGTCTTATTTGAATAAAAATGGAATCAAACCTGAAAGGTTTGCTCTCATCAGAAAGCATTTGTTCTTCGTGGGATGAATAACTATGATATATAAACGCGAGAACATTTTTCTCTAACTGTTTTTCACGTCACGAACAAAGACACCATGAATTAAATCAATACATGTTACGTCAGTGCTTGAGGCTGGTGTTTTTAATTGTCCCTTGGGCTAAAGAGCTTCTTTTATAGAACCCTCTTCTTATTAGAGACCAGCTCTTTAGGCTTGCGTCATAACAGTCAAATTTCCTGTAAGTGCGATTTTGGACACTGATGCATTAGAAAGTTGTGTTATTAATATTATGGCTTCATGTGTACACCTGCTGCAAAGGGGAAGTTAAATCATCTGTCCAGTAGTCAAAATAAAAGCGAGAAGCTTTTAATGTGACTCTTTATCTTAGCAAATAATGTCACACATGAAGCTCTGTAGGCTCTGTACCAACACATAATCGATTATTCCTTTCCAAGTGGCTGCTTTTAGCTTCGATTTTCGCTGAACAACGCCGGTCAGTAACAGTATATAATTATAAAGTCAAAATCATGACGGGCAGATTTTCTTGAGAAGCAAGTTTTTACATATCTATTATTCAAATTACGAGGCTTTACCTCGCTGTAAAATGTCATGATGACTGACCATTTTAGATCAGTGGCCAATTGACCGGCTCTGCAGAACGCATGTAACCAGCTTAGCTAACAACACAGGGCGAATTAAACATAATCAGTTCTGGGAAGCAGGCAGAAAGAAATAACTCGCCGAGTATTTACATCAGATGTGACTCAAGTTTGGAAAAAAGTGATCACTCAAAGTGTTACCAATCAACGGAGACGTACACCATTCATCTTATAATTTTTTTTATTAAAATATGTTATATTAGCCTTGCTCTTGCCCGATACAATCAAAGATGTCTGTTCACTGGTATTGGATCGTCGGGTGGTTTGTTACACTCTTTGGTCTTATAGGAAATAGCTGGGTCATTTTCATCATCGTAAAAAGAAGAAGATTACATACAACAGCCAACTGGTTAATCCTTTCGTTGGCGATGGCCGATCTGAGCGTAACATGCGGTTATTTCCCGCCATCGTTTGTCTGCAACGTGCTTGTTCAATCTTGCAACAATATTATTCGCTTCAATTTCTCCAGCTTCTTCATGGAAGCTTCTATGTTCGCGTTAATTGCGATGACTGCAGAACGGTATATCGCAATCGTCTATTCACTAAAATACGTGTATCTTATGACCACTAAGAGAACCATGGCTATTATTGCGGGAATTGGGGAATTCCAAGCATTCTCTCTGTCTTTCGATGGTTGGTGGATCTTTACAACAGTAAGCTTTCAGATGGGGAAGTGCGCGTAATCTACATCCTTTATACATTGTTGTTTGAAATAACGCCGACAGTTATAGTCAGCGCAGCTACTTTGCATATCTTATTAATTGCTCGACGACTTTCTCTACAGATGTCAAGTCTATTGGTTCAGGTTAGATTTAACCAAGCGGCGAACTCAGCGACAATAGTGAAGTCCCCAAGAATGGGTTTGAAAGCATCTACTGTGAGATTAGTGACTGCAGTTGTTGCCATTTTTGTGGCAACTTATGGAACTGAAATCTACATCACGATCTGCGAGACGTTTCAACTTCGTGAAGTTACCGTAGCTGAGCAAACGGCATTTTCTCTGCTTCTCATGGCAAACTCTGTATTGAATCCACTTGTTTACGCGTTTCTCAAAGAAGATATAAAAAGAGAAACCAGGGCTTTGTTTTGTCGCAGAAAAAGTGCCCACGTCAAACCATGAGATTTCTCTTAGGCTCAACAAGAGTAATAAGGACTAAGGTACCGGTTAATATATCACTTTCACTCCACACCAAGAGTGCTAAGTTGAAAATTGAGTAAAAAATCTTAAATTTCATTTTGCAAAATTTTCAAAAACCAACAGTACCACATGAAAATACTGCTCAATAGCTTTCATTTGAATGGTCACACACTAGGGTTTCATCAACAGTTACAACAACATTTATTGACTAAAAGTTTGACTCTGGGAATGAAAGGGATAAAGTCAATCTACAAGCCTAGTGACTTATCATAGCATGAAGCGACGGAGTATCGCTACTCCCCTGGATGGGATGCTAGTCCATCGCATACTAACCTGCAAGGAATTTGAAGTGAAGTCGATTTTCCTTCAAGATTTACATTTCTGAACTGTGATGGGGTCGTAGCTTTAAAACTGCAACCTCGTTCCCAGGACTTTTCCCTTCTAAATTAGTCCTGGGAACGAGGTTGTTAAAACTGCTCAAGATAATTGTCCATGATTCAGTACTATTGATTAACGGGAAATCGATAGGAAATTGACGTTTCCTCTGATTGGCACTAGACAGAGTGGAGTCTCTTCCGCGATTGATAATTTCTAACACACATTTCAGATTCAAGTAATTCCGCCTAGTTAACATCGCGGTAAAACTTCAAACAACTTTGAGTGTTCCTGCTCGCATGCCGTGTTCTCGACTGTCGCAATTAAACTCTTCACTAGTAATGAGTAAGAAATTTGTCTATGCTCATTCCGGTATAGATAAAAAAGATAGGTCACCGTTCTCGTTTATGAGAAAACGACCATTTACCTCTCACGCCCGCTAGCCTAGCCGCAAAGGAAAAGCCACCATGTTCTTAATGTGCGCGCTAATACAATCCCCGGCGGGGGGGGGGGGGGGGGGGGGGGGGGTACTCAAAAAGGTTTTATACGGGGAGGCTCCGCCCAGAGGTCCAACCCCTTACCCTTTCATATACCATTTTTCACAGAAAAGGTACCCCTTTCATATACCTTCCATAGAAATTATGAAAATGGTACCCCTTTCACATACTACAGTAGAAGCACGCATCCCTTTTCTATATCATTTTAATGAACTTAATGAACAATATATATCACCAGAAATCATCAAGCATTACGGCGGAGATGTTAACCAAACAATAATATCATTTACTTGTGAAATCCCTACCCTTTCATATACTTCAACTCGTGAAATCCCTACCCTTTCACATACCTCGAGCCTAAAAAGGACCCCTTTCGGGCGGAGCCTCCCCGTATAGTCCATTATAGGAAGTACCCCCCCCCCCCCCCCCGGGATACAATCCACCGTAAGAAAAAAGATGGCGACTGGTACATTTACCCACAATTCTTAGCGCACGAAAACCCTAAAAACGCTCATAAAAACGCACAGAAAAGTTCTAAAAACTTCAAACCTAGCATACACAATGTTGTTAGTACAGGGACGAATTTCGCAAAAATATGGCTTTTAGATGTGCCTATTGGCTGTGTTAGGTTCGCAAGGTATTGTGGTAAAATGTACAGCCACCATCTTTTTTCTTACCGTGGATTGCGAACGAAATTTTGCGCAGAAATAGCACAATTTGGGGAACGCGCGAGTGGTGATAGCCACGAGGGGAACGCGCGAGTGGTGATAGCCACGAGGGGAACGCGCGAGTGGTGATAGCCACGAGGGGAACGCGCGAGTGGTGATAGCCAAGAGGGGAACGCGCGAGTGGTGATAGCCACGAGGGGAACGCGCGAGTGGTGATAGCCACGAGGGGAACGCGCGAGTGGTGATAGCCACGAGGGGAACGCGCGAGTGGTGATAGCCACGAGGGGAACGCGCGAGGCCGTCTCCTCGCTGGCTCGTTCTCGCGGCTATCGTCGCCCGTGTGTTCCTCAAATGTGAGCCTGCCCGCAGGCTAGTGCAGTAAGAATGCTCAGTGCAACAGTAAAGAATTACCCTTAATTTAATTTCGTCATTGATAACGTTGTTAGTCTCAGTATTTTTATTGATGCATCATTGTTACCATGAGTTTCCCGCGGCCAGTTCCTTTTCAATACTTGTTCACCAAACGCACTACCAACTATAAAGACAAACTATACGTTCTGTTTACAGTGCGACTACTCGAAGCGGGCCAGTTGAAAGAAAGGTAACCAATCAAAAAGTTAATTGAGAACAAAGGATGGCGACCTTTTTCGTAAACTGACCAAAAGCTTCGAAGCATACAGACAATAGTTCTGCAACAAAATTTGACACAAACAAAGTGCGGACCTCTCGGGAAACCTAGACAGTTTATTTAATTTCAACTGGCCCACTTCGAGTAGTCGGCAAGTCATTAGCATACCGTGAACTGGGGAACTCTAATGGGGATGTACATAGTTTTAAGAAATTTCTTTAAAAATCTAAAATAGCAGCAAATTTTAATTACCTTGTAATTCGGATAATCTTAGTGCACGGTTATTGTAGTTTTAACTTTTTTTAGTCGGCTTTTAGCGTTGGTATTAAATACCATATCAGCTAGTCCAGCTAGGCTTCATTCATAAGACCTCATAATCGTGTACAGTTTAAATAATTGCTTTTGTTATTAGTTCTCTCTGTCCTACCTGTCGTTGTGTTTGATTTTCTTAAATTAATTCAATTTTGGACCGTTTCAGTAAAATTAGTCTGCTCAAGAAAAAGACTGATTTATTACACGCCAGTAACTGAGATGCGGAGACTTCCCTTTGCTGCATACTAACAGGATGTGTTATGAAAATTAATGGCTTGTAATTTGCGTAATAAATTAAAGAACCCCTGAATGAAAGTCCAAGGAAAGGAAAATTACCTCATTAGCAAATTAAATAATGTCACTTGTCAAACAAGACTGTGCCAACAAACGCAGTGTTCTGAGTTAACAAATGGCTGATTTAGAAAAAAATCATTTCCATTTTGTTTGTTTTCATCTGAACAATCTGGTTTCATAAGTCAAAATTGGGGAGGAATTAACATCGACAACAAACATGGAAAAAGATATTTTACAAATTCAATATTTTTTTACGTTGAAAATTTCATTGGATTTGAGACCGGCCCCATGACTTCACTGACTTCTCGATCAGTGAGTGACTTGACAGAAATGGCTATACTGTAATTACGCAGTGATGAATTAATGCTGGTCGGATAAGCAGACTGAAGAAAAATATTATCTTTACATCGACAATGTTTGCCTTGAAGTTTGACAATTTTAATTTGAGCGAAACCTTATAAACCATTTAGTAATTTTACTAAGCGCCCATGGCGGTCAAACTCAGTGACGGAGTACCTTCCTTCTAACATTGTCAGTCAAAGATGTCTGTTCACTGGTTTTGGATCGTTGGGTGGTTTGTCGCTCTCTTTGGTCTTATAGGAAATAGCTGGATTATTTTCATCATCGTAAAAAGAAGAAGATTGCATACAACAGCCAATTGGTTTATCCTTTCGTTGGCGATGGCCGATCTGAGCGTAACATGCGGTTATTTCCCGCCATCATTTGTCTGCAACTTGCTTGTTCAATCATGCAACAGCAGTATTCGCTTCAATTTCTACAGCTTCTTCGTCGAAGCTTCTACGTTCGCGTTAATTGCGATGATTGCAGAACGTTATCTCGCCATCGTCTATTCGCTAAAATATTTTTATCTTATGACCACTACGAGAACAGCCACTCTTATTGCGACATCATGGGGAATTCCAACCATTCTTTTCTTCGCTCGATGGGCGTACGAGAATTACGAAGGAAACGATATTTCTCCCAGGCTGGATCGCATAATAGTCACTATTTACACAGTCTTGTTTGAAATAGTGCCGGCCATTCTCCTCATTGCAGCCACTTTGCATATCTTGCTCATTGCTCGAAGACTTTCTGTTCAGATGTCAACTCTATTGATTCAGGTTAGATTTAACCAAGCGGCGAACTCGGCAACAATAGTGCGGAACATACCAATTAAAACGGGATTAAAAGCGTCCACTGTGAGATTAGTAACCGCGGTTGTTGCTCTTTTTGTAACATGTTATGGAACTGAAATCTACGTCTCATTCTGTCAAACACCGTTTGATCTTTGCGTGGTCTCTACCGATACACAAACGTTTTTCTCTCTGCTTCTCATGGTAAACTCAGTGTTAAATCCACTTGTGTACGCGTTCCTCAAACAAGATATAAAGAGAGAGACCAGAACCTTGTTTTGTCGCAGAAGAGATAACATGTTAAAACCACTGTTTCTTTAGAGTACGAACAGTACCTCATTTTTCTCAGGGATAGTCGAGTGGGAGAACACGCGAGCGAGCGCGAAAATCATCGTCTCCTCGAGGTGATTTTCGCGCGTGATTTTCGCGCGATTTTTGTCTCCTCGAGGTTATTTTTCCGTGCTCTCCCACTCGACTATCCCTGAGAACTGATGAGGGATTGCGCGTAGTCCACTGTTTGTTTAATGCAGGGCTCGACAAGAGTAACAAGGAGTGAAGTCGATTCAGTTTTTTTAATGACGATTTTCAGTTCAAAATAAACCATACATATATAGACAAGTGCTGGGAAAAGTCGTTGTATGTTTTGTTTCTGTTTGGTCGAAAGGTTCGGTATATTATTTTCCGATTCATTTTGCGCGCCATACTTAATATTCTCGTCCCAGAGCGACATCATTTTCTAGGCCGTCGAGGCCTAGTTCTTAGGCCTGATTTGCCCAGCTATGTGATAAACTGTGACAAACACCAAGATGGCGTCCTAGCCGCACGACCTCGATCCCAGGGCTTTTGCATGTGCGTTATACTTGGTACATTTCTTAACCGTCCTCTGCAAAACAACAATGTGAAATGATCAAATTTTGTCCGTTTTATGGAGAATGTGAACCGCAATTAACGACGAATTTCTCAAATTTCTATTTGGAATTGAACGCTGATCTTTTTTTTTTTTTTTTTTTTTTTAACGCTGATCTTTACAATTCAGCTAGACGATTGGTCTGACGTCACTGAACGGATGTGGATTATCGCGAGATTCTCAAGTAAAATATAATTATTCGTTTTTTAATCCACGTTCTCCTCGACGTCTGCGTCAGTCGTGGATGTAGGAGCTATGTCACGATATTTTGCGTGCAGTGCAAAATGCAAAATCACCTTCAAACTGAAGAAAGCCTCAAAATAATAGTTTACTAAGGTAGAAAAACACCAAAGAGGTAATAATAAACCAAACATGGACAAGGATGGTTGAGGATGGAGAAGATTAAGACGGATGGCGAACTTGAAAAAATTGGCCAATTTTTTCAAGATGCGCCAACTGTGACGTAGCTCCTTTATACTCAATAATATCGAGGTAGCAAGCAGTAGTCACTGGTAGGACCGGAATGACGTGCTATGATCTTTATCAGAGTATAAAGACATAGAAACTGATCGGTCCATAGTTAATAGAAGGAAATGGTTATGAAACTCGGCAAACTTCAAAGGAACAAACAAAGAGGCCAAGATTTATGTTGGAAGGTCCATGACCGTGCACATCTTTTGTTTTGCGCTCATACACTATGCATGAATTACGTAATCGCAACGTTTCTATTGGTTAGTTGCTTGAACACACGTAACCACCTATTGCATTTTGTCAGGTTTTGTGCACGGTCAACCCCAAAATAGTGAACAAAAACATATAACAAAGAACTTTGCTGGGCTTCATAACCATTTCCCTCTATTAACTATGATCGGTTTTATTCTTTTTATAAATAGATATTTTTTATCCCACTTCGAAATCAAATATTAATATGTTTCGCAGAGGACGCAATTTCATTCTCTTTAATAACAAACAACTGTACCAGCTCTGCGTCTAATAAAAGATAGGAAATTCAATAAACGCATCCAATTATTTCATATCGTTTCTGATTAAATCTTTGAAACAATTGAAGGATACAATGATTTATGTAAAGCAGCATTAATTAAAATTAAAATGCAAATATTCATTTTAATTAATTTCAAGTTAGCCAGACGCTATATACATCATGTTTTATTTCAATGGTAAAGAGAGAAGTCGTAGAGCACGATCTCTTTACTGATTCTTTTAGAGAGAAAACGAACAATAGCACACAACACTGATATATATTTTGAAAGTTTAGGACGTTGCGTAAGCCAATACAATGCTTATCACCGTCAATCAAATCACTTAATTGCCATGGAGACAACAACTATCTGGAGAGCTTTCAAGGTAAAAATTTAATTAATTGGTTTTATTTTTTACGAAGTGACATGCCCGCAAGGGCCCGGGGGAAATTTGACCCGGTGTAAAATGTTTTGCACCAACTGAAAGTAAATTGGGGAGCTTTCATTTAATTATACTACAAGCTTAAAAGTCCCCTTAAATTTTTTTCTTCCTATCAGTGGCCATACAAACCCATTTTGGAATGCTTTAATTAACATTATACTCCGTGATGTTTTGAGTACAAGACAATAATTTTAATAACACGGCTTATTAATGATATGCTGTATGCAAATCAATTCACCGGCTAGGCAATTAGCTTTAGAGAACTATATTAAAACATGATTCTAAATCCAAGTATACCTCAGGAATATGCAAAGAAATTGGGTTTGACATTTTTTTTCCTCTTATATCTTTTTAAGGCCATCTGATAAAGACAACTTTGAATTATCCAGCGCAATTTGATTTTAATTTTTTGGGGGGAGCGCCGCAAGAACGTTTCGAGTGTGTATTAACCCTTTCACTCCCAGAGTCAAACCGTAAGTCAATAAATGTGATTGTACCTTTTGAGTCTGTGGATGAAACCCTAGTGTGCGGTGACCATTCAAATGAAAGCTATTGAGCAGAACTTTCATGTGGTACTGTTTGTTTGTGACAATTTGACAAAATGAAATTCAATATGTTTTCTTAAGTTTTTAACTAGTAGCACTATTGGGAGCGAAAGGGTTAAAAATCTTACCGAGTTGTTCTAGCTGCGGTGTTTCTTTTTACGAAACATTTGGGAAGAAAGTAGCTTTCCTGAAAAAATCGATGAAATACAGATTTAGCGTGGGTTTATTTGAATAAACATCGTCGAAAAACATAGTAGATATTTTTAGCATGTACAGCTGACTTCCACAAATCATCAGTGTCCTGCCACGAACAGATATAAGCCATAGTTTTCCCTGAGCAGTACAAGGTTTATAATTTTTTCCAGAATCAGAATTAGATTGAGTTTGAGACCAAGACAAGCTTCGGTTGTATCTCACATAGAACAGCATAAATCAAGTAAAAAAATAGTTAACAATGGATCCGGAATTAGCGCCATTCAGTTTGTTATTTAATGATTCGAAACTCACACTTTGCGTGATTTTTTTTTTCACACTGAGTCCGGACAATATTTTTCTATATTTGTTATTTTTATCACACTGCATTCAAATATGAATTAATTAATCGGCTTTTTGTCTAATTCCTGTTCAAATATGATGAACAAATAAATAGAAAATTGAAGCAAAGTCACGGTTCTGTCTTTTCGAAAATATCCGACAGAAGCTGAAATAGCCGATTTTCGAGTTCGTTTTCGGTTCAATTTGATAAGGGTTGCTTTCTGCGACGTTGTAAGGGAAAATTCACTACATCCTTTCGGCGAAGAAATACTGTGTGCTTAACTTTTATATGAATGCCGATTTTATTATTATCTTCTGGCGTCGTGTCTACAATCACTTATTAAGGTCGGGTCACGTGATCAAATTGATCAACATAATGTTGCAAAACAGATGGCTTGTCGAGAGAGTTATAAACATGCAAAATGAAGTTGTGACCAAAGTGGCGAAAAGATCCTTTTGTGGTTTGTTATGAAACTCAAATACGACTGAATGCTCAAATTGAATGAGGGAGGATCGATCGTCGGTGGTTGTTTAGCGTCATGAACACCCGATCGCAAATATCCAGAGGAAACAAACTGTTCCTGCCGAAAATTGAATATGCAAAGTTGGCTGCAGAGAGGTCGTTTAGCGCGGAAAGACCAAACATTAAGACCACTCTTGTTGGAGACGACGAAAAGAGCAATCAGAATTGGAGGACGGAGAAAAGGTTCCGCTGTTGAATCGTGACTACAACATGGGTCCGTTTACGCGATTTTCTGTGCTACCGCCAATAAAAGACAGTATTCGGAATGCTAGAAGGATAAGCCGTACGCGACGATTTTCGTCTGGTGTGTCGTTTGCGTCAGCGAATGGGCCACCAAGTACAAACCGCGAAACAAATAGAAAAGGTGATGAGGGCAGGTCGCATAAATACGTCGAATTCTCCAGTTTGGTAGCTCAGCAGAGAAGAGACTCGAATTCAGATAACGGGAAAAATCTTCAAGTTGTCGGTAGAAATTATGCGAGAGGGAAACGTAAAACTCGCGAAACGGATCATCGTCGATTTAAAGCGAGAGCCCCTCAACGGTCGTTCAGTAGTCCGGTGTTTTCTGAGGCCAGCGAATCTGCCGGCTCTACTTGTAAAGCCTGCCAAACACTTTTAACAAGAAAACGTTCTAAAACCGAGGGTGAAACACTCAATTTTGATCCTGAGAACCCGAAAGTGGAAGCACTGGCCCATACGTGCAAGAAAAACGAGACAGTCCCAGGACAATTTCTGAGGAGGTTTAACTCGGACAATTTCGATTTACAAAGCGAAAATCGCGCCTACGAGAAAAGTGATAACAGTCGTCCATCCGGACGAAGGACAAATCTTGCGCTAAGCCCAAAACAATCAGAAAGCGCGAACTTATCGATTACAGCGTTTCCCAATGGGAGAAGACCTGTAAGCCGGTGTGAAATAAACGTGGATGTCAACCTGCCATTGACAGGCGAACATGAAACGCAAATCTTGGATCACCAGCAAAATATTGCTCGACCGTCAATACGAGTTGAAGGGCCTGAAATAGGTTTAATAGAGCGAAACGCCCAAGGGGAGAAAAACTCGCTATCGCCGCAAGGATCGCCGCAAATACAAATTTTAATCGACTCGCTCGAAATCGCGAGAGGGGAGATTCCGAAAGCTGGTAGCGAAGTGCCGTATACGTCGGTTAGGGAGAAGCGAAGGCGATCGGCACTTTGTAGAAATAATTCGAAACAAGTGGATGACTTTCTTCTCGTTCATAATCTTCGAGATCTGGGTTTACTCTGAGCGAATTAGCCGAGCTAATCCGGTCAAAGCTGATCAGACGGCCGCTAGTGTTTCATATTGGGAGATTGTCAGTTGCCAAGAAACACGTTTGCCGAGAAATAAGAGTTGATTAGCAGGGCAGGTGATTCGGAATTTCTATTAACACAGCTCAGTTGTGTTTCCTCCAAAGGAAGCAGAAAATAGCATTTTCGAAAAATTATACATGACGTGACCTACCCTGCTGCTTTTTGAAGTAATATTCTTAAAAAGCAACATTCATTTCCTTTTAAAACTTAGATGGAAGATTGATGATTATTATTAGTATTCATCAAGCGCGTATAAAGTGTTCGACTATAAATTATTCATATTATTTAAGTAAACTTTTGTTCGCTATCTGTGTGACATCAACAGAAATGAAAAAAATTGCCTGTCAGTAAAATACTTCCTTTTGTAGCGGCTGAAAACAACCTGCCTGCGATTATAATATTGAACGTGTATTTTGATGGACGCATGCCTGCCCAGTTTCCGATCATTTTATGGTATATATTTTTATCGAGCTGACAGCTTGACATAACCATTAACACTACGTGCAATAATATATTTATTTTTTTTAAATAGCCTTGAGTTCGAAAAAAAAAATACTTTTGGGGCTTAAAAAATCCCATTAAAATGCTTTGAACTACTGAAAAAATTCCGCGTAAATTTCTCTGAATTTCATATTTCAGTTGCGCGCTAAGCTTCTATACACTTGTATCTTTATTTTCGTTTGGCGTAAAATTTTAATAAATATGTTAACCGGCACGAATGTCTTCCTTCTCACCTCGTTGCTTAGCTCTGTCGATTGTTAGATCGAGCAAAAACTGAACTTCCGCGTGAACACCACTTAGATCTAACTTTTCTTTTCGTTAATAATTAATTCACATGTTGAACAACCTGTCCACCCATGAACAGCAACTCGTAAACCCACACAGCAGTTGGAATCCTGCCTCAACCAGCTTAATATTTAGCATTTCTATTATTTATTGTCTTCTAAAAGACTATATCAAGGGCTTGTTTTGTTTGCCCAAAGGAAGTGTCAGCCAATTGGAGTGAATTATGTGTTTCAATAAATTAAAGCCGACTTTTGAACACTAAAATGCTGAAGAAAAAAAAAACTTCCGATTTACTGACAGAAAGAACAATCGGGAAAGTGCTTTGGAGAGTAAGTTGGTCAAAGTAGACCGAGTTAGCGGTTTTCAATTGAGTATCGAAAGTAATCTCTGAATTACTTTGGTTTTGCTTTACAACGCTCTGGGATTGGTTTAAAAAACTCGCGTCACCTTCTTAACCAATCAGATGCAAAACCAAAACCAATCGCGACTTGGTCGCACGCGTTTTCCCGCGCTTAGCGCCGGCTACGTGTATTTGCTTTGAGTTCTCATTGGTTCATTGTCGTGTTTGCGTTTGTTGTGATTGGCCATTGTAATTGCTTTGGTTTTGGTTTCACGACACTCAATTGAAAACCGCTCTGTCAGTTACATTTACACAAATCGTTTGACCGTCAAATAACCGGCAGATTGTATCTGTAATGGCTGAACTTAACACGTATAACCTGACAAAAACGTGATATCTTATCAGAAATGGCTTTAAAAAAAAAAATAATAATAATAATAACAACAACAATTTTAAAATAGCAGTCGTGCAGTTTTTTGAGGGGGGTATAATAAATATTTCTCGCTGAAAAGATACATTAACTAGTTGTTGTAAAGACGAACGAGGATCGATTTTCAGGAAGAATCGATTTTCAGGAAGAATCGATAACGCTTTTCTGGGGCGGAGGAAAACATCACAGGAAACTCGCTACAACTAGACAGACGGCATTGAGACGCTGAATCAAATTCAGCATAAATTATGCAAAGCAGCAGGTGCATTTAATTGAATCTCTCCTGTGATTTTACTTGTTTTATGATCAATGCCTGAGTTTTCCGAATCAAATATAGCCGCTTGTCTTTTGATGTGCTGTTCATTCACTTTTCTTCACGACCATCGAACGAGAAACACACTGAAGTATGAAAAATCTCAACCAATACTTCTAACTGACTACAGCTGCTGCTGCTTCTTCGTTTCGTTATTATATATTACTCAGTTCAAGAGAATATTCACTTTGTGACGCTATTTTAAAAGTGATTCACCGCGTGTACAAGGAGCTTAAGTGTGTACCGAATTTAGTAGAGAGCTCTGTTGAAAACATCATAAATTATTGAAAGTATATATAGGTTTTGCACTTTTGCTACGGATCTAAAAATGTTGCGTGCGACTGAAACAACAACAACAACAACAACAAACTTTATTTTACCCCACAGGCTACTAAAAGTATTTACAACAATTGAACAGAAAAAAATAATAGGGGTACTGGCTACCCGAAATAACCTTGAAGTTAAAAATGCCAGGCAGCCAGTTGATATAAATATATAATTTACATGTTAAGGTCGGGCACACAAACAAACAAAGACACACACGCCACACACACGCAAAAATAGGAATAAAACAGAGTTACGCTAACTACCAGTAGACATCGTCAACAACAACAACAACGGATAACGTCAACAACAACAACAACAACAGAAATAAGTTCGGGGCTCGGCATGGATAGTATATGAATATTTATAATATACTCAACAAAATATGGAGCTTCTGATTGGTCAATGACGAATGCATAAATAGGTTATAGAGTGCAATACTGAATTGTGATAAACGGTACCGGACAAGTAGAGACGTTTTTGCCGCTTATGGAATTGAAATAAGCTTTCAAGTTAATGGTTAAATATTTTCTAAACTATAGTACTGTAATTCTTTCAAAAAGTTCCCGTTTGGTTTGCCTGCGCGTCCAAATAAAACATGTGAGCACTTTGGAAACTAGTGAAGCGTTTCGTGTGCAGAGTAGCGTGATGGCCGCATCAAAATTTTGTTGAGAATATTATAAACAAAAAATCGTATGAACTGCTCGTGCAATTAGTGATTTATGGTCACTCGTGATGTTTTGAAAGTTCTCAAATTGCACTCGCCTAAAGGCTCGTGCAATTTTGAGAACTTTCAAAACATCACTCGTGCCCATAAATCACGAATTGCACTCGCGTTCATACGATTTCCTATACTTATTATACGACATAGCATTTTGGAGTGCGGATACGCACAAAGACGAGCGCAGATATGAGACCGTATTACATGGGTCTCAGTCCCCCTGACCGCGCGCTACGGAAAACACTGTTGAAAGCCTATATTTTAGGAAAGATATTATGTCGTATAATAAACAATTTATTCAGCGGAAAGTTGTGTAATACGGCTGGGCATTTTTACTCGTCAGTGTTTATTTTTCTCGCCTAAAGGCTCGAAAAAATAAAAACTGACTCGTAAAAATACCCAGCCGTATTACACAACTTTCCTCTGAATAACCTCTATATACTATATACTATCCATGGCTTCAGTTTCCGCAAAAATAAATAACGGTATGTTTTATAGCTGAACTATTTTAAGAGCGCTACATGATTGGTCAGTTCGAGTGATCAGAAGAAAATAAAAATAACTTTCACACCATGGCGCGAAACTATAAATAGGGGCACAGGGAATCCTTCTCTTAGATCATCCTCTCTTGACACAGCTGAGCAAGAAATGAGGTCGGTTTCCGTGGTTGAAATTAAATATATATTTTTTAAATTCACTCAAATATTTCTTGAATATCGTGAAAATTGCGCAAGGCCTGGGGCGACTACTCATATTCACGCTGTGGGCTTGGCACTAGTTAAATCCAATATGGCGGCGTGTTTTGGTTGCTCGGTTTTGCAATGAAGACTCGATTTCTAGTTATGTTCCTGGCTTAGGAATCAATGTTATGACTGATTTAAACAACCAAGATATAATCGGGAGAGAGACGGAAACATCTTCAACATGGATTCTATTGCAGATCGCTGATTCAGGTAACCTTTTGCTGGAGACGTCTGTACGCAAGCTACCTTAATATAGCGTTAAATTATAGAGACCCTGTGTGACGGCAGGCTCGATTACCAGCCACTGTTCGAAACGCAAACCGAACTCGTTGGATCGGCGGAAATTGAGCCTAGTATGACCCTATAAAGGCAGGTAGCGAGTGAAGTCATAATTTAACCCCCCACCCCCCCCCCCCCCCCCACCCCCACCGCCAAAAAAAAAGACCCCAACTACCCGAATATTAAAATAAACAATTTTAAAAGCAATGGTCACACAACACATCTCCGCGGTTTGGCCAAAACCTTACACATGCACACAGCCAAATTACCCGTGGAGTGGGTCATGGACAGCTGTTTCATCATGGCTATACCATGCTGACGAGTTCTAACGAGGACGAAACAGCTGTCCATGGCTGCCACTCTACAGATGATTTGGCTGAGCTTTGGCCAAAATGAGTTGTGTGACCATTGCTTTTAAACTGGTTGACCCTAATAAACCAGTGGCAGATCCAGACTTGCAGACACGGTGCATAGGGCCCTAGAATAATAAAAAGGTAGGTGCCTCATGATCCAGGCCGGCACTCAACTCTGAGTTCCATAGGATGAAGCGACTAGGAGTATTGCAGCACTCCCATGGATGGGATGCTAGTCCATCGCAGGTTTATACCCCCAACATTTTGTCGTCGATACCCATTTATACTCCTGGGTGAAGAGAGGCACTATAAGTGTCTTGACTCTGGCCAGCACTTGAACCCAGACCACTTGTTCCAGAGTCGAATACACTAACCATTAGGTGGGTTGGATTGAAACAGTGCTCTCACCTTTATGCCAAAAGCGTGTGGTCTGGGGCCCATGCTCTCCCCTCCCCTGGATCTGCCGCTGTAAATAATACCATAACCACAGTGGTGCAGTCAGGGGAACAAGTGCCGATTTTGGCAAAGCTTCGTTGAAGCACTCGAAGAGTTTCCAAATCATTTTATCCAATCAGAAACTAGCACGAGCACTCACGATTACTCCGAAAGCAATTGCATGAGTAAATACGTCATGTTCAGGGAAGAAGTTCAGTCCTGTCTCGGAGGCGGAATTTTGTCATCAACTTGTACTTTGACCTCCCACTGGGTGTAATGGTTAGCACATCGGACTCCAGATTGGGAGGGCTCGGTTCAAGCCAGAATATACCCCCCTTCCCCCGCCCGCCCCCTGCTGCTGCACCAATTTATAAGCCCTCCCAAAACCCCTTACAAAATTGACATAAGCTTCCAGAGCCTAGGATTTTATGGTATGTGGTTAGGTTAACTGCTTACATATATAAACCACAGCTTGTCTCTCAAGTTTTAACGTAATTTTCTAATTTACAGTCTTTCCTACTGGAGGATTTTCACACAGTTTTGGTTTTGAATCAGCTACAAAACATGGCTTTGTTACAGACTTTAGTGAGTATGCTATGCACACAAATGCTAAACAAATGAAAACAATAATGACACTTCAATGACAATTTTTATTCTTAATTGAATGCAATGCGCTTGCTCTTTTTTAGATGGATTTAAAGCATTTGTGTTGTCAAGCCTTCAAAATGCAGGTATTACTAGCACAAGTCTGACACTTCTGCTTCTCTCCACCCAGGAGTATACCAGCTATTGTTAGGGGACGAAATGCTGTGGGGTAACCTGCGATAAGGGAGGTGCATTTATAGCATAATGGTTTAAGTTCATTGGACACTGGATCCATAGATCTGGTTTCCTAGTGTTGTGTTCTAGGACAGCAGGACACTTTACTCTCATAGCGCCTCTCTCCATCCATAGGAGGAGAGGGGGGGGGTGGGGGCATCTTGATGATTGAGCTACTAGCTAGGATTGATAGCAGACTTTGGTTTTTTGGAGGTAAAAGTGAACCAACTGTATTGACAGAAAAAATGTATTGATACATCTTTTTCAGCTTCATTCAGTCTTCCATTGTAAATGAATGTCACAAGGCTTGTCATAATGTTGAGAGAATCATAGAGCTAGACGGGATACTGCAAGCCTACCTCAGTAATCATGTGGCAAACAGAGCAAGCTTCAGGCAGGTCAGACTCGAAATTCTCCTTACCGTTTCCCATACAGTTTGTGTAAATCCCCTTGAGAGAATTTGTTTTTTTTCTTTTTTGAGACGATCAGATCCTTGAATCTCCTTACCTGTCTCCTTATATTTGTTATAAAAAGTAAAGAAAAATTTAAGAATTAATCACTGGGGATCGTCAAAATTGTTGTCTGCTTGACAATGTATTTTGCAAGGAGAAATTGGAAGGGTTTTATCAAATGGAGATGAAAGAGGATCAGCTTCAGCAGCGAGTATAACAATTGTGCAAATAAATACATTGCCATCTACTAGATATGGAAGTATTTCCTTTCTCATATTATTTAACAGGGAAACTCCTTACTTGTCACAGCTTGCAAAACGTTTGGAAATCAAGAAATGACCAATTTACAGGTGTGTTATTCGATCCAAATGTTATTCTGAAACTCTGGTTGGAGTTACCTTAATTTGAAATATGGTGAGTTTTACCCAAGTTATGGAACCCGTATGAAACCTATGCGTTATTTTAATAATACAGTCGAAGCTCTCTGAGTACCCTGGGTGCCAGAGGCTTTTCTTGCGTATTCAAGTGGACTGCTCTACTTACGGCCGCCTTGACAAAACCCCGTTTAAACTCTAACTCATACAAACTCTGTATTTACAAATTCCCGTAAGCGGCCAACTCCACTGAGTTGCGTGCACTTTTTCTGCTTCCAGAGGGTGTCCGCTTACGGGAGCTTTGAGTATATATATACTGTATCTGTAGCACTCAATTTTTTTTACATGACAGGGTCACTAGCCCCGTGCATAACCCTCCTCCTTTCTCATCCTGGGTTTGGGACCAGGCAATGGTGGAGTTAACCTGCGCATTATAAATATTAAATATTATTACCAAAAACAGCTGACCAACCGAAAGAGATGGTACTCACCATTTACGTTCTCAACAAATGAACAAAAACCGTGCGGTCGTTTTCAAAGAGGACTGGATGCAGAAGAAACGTGCAAATGATGGTACGGAAATTTTAGGCGTTCTGTTCCAACCAGAATTTCGGAAAAGAATTTCCGGAAAGTTTCCGAACAAAAGGGTTTTTTGACTAAATGGTAAGCATCTAAAGGAGGCATCTCGTCTCGCGTTATTGATTGCGCAAGATGATCGCGTCATTGGGCTGTGGCATTAAGCTGTTGGCTTTGTCTCCCACATCTTCTCGTACCAAATTAGTAGGGGACGTTAAAGAACCCATATCACTGTTCGAAAAGAGTAGGAGACGTAGTTCCCGGTGTTGTGGTCTGGCCTGTTCACATGCATTCATGGGTTGGGTGGATGAGGTGAGAGCAAGGTGAGAGTGAATGGACTGATAGCGGCTGCCATAGGCGCCTTTACAAGCTGGCGTACGATCTCAACCCTGAATTGAATTGTAAAGCGCATTTGAACATATACCGCACTTGGAAAATGTGCTATATAAATTAATTGCCATTACTATACCTTATACAGTCGAACCTCCGCTAACGGATACCTCCCGTAGGCGGACACCTCTCATAACCAGGCGTAGTCAATCGATAGAAATCGATATCGGAAATCAATCGATACACTCGATATCAATCGATATCAATCGCCGATTGCTATCGATTGATATCGGTAATCGATAACAATCGAACTCACAGAAAAAAAAAATTATCGATTGTTATCGATTGGCAAAAATCGATAACAATCGATAATAATCGATAATAATGGATAACAATCGATAAACATCGATAATCCAAAGGAGTATTTGTTTCAAACATATTACTGAAGATGGCGTGGCTATCTAGACATGTATCTAGTAAACAATACGAGGCCGGCGTTAATCGTTAAGCATTTTATATCGAATTCAACATCTCGTCCAGGCAGAGTGTTCATCACGTTCACTTGGTTTTCTGGGATTTAAAAGATTTGAACATGTCCATTCATTCGAACCCTTGTTTTATGACGATGAAAAACACAGAAAACTGCTTCAATCTTCTTATGCATGTATTGTTCCTGGGCGATATTTATGGAGCCAAAGTGATTACTGCTGTGCTATTGGATTATTTTTTATTTCTTGCTTGCTCTGTGATTTATTCTTACGTTTCTTTTTTAATGCGACTAATTGAAATCACAAAAACACTGATTTTGTTGTTTATTCTGCTTCATCTTTATGGCGTTGCTATAACGAGACTAGAGGGTTGCACGCCGCTACTTTGCACACCGCAACTTCTTCTTCCGGTATTATGAACTGCGCTGCGCTGAAGATCGATAAAAAGACCAAATTGTTCCTGTTATTGTTTTTGTTCCTATAGTATTTTGTTGATAATTGTTAAACTATTGCATGCTATGATGATTGAATGACTCAATAAAACCATACAGACAACATTGTGTCAATGATTAACTTGTAAAATGACAAAAATCATTTACGATAACAATCGATAATAATCGATGATAATCGATAAATTAATCGTCGATAAAATTAATCGTTATCAATCGAACTCACAACTTTTTTTCTTTATCGATTTCTATCGATTGATATCGGAAATCGATATCAATCATCGATTGTTATCGATTGATATCGATTATCGGTTTATCGATTGACTACGCCTGGCTCATAAGCAGACACTTGGTCCGGTTCCCAGCTACAAACAAACACTGCATTTTTAACCTCCCATAAGCGGACACCTCTCTTAAGCAGACACTTTTTCTGGTCCCGAGGGTGTCCGCTTACGGGAGGTTCAACTGTACGTAGTTCAGTGGAACCTCGATATAACGATGTGCCAAGGGACCGACCAAATTATTAGATCGTTATATCGGGAAATCGTAATAACGAATTCCCGATATAACGATTTTTCAGGAAAAGAGCCAAAAATATCGTTATATCGGGGTATTGTTAATAATTGATTTTTCATGTACTGTATAAATCCCTATCGTAACAAGCTGTTGACAGACACGTTACAGTCCTTATGTAATGAGAACTAAATTATAAAGGAAAAGTATTGCCCGGGAGTATTGTCATATCTTTTCAAGTGTTAAGCCTCCTTTTTCATCGCGTGATGATTGATTTTATCGTTATATCGGGGTAAATTTTACGTTTGGGCTGCCAGATTGTGATCGTTATATCGGGAATATCGTTACATCGGGAGTTTTCTCCATACATTTACTGTAACATTTGCCGGGCTGTCAAATGTTGATCGTTATACCGGGAACATCGTTATATCGAGGTTCCACTGTTGTTTGTTCTATTTCAGGGGGAACTCGAGAACAAGAGGCTGTACGGTCACTTTGCCACAATGTTTGGCTTCATGTGCGGTGTGTTGAAGCTCTCACTGGTTCAGACTCAACAACTTTTCTTGTTCTCCACACTGCGCACAGTGATTGCCAGCGCTGTCAGACTTGGAAATATCGGTCCTTTGCAGGTAAAATGCTAATTTGTGTTACTTGAGCACTTGACGTTACCTTGTTGCCTCAAATGACAATTCCTCGAATCACGTTTTGTCACTGAAAAGTTTTCGGGTGTTTTTGTGACTATTTGCAGTCGTTGATTATCTTCTCTTCGCTAGTCGAAGGATCAAGTCCCGCCCTTGGGAGGGACTACTTGCAGTAGGTCTAGAACTCGTAGAGTTCCATACGCTGTCTATTTGACCAGGAAACGAGTGTACCCAGGTTCGAAAGTCGGCTTCCTGTGAGATTGCTGAGACGAGCGCAACTTTGAGTGTTTGAGAATTGACTGAGCTTTTGTTTTGCATTGCTTGTTAAGATGACGTGTCCTGATGATCACTTGGTGACATCTTTCAGTAGTTTGGTACAGTGCATGGAACCCCGCCTTACGGCCACCCCGTTAATACGACAAGGCAACTTGAAATGTTATGACATATTAAAACTATATTTTTGTATAACCTTTATAGGCTCAGTCTATCCAGTTTGAAATGCAGAAGACGGCAGAGAAAATAAGGAAGAAGTGAGTGTCGTTAAACATGGAGTACTTCACACCGAACTTTAGAACTCAGTCCACTTCTTTCATGATCATGTTTAGGTTTTAGAAAACCTTTGCCTGCTCAAACAGCTCTCTGTGTTGGAAACGAAAACAGGCCTCTACATTCAGCTTCATTCATCGTCATCTCGTGTAGAATTAGAAGAATGATGTGTTGTTTACTAACCCGCACTCGGGCCAAACTAGCCCACACTGCCGGAGCTTATCCCAGTTTCTGTAGCACGAAGCCAACTTGGAGTATTGCTACTTCCCCTGGATGGGATGCTAGTCCATCGCAGGTTACCCCCCAGCATTTTGTCACCGATACCCATTTATACTCCTGGGGTGGAGAGAGGCATTGTGAGAGTTAAATGTCTTGCCCAAGCACAGCACAATGACCCGGCCAGCGCTCGAACCCGGACCGCCTTCTCCGAAGTCCAACACGCTATAACCATTAGACCACCGCGTCTTACTGTTAAACCAGTGCTTTGTGAATTTGTTTGCAGGTTTGAAGAGTCCACCGTCGAGGAGGCGACGACAACAGCTCCTGTGGCTGACTTCCTTCAAGGCGCTCACGATAACTTGTTCTCTAAACTCTTTTATTCTTGACGAACATGTTCAAACGTCTTTCGTTGCATTCCTGTTGTGGCGTGGCGACATGAAGAAACTAAAGTACTGTCTCATGGAGGGATCTTTAGTAGCTCAACTAACCGAACATCTTCGGTCAACCAAACTATTTCACTCCCAGCGTTGTTTTCTGATGACTGTCATAAAATCAAAACCAAACTAATCACACCTGGCCAATCACAAGAAACGGAACTAACGCCATGAACCAATCAGAACTCGAAGCAGGCAACATGCAATCGGCCCCAAGCGCGGGAAAACGCGCGTAAGCGAGTAACGAGTAGTTTTGGTCTTGCTCCTGATTGGTTGAAAAAACAACATGCTTGCTCTGATTGGTTAGATCAGAGCACATTAGTTACACGTGTGTCTTTTTAACCAATTACAGAGGTCAGGCAACGCACAACCAAAGCAAACACCATAGGCCATTTCCGAGTTGCCTTTTGCCTCTGTTTCATGGTGCTCAACCGTTCGTATTGAAATTAGTTTGATTTGCAAGGCAATGAACCAACGTGTAAGTAAAACTTATTTTCCATATGACTTTAGGTTGTACACCAGGACTCGTTACTCGGATATGGCCTATTACTCGCGCCAGTCAAACGCGGAAAACGCTTTCTAAACATGCAATTTTATAACAGTAATGGCCTTTGCTGTCAAGGAAAAACAAAGTATTTATAAATGTTGAAACTTAATTTTTTTATATAAGAAAATTGGGCCGTAACCAGGATTCATAATAATATATATAAAAACGTTCTCTGGTTAAAAAATTTTTATTTTTATTTTTATTTTTTTATAACTATAAGCTTTCGACAACCGTCCTGTTGTCTTCACATTTTTATCCGTTGAAGACAACAGGACGGTTGTCGAAAGCTTATAGTTATAAAAAAATAAAAATAAATAAAAATAAAAAAATAAAAAAATAAAATTTTTTTTAACCAGAGAACGTTTTTATATATATTATTTTTTTTATATTAACTGTCAATATTGATTTACTGTCTTATATGAGGTCACCAACCAACCTTCTATGAATCGTTTATAAATTGATAGAGCTGTTTTCAATTGAGTGTCGTAAAACCAAAACCAAAGCAATTACAATGGCCAATCACAACAAACGTTAACAACAAAACGAACCAATGAGAACTCGAAGCAAATACACGTAACCGGCGCAAAGCGCGGGAAAACGCGTGTGACCAAGTCGCGATTGGTTTTGGTTTTGCATCTGATTGGTTGGGGAGAAGGTGACGCGAGTTTTTTTTAAACCAATCACAGAGCGTTGTAAAGCAGAACCAAAGCAATTCCGAATTACTTTCGACAGTCAATTGAAAACTGCTCTAAACGTTTATTTTTTCCGCGTGAGGAAACCAATTGTCCATAAAATGTCTTCAAAAACCTATGCAGGCAAATCCTATTTTTGTCTTTTCTTCATATCGCAAAGTGCTCAAAGTCCTCCACACAGTCACTTCCATCAAATGACAATGGAGACACAGGATAGTCTTCCGGTACATTTCCCGCGAAAGCCGACTGTGCTCTTCGTCTGAGTCCCGGAGAGGCGTCGTCTCTGTAGAACATTCCCGGAGAGTCTTCGGAAATCCGACCGAGTGGACTGATCGGTGAGGTCGGAGAGGTCAGCTCGGGAAGACTGATCTTACGATCGAGTGTGGGCCGGGGGGACGGTTCTTTATAGAATTAAGGACGCCTCGGAGCTTGACAAACTGTCTCATTAGGTTTTGGTCTTGCTGCTTTAGAAATTTCTGTTGGAATAAAGATATTATCTTGTAAACAAGAGATACGTGGGCAGTACCTCTTTCTTTGCCGTCACGTGGATCGTAAAATAAAAAGCAAAAGACATGAGAAAGAAATTGGGCGCGCAATATTTTTGATTTTTGATTTAACTATTCGCAGTCATACATGTACAGTCCACACTCGTTTTATCGACTTGCAATGGAGTTAATAAGTAAGTTAATCCAACTACTTGGACGTGTACTTGTTATTAAACTGAGAAAAAAAAAACTGTTCAAGATGCCCTTTCACATTTATCTATCTCGTTCTCTATAACGGTAGCCCCTTCATAAACGTCCTAAAAATCATCAAGAACTGTTTTAAAGTTCATGGGACCTTATTCTACAAAACATAAGATCAGGGACCGCGCAGGGGGAGGGTAAAGCCCCCTCCCCACTTTTCTAAAAAAAATAATAATAATAAAAATTTCCAGGAGTCATTTCACTAGTTAACGTTTTCTACTGGAAGTTGGTGATAACATTTTCTTTTTGATCTGCAGTAGTTCGCAACGGACAAAAGTTGCAATGACCATGATTAGCAAAGTAGACGCGATTACACTGACTGAACAAATATCTAAGATAACTTAGAGTTGACTGACTTTATGCTATTGAGCGTATCTTGCGTTTTATAGAGAAACGTTTTTATGACAACATTTTATCGCCGTTTAAACTGAGAATTATACACAGCTCTGGACATCGCGGGACACGGGAGTCCTGCGTGATAACCATGCAACAGAGAAGCGCACATGGTAAAATGAGCATAATTAACGAAGGCTTCTGGCTGTTGCCAAGAAAATATCTACAAAAATCTCTGATTGCTTTTCGAAAAATGGACAACTGACCGGGCCTTTAAATTCAGAGAGAGTAACTCTCTATGGATAATAGATGTTGATTCTTGTATTAAAAACAGTCGCTTTTTAAGCGCTGAAAGTTGGTAATTTGCACCATGCTTGTTAATTTTAGATGCATTTCCAGCCATTTCAGAGGACTTAAATTCACAATTTTCCAGGGGGGCATGTCCCCGGACCCCCTAGATGGCTCACGCGTTCGCATTAGCCCCCCCCCCCCCCCCCCCCCACTCAATAAAGTGCTACGCGGGCCCTAGCCTGCCGTGTAGACGCCCCTTTTCCTTTTTTCAACGTTGAAACGCAGGGAGAAAATTGAAAATCTGCAGGTAGCTAGCAGGTTATAGCCTGCGTGCAGACGTCAAATACGAGACGTCTGCGCGCAGGCTAGCAGGTTTTTACATAACGTATGCGGGCACTTTTAGCTTGCTCGAAACCTCAGAGATAATTTAAGAATAGTGTTGTAAAACGTATGAAAAACATAGCGTTCATCTATAACTCCCCTAGCCTATGAATAGGTTACGAGCGAAGCGGGGGGAGGAAACCCCCCACCGCGGAGCCTATAACTCCCCCTTATCCCGTTATACTGAACCGATGCGGTAGAAAAATATTTGAGCCCGTCCCGGTGACACACGTACACGGGACTCACAGCGAGACGCAGGCTTCCCGCGGTTACAGCAATATAAACACCGCAGGAATTCTTTGTCAAGAAGAAAAGAGTGACGCACAGTTTATTTTCAAAGCACGTGCCCTGCTTCCAAAGGTCAGCAGACTGATGTTAGAAAGAGCCCAATGTTAGAGCTATTGATGTCGAAAGATAAGAAAAAAATATATGAAAAGTGAACTGGATAGAAGAATAAACGTCGTACTTACTAGACCCTAGGATGTAAGTTTTTAGGTTAAAAAAAAGGATCTGGTTTTCCCTCGCGGCCTTGCATGATATTATACATGTATTTTTATGCCAGCGTCAAAAGGGCGTTTGTCTCAAGTGGTCTCAAAATGAGCTATAGATTGAAAACGTTTTGTGCTAATCTCATAATTTGCCAGATTCGTTCTTAATACATGTAACAAGACTCTCTCTGAGTCTGACATTTTAAGGATAAACTGGCGTGACTTACGATATCTTTTACGATCCACTCGATGGCTGCGTCCACATCTGTTTTGCGCTCATGAAATGTCTTCATCTCTCGCTGTTCTTCATTGAAACAAAACGAGGGTCTGTCATCCATATCTGAATCCGCAGCGACGCTCGATTGCCTTTTTAATCCCTTTAATTCGCCATCGCCTTCCCTGGATATTTGTCTTGTTATATGGGACGACATGATCTTTTAAAATGCACAGTATCAATGCGTTGTGATCAATAAAGATACTCGCGCAGAGCTATAAATTCCACTGTTGACTAGATCAATTTTGGCTGATAATTACTCAAGCGCGAAATCCGTCCTGATGCTTTGTAAATGAATGACTCCACGGTGACATATTGGTGTTGACTGAAGTATAAATACTGCCACAAACAATTGCTACGTGCTTCTGTGCCATCTCTCGGTCAATATTGACGACCAAAATGTGTCAACGCGAAAACAACAGGAAAGGCCCAACCGGAAGTTGTTTTAGTGCTATTAATATATATGGGTTCCATCCAATTAAGCAATTACTCTGACGCAATTCAGACACTCATTTCCGTAAACTCACAGTCCCGGGGGGGGGGGGGGGGGGTACTCCCTCATATGGTTTTTCAGCCGTTTTGGTCTGAAATAGGGTATAGATTTTGACCATTTGGTCTGAAATAGGGTATGTTTTGTGCACTCTGGCCTGGAATTTGGTTTGGCTTTTAGACGAAAGTGTCCTTTTCAAATGTTTGCGTATCTGAATGGAACCCATAACTGGGTAGCTGAAGTCATGTATTAGACACGTGTACTAGTAGTAGTAGTAAAACTTTATTTAAACACGGTGTCAATTCACAATACATGCTCTTCCATCGAGCCGTGTATTAAATTAATTACAATAATAAATGATTACAATAATAAATTAAATTACCTAGCTAAATATGTTATTTACAAAATTATGTATAATCTATAAAAATTACTAACTATTTATTAAATTCGATAGATATTAAATACATGATTTAAAAGAGCTAAGAGTGGGCTGTGCCTTAGTGCTCAAAGGCAAGCTGTTCCAGAGGACGGAACCGCGATATTGAAAACTTCGTTTGCCTGCTTCAGTACTAGGTCTAGGAACGAAGAGGTTGTATTTCGAATTTCTTAGATTGTGCGAGTGGACACTGGATGTAGTTTCAAAAATACTATTCAGACGAGTCGGAGAAAGATTATGGAGAGTCTTAAACAGAATAACTGCTAGTTGCTTTGAACGCCTTCGCTCCAGAGAGTCCCAGCCTAGGTCATCGAGTAAAACGGAAGATCTAACATTTAGGTCAGAAAAAGTGATTAGACGCGCGGTTCTATTTTGGAGTTTCTGGAGTCTTTCAGATTGACAAACACCAATACTGCCCCATACGGAGCTGCAATAGTCAAAATATGGTTGGATTAGAGCGTTATAGATCATAATAAGAGTCTCGCGAGGAACCAAGTTCCTAACACGTTTGATGGCCCCGAGGCCCGCGGATACTTTCTTGACAATATTGTTAATATGGGAGTCCCATGATAAGGTCTCATCCAAATCAATGCCAAGATACTTGTAGATTTTAGCTCTTTCTAGGGATTAATACTAAGTTTATTTGCTTGCAACCAAGTCTGAATTTCAGCTAAATCGCTATTTAACTTTGATTGTAGATCTATTGGATCACTTGTGCTTAGAGTAAGACTAGTGTCATCGGCATACATTCTTGGCGTAGAGTATAGGGAACATGCAGGGAGGTCGTTGATATAGACTAAGAACAGTAGAGGTCCCAAGATCGATCCCTGTGGGACACCGCAAATAATGGGGCGGTAGTCTGACATATGGCCATTTACAAAGGTTTTCTGTTTACGATTTGTTATATACGACGTAAACCATTTCAGGGTTAAAGAATTGACCCCAAGAAGTTGTAGTTTTTGCAATAATATCTGATGATCTACAGTGTCAAAAGCTTTTTTGAGATCGAGAAAAAGTACCCCATTTATGAGACCATTGTCTATGTTTGAGTACCACTCATTTGTAGCCTCTAGAAGGGCAGTTTGGGTGGAGTGTAGGGGTCTAAAACCAGACTGGGTGTCAGCTAAAAGATCGTGCTCTATTAGATATGCATAGAACTGATCAAAAACTATTCTTTCTATCAATTTACTGACCACTGGCAAAACAGAGATCGGCCTGTAGTTGTTGGTATCACTCTTTCCCCATCTTTGTATACCGGCGATATTCGCGCCATTTTCCAATCATCTGGGAAGCCAGCAGTAGTAATAGACAAGTTTATTATATGGGTTAAAGATGGCGAGACAATTGGTGCTGCCTCTTTTAATAAGCGACAAGATATCCCATCAAGACCACTAGATTTATTTAAAGGAAGCGAGTTAATAAGTTTCAGGACAATATCATTGGTCGTTTCTGTCAAGGTAAAGGTATGTGATACGGGAAGGATATAGTTACTAAAGTTGCTATTTGATGGGGGAATTTGGCTGGCAAGCGAAGGCCCTACTCTTGAGAAATGATTATTTAAAACATCACTTATTTCTTGAGGAGAGGTATAAGAAACATCCCCAGTTTTGAGCGCGTTAATTCTAGTTGGCTGTGTTGTTTTGGCCATAATAAGATTGATTCCTTTCCAAGAGTTCTTAATATTTCCACAGTTAGCTTCGAAATATGTATTATAGTAAGAGGCTTTAGCTCGTTTCATCGCTTCGTTCACTTGGTTTTTAACAGATTTATACCTTGACCAGCTTTCATCTGTTCTTAGTCTACAGGCAATCTTTTTGAGCTTATAGGTCTGAAAAAGGGTATCGATTTTTGGGTCAGGTCTGAAATAGGGTATGGAAAATCACATATTCTAGTCTCAAAGAAGGTAAGAGTTTCAAGAAGCAGGCCGCACACCCACCAAAAATTACCCCACCCTGGCTCACAGTGAAAGTCGCAGTATGACTCGCAGTAAAAGTCGCAGTAATGACGCAGTATAACTCGCAGTAAAAGTCACAGTCTAACTCGCAGTGAAAGTTGCAGTATAAATTGCAGTATAACTCGCAGTAAAACTCGCAGTAAAGTCACAGTAAAGTCCCAGCAGGACGTCCCAGTAAAAGTCGCAGTATAACTCGCAGTGAAAGTCACAGTAAAAAGTCGCGGCGAAAGTCGCAGTGAAAGTCGCAGTGAAAGTCACAGTCGGGCTCACAGTGAAAGTCGCAGTATGACTCGCAGTAAAAGTCGCAGTAATGACGCAGTATAACTCGCAGTAAAAGTCAGTCTAACTCGCAGTGAAAGTCGCAGTATAACGCGCGGTATAACGCGCAGTAAAAGTCGCAGTATAATTCGAAGCCAAAGTCGCAGTATAATTAACAATTAGATTATGAGCTCGAGATTTCTATGATGTGATAGTTGATGAGGCCGTAGGCAGTATAACTCGCAGTATAACTCGCAGCATAACTCGCAGTATAACTCGCAGTATAACTCGAAGTATAACTCGCAGTATAACTCCCAGTATAACTACCAGTATAACTCGCAGTATAACTCGCAGTGAAAGTCGCAGTATAACTCGCAGTGAAAGTCGCTGTATAACTCGCAGTATGACTCGCTGTATAACTCGCAGTATAACTCGCAGTATAACTCGCAGTATAACTCGCAGTCAAAGTCGCAGCATAACTCGCAGTATAACTCGCAGTATAACTCGCAGTAACTCGCAGTAACTCGCAGTATAACTCGCAGTATAACTCGCAGTATAAGTATAGGAAATCGTATGAACGCGAGTGCAATTCGTGATTTATGGGCACGAGTGATGTTTTGAAAGAACTTTCAAAACATCACGAGTGACCATAAAACACTAATTGCACGAGCAGTTCATACGATTTTTTGTTTATAATATTCTAAACAAAATTTTGCTGCGGCCATCACGCTACTCTGCACACGAAACGCTTCACTAGTTTCCAGAGTGTTCACATGTTTTATTTGAACGCGCAGGCAAACCAAGCGTGAACTTTTTGAAAGAATTACAGTACTATAGTTTAGAAAATATTTAACCATTAACTTGAAAGCTTATTTCAATGCCATTAAGCGGCAAAAACGTCTCTACTTGTCCGGTACCGTTTATCACAATTCCGTATTGCACTCTATAACCTATTTATGCACTCGTCATTGACCAATCAGAAGCTGCATATTTTGTTGAGTATACTATAACTCGCAGTATAACTCGAAGTAAAAGTCGCAGTATAACTCGCGGTAAAATTCGCAGTATATCTCACATTATTATACGACGTTGCATTTTAGAGTGCGAATACGCACCGACCAGCCGTATTACACAACTTTCCACTAAACAACACCTTACAGGTGATATGCTCCTGCCTCTTTGTATAACACGAAATAAAAGCCGCAGTATAAATCGCACTAAAAGTTGCAGTGTAAGTCGCACTATAACTCGCATTAAAAGTCGCAGTATAACTCGCAGGGGTCTCTGGGTCTCTAGATTGACAGACCCAGCGACCCTGGGTCTCTGGGTCTCTGGATTCAAAGACCCAGCGACCCTGGGTCTCTGGGTCTCTTGATTTACAGACCCAGCGACCCGCTGGGTCTCTGGGTCTCTGGATTCACAGACCCAGCGACCCTGGTTCTCTGGGTCTCTGGATTCACAGACCCAGCGACCCTGGTTCTCTGGGTCTCTGGATTCACAGACCCAGCGACCCTGGGTCTTTGGGTCTCTGGATTCAAAGACCCAGCGACCCTCGGTCTCTGGCCGTTCACAGACCCAGCGACCCTGGGTCTCTGGGTCTCTGGATTCAAAGACCCAGCGACCCTGGGTCTCTGGGTCTCTAGATTGACAGACCCAGCGACCCTGGGTCTCTGGATCTCTGGATTCACAGACCCAGCGACCCTGGGTCTTTGGGTCTCTGGATTCAAAGACCCAGCGACCCTCGGTCTCTGGATTTACAGACCCAGCGACCCTGGGTCTCTGGGTCTCTGGATTTTCAGACCCAGCGACCCTGGGTAGCTATACTCGCAGTATAACTCGCAGAATAACTCGCAGTGAAAGTCGCAGTATAACTCGCAGTATAACTCGCAGTATAACTCGCAGCATCCCCGCAGTGAAAGTCGCAGTATAACTCGCAGTGAAAGTCGCAGTATAACTCGCAGTATAACTCGTAGTATAACTCGCAGTGAAAGTCGCAGTATAACTCGCAGTATAACTCGCAGAATAACTCGCAGTATAACGCGCAGTATAACTCATAGTATATCTCGCAGTATAATTCACAGTATAACTCGTAGTATAACTCGCAGTATAATTCGCAGTATAACTCGCAGTAAAAGTCGTAGTCAAAGTCGCGAGGGGGAATATATATAAAAAAGTGACTTGGGTGATCGTCGTAAATTTTGAAAGGAACGCCTAAAAGGTAACCAGAATCTTTGTTTCAGGGTGTGGGTCGACTCGGAATTCATTTTCACACCAGTAAAAGGTACGACGATCACCCCCCTCACTTTAGTCCCCCGGGCTTTGAGATTGCATGGTTTTATTTATTTTCATACCACGGAATTACGGAATATTTATGTATTTCCAGAAGACAGCCGAGCCAAAAAGGAACTGTAGATTTAGGTTCGCACGCGCGTGAGCTGTGCACATTTTGCATATCAGTCCGCCATTTCAGTTCCCACTCACTGGGAAATATCGACAGATCTAGAGAGAAGAAGACAGAACACTTTCCTTGCCAATGGTAACACACAGACGCTCTCTCTCACATTTTACCTTGATCAGTTCTGAAAAACTAGAGAGGTTGTGAACATTCAGTACATTCAAGCTGAGTCTACTCAGTTTAATAACGCTGACTGAATGATTTGAGTACGAGCACGAGTTTTCTACCAGCGATCGAATAGTCGACGAGAGTGGCCGAGTTGACTTTTTAGCAGAAACGTTCTATCGCTCAGACTGCCGTATATGTAAAATCCGAGTCGAAATAAAGTTATATGTATGTATGTATGTATCGGCGAATAATGGACGATGGCACAATCAATCATTGTTTGATCCGTTCTCTCCTCCCACGGATCCAATCCGGCTTGGAACGATTGAAAATAAATAAAATCAATAAAAATCATGCATGTAATCAATTCCTCGACTACCCTGGGTGCCAGAGGCTTTTCTTGCGCGGTTTCCGGTTTCAAATCTCTCTTATGGCTCCGCCGCTCGCCGGGGCGTCGTCGGCCATCGGCCGACTTCGGATCTCGACGCGACGGAGAAATAAACCTCTGGTACCCAGGGTATTCCTCGACGACCCCACTTCTTAATCTACTCTTTTTGACGGAACGTCCGGCGCAGAGACGAGCGAGAGGGACTCTTCTTTGGCACCATATCCTCAAGGCTCGATTTCCGCCGCTTTCTCGCGTCCGGTCTTCGTTCCTCCCCGAGAGTAGACTACGAGCAGTCCCTCTTTCTTCAGAGGGACTGCTCGCAGTCTACCCCGAGAGTGCCTTCGGGGCAAGGAGGCCGGGTGGGTTCAATTTCCCGAACCTGAGTGGTTAGTAATCGGGCCTACAAATCCTCATGCAAAAAAGAAAAGAAAGAAAGACAGGAAGTAAGAAAAGAAACTGAAAATAAAGCGGGTCGAGCGCACCTGGACACGACCTCGTTCCCAGGGTCTCTCTTCTTCCCGCCAAAAGCGATTTGGCGTGAAGAAGAGAGACCCTGGGAACGAGGTCGAACTACAACTGTTGAATTGCATGAAGTTTTCAAATGCCACTAATTCCGGAAAAAAATATCGGCCACTCCGAAAATAACTCGCGACATTCTTCAGATGCTTCAAATGCCTTCCAAAAATACCTGACCACCGAGTTCTCCTTTTAAAATCCCCCTCTACCACTCGTCCACTCCACCCATTGTACGAATAAAATATAGCTTTTTTTTTTTTTTTCAGGTCAGATGCCATTGACAACAAAAGCATCAACTCAATCAGGCCGTACAGAGGTCCCTCTCGCGCATGCGCAAGCAACGCCTCCACATCTCAGAGAGTAGCGTGCCAACCTCGTTCCCAGGGTCTCTCTTCTTCCCGCCAAACGCGATTGAGTAGCGTGCAAGAAAATCCTAAGTTGTTTTATGCAACCGGGCCCAGGATCAGGAGCCCACTGCGGGTGATGCGTTAAAAATTTGTGTGAAATCACAGGGCCCAGAGGAGTTCAATTTGATCGTACAACAAAAACACGCTTTTCGAACGTGTAATACAATTTCAACCATTTTCTGCTTCCATATTTTTCGTAACGCTCGTGTAACGCACGCTGAAAACAAACGATTGATGCCGTTTGTACCGGGTTTGTAAGACGTTACCCTGCTATTTTTTCCAGAAAAGATCGAAGCGGGTGGTAGGAACCCCGCTTTAAGGCCACCCCGTTAATACGGCCATCCCGTTATTACGGCCAGTTTTCTTTGGCCCGTAGGTCCACTTTGGTTACACTGTATGATAAATCTCATCCCCATTCCTCTTGCGTTAAATACGCGCTCGGCCAGGGGAAATCCCTGGTTATTTTACGCGAGGCTTGAATTTTGGATCGCGGTGGGGGGTAGGGTAAAAAGAAAAGGCGCGCTTTTTACCCTACCCCCCACCGCGAGCCTATTCATAGCCTATGCGTGAATATATTAAAAACACCTGCTCTGTGTGTTTTTGTACCGTTGTTTGGTTGGAAATCAGCCTTTGGGTGTTTACCGTTTAAAAATATATCAATAAAAGCAAAATATGAACCAGCGCGAGAGTTTCGCAAACAACGCGCTCCGCATCCAACCTCAAGAATGCATGTATAATGTCACGAATTCGATTCTCGTTGAGCCAGTTATACGATAAGTCGACTGTCGCATACATTATCATATGGTGCACATCGGGTACCCGAAAATATCACTTTCAAAACCTGCTAAAATGCAAATTTCGCCACGTTGCATGCTCTCCGCCTTCGATATTCCCCGAATGATTATACAGTAGTAAATATCCTGCGATTCCTTGTACAAAATGAGCCGAAAATTATCAAAAGAACCAAGGAAAAAAGCAGTCGCAATATACATGATCCAAAATAGAGGAACAAAGCCATTTTCTTTGGCATTCATACATGATCAATCTCAAGATAAAATGTTTTTGGAGTGTCTGCTCTGCTGTCACGCCAATGCGGAAAAATATAATACACTCCTAGACAAAAATTTCCACAAGATTTATTTCCATGAGAAAATATTTCAAAACCGGCATCTATTTTACTAGGGTTTATCAGGATTACAAAATCATTTATATCTGTTAAAATGACATTAAAAAAATTAACAAAACGAGCAATCTACTTTATAGCGTTTCAGTTACAAACTTCAACAATACAACCAGACAAAGAACGGAAATTTGAAAATGAAAGCACGAATATAACATGGTATATATAAACTGTTTTCTTTTCGTCCATCCATGTAAAAATAGAGTTCATTTATAAGCTACCGGCTACATCAGCTAATTAATTGTGAGCTTGAACTTGTAGTTGAAGAAAAGAGGGGTGCAACTTCATAAACACGAATGAACCAGGGGTACAACTTCATAAACACGAATGAACCAGCGGGCAGCTACATATACAAAGTTACAGTTTAAGATATTGCACGCTTCAGTAGAAAATCTCTTGATGGCCTCGTGGACTTGACATTATGAAAAATAAATCTAAGTTTCTCTTGACGGCAGATTGTCAGATACCTCCGTTGGACTTTTCTTGCGCGCGTCCCTAAGAGCGAGCGATGGCCATGCCTCCAGGTCCGCCTTTCACTTCTTGCGCCGATTGAACCAGCATACATAAGGGACAGCAGCAAGTAGCCAACAGATCATTTATGAACGTACCATCGATGCCCTTCTGCTCGCGGATCTTGGATCGGATCTGCGCCATGAAGAATATATTTGCAAACGGAACGAACGTCGCCAGTCCGCAGAGCATGCAACTGTCTCCAACAGCCTCGGCGTTCTTACCAGCCGTGTAGCAATGACAGAAATACGTGACAAGGCATGTGCCGCAGTCATCGAAGCAACCGAACAATCCGTGAGACCACTCTTTTGCCATAGCGGATCCAAGCGACGCAAATTCAGCCAAACGATGAAGGTAAAGAAAGGAACAGCTCCGCTACAACCAGACCGCACGTACGTTGTGTCTCAGGACAGCGCCCACCGGAATACCTTTCCAACTAGCTTTGTTTGCATGCAGGTCATGCACTCTGATTGACAGCTATCAGTCAAATATCAATAACCATTTGCAATTATGACGGGACAATTTTGACAGAAGACAGATGAATTCAATCGAGTAAAAAACAATTTCAATACGAACCTAGCCTGCGTCGGTCAAGTCCGTCTGCGACGTAGGCTATACGAACCTTGCTAAAAGAAAAACAATTCAACCAAGAATAAACAAGATCATTTCAGCAGTGTTCTCGTTTTGAGATATTTGAAGGGCAAGGAAAACAACTTGTCATTTACTAGTGTTTAAAATTAATGTTAGGACAACCTTTGTTAGAGTTTGGGCAAAGGTTAATATTCGCGTGCACAATTAAAATTGCCATTTTCTGAAAAGGCGGGTACTGTTTTGGTGACTGTATTTATTAACGACAATGGAAATGAAATGAAAGGAATTGGACAGCCTACTGCTAAAAGAGCATATTTTTTTCAACCTTCGTCAATAAAAGTGAAACTTGAAGCCAAACAAAGAGTTGCGTGATTCGAAACTCAAACCGAGCAGAATGTGAAACAGCTTTTCAGCAATGCGGAAATCTTCAATATTCCTTTGTGTGTGTGTGGTAGGTAATAAAAGTCCGGGAGGCTTTCTATCTATTCTTTCCGAGCAGTTACTTATCTTAGCTTATCTTCGGCCAACACAACCAGGGGCACCCAACGGATCGTTTCGGTGGAATATCTGTTCGGAAGGCCTATAATCGCCTCAGATATTCGGTTAGGGAAATGTCATCTCAAACTTTCGTAATATGGGAAAATTAATGCCTTTTGTTTTCGGAGAGATAAGAATGTCGTTTTGGGTACAAAAAAATGTCAGCTAGGATTTTCGGAAAGGCAAATTCAGCTCGTAAATTCGGGTAATAAGAGTTCAATCCCTAAAATTTTCTGATGTTTGAAAGTTCAGCTAACGTATCCGAAAAGAAACATTTTTCTTAGCGATTAAAAATAAGCCATTAAACTGCACAAAAAGCACAATTACAACGTAAAAACAACGTTCCGACACCTACAAGAAAATTTTGTCGTTGGGTGCCCCTGACACAACCTTGCCTATATGGTAGTCGAAGCTCTCGTAACGGACCACCTCGGGAATTCGAAAAAGTGGTCGTATAAACTACAACAGAGCTGGTGGCTTACGAGAATGGGCTGTCGTAAGCGATCACGCGCTGAAACAATAGAGGCTGGCCAGTTACGAAATGTACGAAAGCGAATGTGCAGTTCGCGCATCCACAGAGATTGAAAACTTGTTATTTAGATCGATGACCCGGGGGGGTACTCCCAAAAAAATTGGGTGGGGGTGTGCCGCTGGGCTATAAAAACCCTTACCCTGTACCAGAGCACAAAACGCTAATTTTGCGACCCTGTTCCAGAGGATTTTTAACGATTTTTTTCTAACCCAAAAGGCTAAACTACTAAGCAGCACTGCGAACGTGTAGCTGTAAAGCTTCATTAATGCTCCTACGCATTTCGTTTCGTCTGACTAACGTAGACTTCGTCTACGCTATTCCAGAGTATAAATTACCGATCTTTGTGCCAACTTCTGGGAAACTGATACCCTGTTCCAGACCAAAAAATGCCTTTTGGTATACCCTGTTCCAGAGCAAAATGCTCAAAAACCATACCCTGTCCAGCGGCACGTACCTATATAGCGTATATAAGGGAGTGCCCCCCCCCCCCCCCCCCCCCGCCCCGGATCGATGATTACAAATAAAACAATGTCTCATAAATGTGTAGCACAACAAGTGGTCGCTTACGAGAGCTTGGTCGCAGTCGCTTACGAATGCCAGGAGCGGTCGCTTACATATATAAGAGCTTTTAATTACAGAGTTTGAGTGACAATTCAAACGGTGGTCTATGAATATGTTCGCCCGGCTCGCGGCTCGCAGTTTTCTTTTTACCCCATCCCCACCACGGAGCCTATTCATAGGCTAGGTGAGGGTCCACAATAGGGTTCCCAGATCCCGCCTATTTTTTTCTCGTTAATCCCGCCATCCCGCCCTTCTTTTCGTCGAAATCCCGATCCCGATCCCGCCAGGCCCCGTCCAGACTTAGGCCCAATCTCGTCCCGCGAGCCCGCGATCCTTTAGAAGCATCCAAAAGAATCGTGACTTTGGCCCCGTCAACACTTACCCGTTTTCATAACGCTCAGTTTTCGAAAACGCTCCGTTTTCATCGAAAACGCATCAAAAGCTCTTCATCCACACCATCGTTTTCGTAGCGTTTTCCCCGTCCATAAAAATACGCTCGAAAACCCGCAATACCGTGTCAAAAATCGCAGGTATGGTGATAATATTTTAAATCTTCCACTGCGAAAACTGTGAGCTTCAAGGAACAGATAATGGCTAAGGACAATTATCAGTGAATATATTTTGAAGCCAAATGGAGGTTTAATATTTTGTTTAAATTATCTTTCAAATAATTTCTATACTTGCGTTTTATCTTGACTGACAAACACATTTCAATCGAGTTTCCGATGGTTTTTATATAATACCCACAAATATTTGCATTTGCTAACTTTTGCTAACAAATTGCTTGCCTCGTGAATACATTTCACCAGAAATAGTTTTTGAGGCAAGGCTGACGGTTTCATTTCCATAATTGCTTGATCCCTACGTGGACTGACTCCTAAACCTCTTTAATAATTTTCTGACCCGCAACGAATATTTCTTTGAAAATCGCTGAACCCTTGAACAAGCCATTTAACAGCTGGAAGTTTCTAGAAGCCCAGAAGATTGTTTACGTGCAGTTGTCCTCGTTATAACATCTCTTTCAAGAGTAGTTTCTCCTTTTGTTCCTGTTATAGATCGTGGAAAATGTTGGTGGATGTATATCTATCTTTTTATTTCGGGAGTGCAAAATCGCGTGCAACATTTTGTAAATTTGAGAACTCATTGTTGATGTGGCAGACAGTTCGATTAAGTCTGATGATCTTGGCTTCTGCGATAATATTCAGAAACAATTGTTTTGTTTGAGAGAAATTAACAGACCGTAATTTGAAAGCGTTCCAAATCTATTGTACAACCCCCTCTATTTTTAGTAAGGCAGTCTCGTCTGAGTTAACACTGAAGTACATTAGTTTGTTTGCTTGAGCT
Organism: Desmophyllum pertusum; assembly: GCA_029204205.1. Classification (NCBI taxonomy): domain Eukaryota; kingdom Metazoa; phylum Cnidaria; class Anthozoa; order Scleractinia; family Caryophylliidae; genus Desmophyllum; species Desmophyllum pertusum. Next base: position 689,446 of record MU825874.1, on the reverse strand, counting down.
CGCACTCCGTTATCATCTCGATCTACACTGATCTCTGAAGGTAAGTTCCTTGAAGTCAGTTATACTCGTTTTAGTGATCGCATTGCCTTTCTTATTAAATCTTGACAATCTTGTATTCTAGGTTTTGATTAGTTCGTTGATAAATTTAAAACAGGCTACACCTGCTTTGCTATTCATTAATTGAAACCCGACACAGCTATACACAAAGGATCCATTTGTACCAGTCTGCCTTGTGCGCTTGGTCAATTCATACACTGACGTAAAAATTGAAATCCTGTATCCCGCTACGTTTCCCTTGCGATTTTCGCATCCCGATCCCTTAAAACACGAAATCCCGCTCCCGCTCGTAATTGAAATTCCCGCTTCTAGCTCCTGTTTTTAGCTCGCATCCCGAATATTGCCACAAAAATAAGCCAAATCCCGCATCCCGCCAAACCTATTGTGGACCCTCCTAGGTCGCTTACGAGAGTGGTCGCAACGAGAGCTTCGACTGTATCAAGGAAAAGCCAAATCAATCTTGCGGACAAATAACTGTCAAAAGGAAGGCCAGAATAAAAACTCACAAAACAACGAAAGTGATTTGAATTTCATTGGTACGTGTCGCCCGTTTCATGCCAGACTGCAAGTCTGTAACTAAAACAGTCTCTATTGATCGCCGCGTTTTACCCAAAAAATCACGCTAAAATACGGACTGTTGTAACTGAATCTTGTTCCAAGAAGAAATTTTATTTACTTTTTTGTCTCCTTTTATCCATAATTTCAACAAAATAAAAAATAAAAAACAACAACAATAATAATGGTACATTTGAACTATAAGTGGGAACTGACGCGCAATTTTTCACGCGGCCGGCGTAATTTTTATGAAACTACAATAAAATACAATACTTTATTGCCACACCCCTACGCACCGCGTAATTGACGCCCCTACGCCCTACGCTGATGGAAATTTAAGACAATGGGTTTTATCAACTTATAGACAGTATAATTTACAAATAAAACTTCTGTCTGAGTATTATTTATTGATGTAACTATTTTTCCCATAAAAGAATAAATAACCTTTGGCTTTTCCGTTGAGTACTCCCATCATATTTGAATACATGTTTTGCACTTTTGGCCGAACTAAGTGTCCTTATATACATAACAATTGATTGACTAATTTTACTATATGTATAAATACCGCATTAATATTTACAGGTGTTGTCGGGTGCAAGGTTTTTTTTCACGAAACAATTTCCCCCTCCCCCCCCCCCCCCCCCCACTTTGCAATGAACCGCGTATGCCTCTTACGACTTTACACAAGTACACTCACAAGCAGATATGCATGGGGCAATCGTAAACCCGTGTTAAAACGGCGTGCGCCTTGAAGGGAGAAGTAATGGTATCCGTTTTAGGGAGGGGTCCTCTTCATAAAGGGGTCCTATTTAGAGGGGTCGCTTTAAATTAGTTTCCTCTTTATAGAGGGGTCGCATGTAGACAGGGGTCCACTTTAAAGGTCAAATGCAACGAAATTTGACCTATTGTGATTTTAAGTTGAAATAAAAGGAAATATTGCGAATAATCATAATCCGAAGTTTTAAGCGATTTAGTCAAAACGTCGCCGAGATATTCAACGTTGAAAACAGCCTTTTTTATCGCTTCACAAACGGTGGTGTTCGCGGAAACGTCGGAAAATTGTCGGAAATGGATTTTGTGACGTCATATGTGGCGAGCAGGGTGATGATATGTGGATTTCCTCTTTAGAGAGAGGTCCGCTTTAGAGAGTCGTCTTTAGAGAGAGGTCCGCTTTAGACAGTCGTCTTTAGAGAGGGGTCAGCTTTGGAGAGTCCTCTTCAGAGAGGGGTCCACTTTAGAGAGTCCTCTTTAGAGAGAGGTGCGCTTTAAAAAGTCCTCTTTAGAGAGAGGTCCACTTTAAAGAGTCCTCTTTAGATAGAGAGAGGTCCGCTTTAGAGAGTCCTCTTTAGAGCGAGGTCCGCTTTAAAGAGTCCTCTTTAGAGAGAGGTGCGCTTTAAAGAGTCCTCTTTAGAGAGAGGTCCGCTTTAGGTCCTTTAGGGAGGTATCGACTTTAGAGATGTGTCCGCTTTAGAGAGTCCTCTTTAGAGAGAGGTCCACTTTAAAGAGTCCTCTTTAGAGAGAGGTCCGCTTTAGAGAGTCCTCTTTAGAGCGAGGTCCGCTTTAAAGAGTCCTCTTTAGAGAGAGGTCCGCTTTAGAGAGTCCTCTTTAGAGCGAGGTCCGCTTTAGAGAGTCCTCTTTAGAGAGAGGTCCGCTTTAGAGAGTCCTCTTTAGAGAGAGGTCTGCTTTAGGTCCTTTGGGGAGGTATCGACTTTAGAGATGTGTCCGCTTTAGAGAGGGGTCCACTTTAAAGAGTCCTCTTCAGAGTGGGGTCCAGTCCTCTTTAAAGAGGGGTGCGCTTTTGGGAGGTGTCGACTTTAGAGATGTGTCCGCTTTTGAGAGGTGTCCAGAAAGCTGGACTGATGACATTTTGATGATGTTGCATCAAACATTTTCCATGAGCGGAGTTCTTTTCTGCCTGTGTGAAAAGTACGTGGAATACTTTGCTCCTTGCTGCACAACCCACGCGTTGATTCGTGTTTTCGTTCTTGCTGTACACGTTTAGAAAGATCCCGAGAAGAACGATGAATCCAGACCATAGGTAACTAAAAGCAAAGAACATTGAAAGCATTAAAGGCGACTTGTCATGGTATACAAAATAGTGATAAATTCCTATTTTCTCCTTACTAAATCAATACACTGTAAAGTAGACAAGTAATGAGAAAACAAAGAGAATAATCAATTATCTAGGTCATTGTCTTCCTTTAAGGAGCTACGTCACGGATGGTTCATCTTGAAAAAAATGGCCAATTTTTTCAAGTTCGTTGTTCGCAATCTGTCTTAATCTTCTCCATCCTCAACCATCCTTGTTCCTGTTTGGTTTATTATCACCTCTGGTGTTTTTCTATCGTAGTAAACTATTATTTTGAGGCTTTCTTCAATTTGAAAGCTATTTTGCACTTCGCAAAAATGACTTAAAATATCGTGACATAGAATACTTTGAGCTTGGAAATACAAAGAGTTTAAAATATCTAGGCTCTTGGCCAGCTACATAATTTTTCGATACAAGCAGAGTAAAGTATAGCTTCCTGTTTCCTTCACAGCTGTTATTTAAAAAAAGTTGTAACGCAACGCTCCTCTCCTCTCTATAGGATCATTGCGTGACAGGCCAAGTAACGGTTGCGACGGAGACTATGTGAAGTAGAGCTTTCTTGTTTCCTGTGAATATACTTACTTTATTGTGAATGGTTTGGCGAAGAATATGAAGGATAATACCATAGTCACAGCTTTCCGACCAGTTGTTACTGAAACAGGAAATATTGTTTGTTATAAATCGGTATAGCAACATCAATTATCTACAATTAAGTTTATTTAAGAGTGTCAACGTTATGTAAGTTAATAGTTCTAGTGCACTTTAATATTTATTATATACTAATTAGTCAGTTATTTATTTCTCATTTAGCCTATTTCATCATTCGTGTTTATCTTAGATTTTAATGTATAGTTCAATTTTATTAGATGTCTTATTCTGTATTTTGCACGTTCACGTTTAAACGAGTCTCGAACTCATCCGTGACATGTGGTTAAATAAATTACTTACTTACTTACTTACTAATAACTTGGAAATATTAAAAATTAAATTAAATAGGGCCATGCCCCATATACCAAGTGTCGAGTTATGTCACAAACAACACAATACACAATAGATTACTACTACTCCAGAGGTCCACAGAGTCCCTGGGTCTCAAAGTCCAAGGATCTCTGGGTCCCTAGGTCTCTGGGTCCCTAGATCTCTGTATCCCTGGGTCTCTGGGTCACTGGGTCTCTGGAGCATGACCCATTATTTAGCAGACCAATGGGTCCAGGTTTTAAAGTTTACCTGTAACAGCTACAAGAGCGCCAAACGCTTTGACAAGAGTAAGGACAAATGTGATTCCTAGATATCCTGTTATAGAGAAAATGAATGACAATCCATAGGTTTGGACAGGGTTCTGAAAAAAATGCCACAAGAAATCATTAGTTTTTGTGTAGCCTAGGTAAAAAGACTGAAGACTTGTTGGTTTTCAAAACCTGTAATTCTACTTCGTCATTGGTCTAAGTCGCTATGAAGTCACATGAAATAGCAAGGTAATCACAAGGTAATTTTTCTATTGCTATATAAGGCCTTATGGGCGGGCCAGTTGGCACGAAGAAGTTAGGTAACGGGTAACATATATGTCATTGGTAAGAATGTTCGTTCAATCACGTGCCTTGCACGCCTTACGTGCCTCACAAACAATCAGGATGTGGTTTAAGGACATGAGTCTGCTACATTTTCTCTGACTCTTTCATTTACTCTGCTGTTAGCCTGCGTCTCAGCTGTAAATTATAACTGCGGCCTTCTGAATGACCAAATCTGTGTTCAGAATTCCTGTGAGTTAGCACAATTCTTTATGTGTACCATGACTGGCAGGAACATTAAACAAATAACAGTCAATACAGTATAATTAAACTGTTCGTCCATGAAACGCTCTACATAACCAATTTATTATATGCAATGTCATTTTATCGCTTAATTTAGTTATCTCAGAATATTGGGATTAAAATAGCAAATACATTTCATAAATTCTTACCTGAGCACAAAATTGAAATGCTGGTCCAAGCCCACCAGAAAATACCAGACCGATTAAAATATACACAAATCCAATACCATACGAATACAACACCTGAAAAGAGAGACAAAACAATGACCCTTTTAATCTCAAGCTTGTGCATGTCAAGTGGAACGCTTTATCCCAGAGGTCCTTGTTACCCGTTCCTGCCGCTGGATAAGGGTAATGAGGACTCTGGGAACGAGATTGTATGTAAACATTTGCCTAGTTCCCAGGCCTCTATATTTCGCCGCGGTCAATCCGTTTCGGGTCACGTGGTCCGAGCCGTTCGTCTCGGATACGTCACCGAAACGAATTGACCGTGAAGGCCTGGGAAAAAGCCGTACAGGAACTAGGCAATGTAAACATAACTTCACTAAATTTAGGGGAAAAAAACTTCAGGCCAGAAAATACCAGAGAAATTAAATTATGACCCATAAAATAAGAATCCTTCCAAAGTCCCTGTCTGTTTTCTTCCTATTAGTAGCCAGTGGGGGTGGGTGGTGGGGTGTTTGTACTTACTACTTCTGTGTTAGAACTCTTGTGTGCTTTCATGGCCTTCTCTTGTACATTTCCAATAACAGCATCGGCACACAGAGCCAGGGAGATTAAAACAACCCCTAAAACAAGATTGCAGAACTTTTAGAGGTTTAATAACAAAACAGGTGAACAAAAGAACACTAACTTAGCAACCAATACAATGTCTGGGTGACATAACATCTTTTATTATATAGACACGAGTGTTTTACTGGAAAATAGACCACTCGTAAAATTCATATGAAACTACATCCGGGACCCGAGTGGCGTATTTTCCATATCCTCACTAGTGAGGATATCGATGACATCATTTCCCGCTTTTGCATGGCTTTTTGTGCAAAGCTGCCAAACTCCGGTTTTAAAATGGCGATCGATAGATTCGTGAAATTCACTGAAGCCGACATGAAATCTTTCACTGAGGAGTAGGAAAATGCTAACACGAAGAAGAAAACTTCATATGACTTAAAATTATTCAAGGAGTTTCTTGCAAGTGAAGACAAAAGGAGAGAAATTCAGAAAGTCCAGCCACCGAGCTGCAAGAGTTCGCCATAAAGTTTGTGCTTTTGTTGTTTGTCTATATAATAAAAAGAAAATTACACGGTGGCTTGAAGATATGAATTTTATTTTCTCGTGTTAAAAACAATATTTTTACTCATTCGCTGCGCTCATTCGTAAAATATTGTTTTTACCACTCGAAAATAAAATTCATATCTTTGCGCTGCCGTGTAATTTCCTCTATGTATTACTTACTGCGCTCATTCGTAAAATATTGTTTTTACCACTCGAAAGTAAAATTCATATCTTCGCACTGTCGTGTAATTTCCTCTATGTATTACTTACCAGTATGGTTAAATTCAGGTTGAACTGTGCTGTCAGCCAGTGTGAACAGTATTAAACCAATACTCATACAGAGACAAGCTAAAAAATCAATCAGTCTATAGATTTTCCCTGAAGAAGAAGGAAAATGATTTTTTTAAATTTCTTATTTCATAGGCATTGTTACATTATGGATTGAATGGACAAATACAATTTGTTCGAAACAGTACATTAGTACATAAGTACATTTTAAATAATTTTATTTAAAAACAATTCAGAGGCAAATCTTTGCAGATGTACCTAAAACGTACCTTAGTTTACATTTTCCCTGTTAAAATAGTATATATTGCTCCATACTGATTTTCATCATCAACTAGGCAATATATAGTTTCCTTTGTAGCCATTATTTGGGTCATCACACAATACTTCTCCCCACTAACAGCTACTTAAATCTGAACCACCTTCTTTTCTGCAGTTAAGCCAAACACAGCTTCACTCCCATAACAGGACTGGGAGCGAATTGTACCAAAATTTGCCAACTAATGACACCAATCAAAGGTCATGTCTTATCTTTACTGTTGCATTGGAAGTGTCAAACGCATGCCAGTTATGCTGAATTTGATACACACCAGACATAAAAATAAACAAAGTTTTACTGAAGAAAAAATGTAAAACAGATTCATAATTAGATGTAGATGAACGTTTAATCATTTGTCTCACGATGGAGTCACTTTGAGATGTTGATTGCGACGGTTCGACTGCTTTACTGCTAGTCTTCATCAGGCGATGAGGTCAATTGTTTATGTGTCGCTATATGTAGCACCTTGTTGCTATTGGTGCATTTCGATCCTCATTATTATTCCGACTAGAGGTTGTTCCCTCAGTGGGCTGACTAGAGGTTGTTCCCTCAGTGGGCTGACTGGCTCACTCAAAGTGAGTCCATCGTGAGACAAATGATTAAACGTTCATCTACATCTATTTAATGAACCACGATGAACAATAACCACATCTTTTAACTTACCTTGTATGATAATACCACCAACCATCACTGGAATTAACTTGCAGCATTTGAAAATGACCTGAAATTAAGAATCATTTGCTTATAATAAGCAGTATCACTCATGCAAGAACACAACACAGTGGCTGCATCCAGGTCTTAAACCTATACCTGATCTAGAAGCCATTACTAATTGCAGAAGCAGAAAAATAAAGTTGGACTACCAATAGTCCTTTTCACGGTTAACTTGTGATATTTGCATAACAATACACTTGAACATAGAAGCGAGGCAATTTCGGGCACAAGCTGCAAAACATCGTGTTTTTCTCGAACTTCTTATAATAAACCCTTTTAATATAAAAACAGTTTTAAAATATAGAAGAACTACAATTCTTTAAGTTTACGTTGTTTTTAGAAAAAAATTGTAAAACGACTTTTCTCTATTTATAAAGAGTAGATTCGCATAAGCAACAGCGAGATCGTTTTATGATCTTTATGGCAAGCTTCAACCAAAATAGTTGTATATTTAGTTCTTCTCCGTTTTAAAACTATTTTTATACTAACATAGTCCAAGGAACTCAAGAAAATCACGATGTTTTGCAGCTTGTGCCCGAAATTGCCTCGCTTCTATGTTTAACTGTATTGTTATGCAAATATTTCAGGTTAACTGTGAAAAGGGCTATTGAAATTACAAATTGAGCCAATGTTGTTGTAGTAAGTTACAATATAATTTATACAGTGGAACCCCGTTAATCTGACCACCAATGGGCCACCAAAATCCAGTATCTGACAGAACTTTAGTCTGGGACAAAAGAAAGTGGTTGTATTAACAAGGTGGTCATAAGGCTCCACATAAGGTTCCACTGTATATAATATAAATGATGTTTCTTTTGGCTGGCATGGAGCATCTCCTCAAGAGATTTATAGCAAAAATGTAGATCAGATTAATCTTACTCTACATGTATTTATTCAGCAAGGAGCCCAAGTGTGACCACTGTTAATTAATTCACATTCTTTCGTGCGTGCAGACTATCCAATCGGAAGCTGAAGAATACCTATCTTCTTCTATCAGCTTCTGATTGGATAGTATATGCACACGAAAGAATGTGAATTCATTAAAAGTGGTCGCACGTTTGGGCTCCTTGCTGTAATGTATTCAACCAATCACAGTAGATATAGTAGATTAACAGAGCTTTAACTGGATTTAGCATTTGCTGTACCTGTGTGGGGTAGTTTAAATAGCTAAGGGAGCTATTGGAGAGACCCATAGTAGCCACAGTTAAAAATGCTAGAATTGAATATGTCTTCAGAGGAATTCTGTGAACAAGAAACACAGGAAAGAAAATTACAGGCTTAAACTCCAATTCCCTTAATTCAAGCTACAAGAAAAATACAAGGTACAAGATAAAAGGTAAGGTAAAGGTAAAGCCGCACTTGGGCCAAAGTGGCCCACACTGCTGGAGCTTATCCCAGGTTCCGAAGCATGAAGTCGACTAGAAGTATTGCTAGTAACTCCTCCTGGATAGGATACAAGTCCATCACAGGTTACTCCCAGCATTTTGTCAGGTTTCCAGTACCCATTTATACTCCTGGGTGGAGAGAGGCACTCACTGTGAGCCAGCCAGCCCTCAAAACCCTGGGGGGAACTCCCATATAAAACTGATGGGGGTGATTGCCGGACATTTTGAAAAGAACCCCTAAAAGGTACCAAAATCTTGTTTTGTGGGTGTGGCTCAAATTCATTTTCACCCCTAAGAGGTACCAATTCTAAGACAAAACTAGTCCCTGTTATATATTTTTTCCAGCTTAATACCCTAAAAGGTACTGGAATAACTCTAACGGCAATCATTTTAGATTTTAACACCCTAAGCGGTACCAAACCACAAATTTTAACCCCTAAAAGGTACTGCAATCACCCCCGTCACTTTTATATGGGAGTCCCCCCCCCCCCCCCCCCCCCCTCCCCGGGCTCAAAACCGGGCCACTCAATCTGGAGTCCAATGCACCAAGCATTAGGCCACACCTTAAAATTAAATCCCCATTCAAGAGATGTTTGTGATCCGACCCGAAAAATTCCATACTGGTGACGTACTGCAGCTCTACAGAGATATGTAGTGTCTCTGATTGGTTGTTACCAGTGCCCGAAAATTCAAAGCCGAGCAACAACCATTCAAAGACACAACACACACATGGATCTCTGTATAGCTATGCCATCAATAAAATAATATACAGGAAATGAAGTCATTGGCTCAATCATCCATAAAATCACTTTATATTACAGGCATTTTATGCTATTCTGTAAACCTTACTTTCTTGTTTTCTCCCATTGAAGGCTGGTTTGAAACACACCAAACACAGAGTACCAAGCAAATTGAACTAGAGTTAGATACCAACCAAATGGCTTCATTCCTGTCCTAAATATCCACTCCTGTGTTTAGAGAATAAAAACACAGAGCATGAGAAATTTTTAAGGTGGCCCTTTCCTATTTATTGCCGCATTGGTTTCATTTTTGAGTCACGCTTTTTGCCCGGGAGGGGGGGGGGGGGGGGGGGGGGGGGGGGGAAGGGGTGTACTCTTTATAATGGACTATACGGGGAGGCTCCGCCCGAAAGGGGTAGCTTTTTCAGGCTGGAGGTATATAAAAGGGTAGGGATTTCACAAGTTGAAGTATAGAAAAGGGTAGGGGAAAACTGTCATTTACATGTAGGTGTTTAAAAGGGCCTTTCAAAATATCTCGAACATACACACCTAATGGCTGATTCATCCAATTAAGGGGATACTCAAGCGAAAAGTTTAGTAAAAGTCGTAAAAGGGATGCAGTGTTTCAACTGTAGGTATGTGAATGGGGTACCATTTTCTGTGGAAGGTATGTGAAAGGGTTACCTTTTCTGTCAAAAATGGTGTATAGAAGGGTAAGGGTTTGGACCTTGGGCAGAGCCTCCCTGTATAAAACTTTGTTGAGTACCCCCCCCCCCCCCCCCCCCCCGGATTGAAAGGCGCAGAGGATAATATTATTAGTATATATATTTTTATTTATTTTAATTTAATGACACAAATTGAAAGGGTTAATGTTTTCTTGACATATAAATCTTGCACTTACCTGCACGTATCCATAAATAAGAAAAAATAAAAACACTCCTCCACAACAAATAAGAACTGGGCCGTTTTGGGTAACGAATCCAGCGCGAATCCCAAAACAACGAGCTCGGCCTTGTGGTCTCCCGAATCTTCCTTGTTACCTCCATTCTGAATCGATATTACGGATTGCTTGTCCCGCTGAGGTTCCGCCATGAAATTTTTCAAGGTTGAATTGTTTCTTACAAACGTTAGTGTGGTTGGACGAAATTCTCTTTTAAACATGGAGCTTGGCCGACAGCTCGCCAGCAGTGTTTTTTGTGCGTTCTGCTGTCAACCAAGATTGTTTCGCGAGTTCTGCTCGGCTCTCGTGGCATCAAAGATGAAAAAGGAGGGGAATACGTGTCATTTGCGAATTTATACTTGACAAAAAGTGATGAAACAATCTTCTTTTGGTTATTGTCGATGTGGCCCCTTGAGAGCCGCCATCTTGAACGACCGGTAAGACCCTGGGAACGACAATGTCTGAAATTCTATTATAGGTCTGCAACGCGTATTTTTGGAACGCTGTTTTGGTGAAGAAGTCGAGCCCGGGGAGCGAAAACGAAAAAAAAAAAAACAGAAAAAAAAGAAAACTAGAGCGCAATGCACGAGCAAACAACGGGACCTACCCCAGACCGGAAACGAAAAGCGAAGGACTTTGAGAAAGTCAAGGGGGAGGTTGCATTTTCTGAATCAGAGTTTTCACTAAGAATCCTGATTTGTTAGAGTATACAGTCCTGCCTTGTGGTGGTGAGCCCTCTAAGAGTGTCCATGAACATCAAGCTAGTGGACACAGATAAAGGGTAGTTTTCTTTCGCAAGACTTAACTTAACAAAAATATTTAAATATTCCATTCAATTCATTGTGAACGATGGAATAGAAGGCATGCTTGAAACAGCCCTCTATGAACAGGCATGGTTTTGCAATTTCTTCACACGATTTCATCATCTGCTTAGGCTCCTTAGCTGTCCGCAGTTAATGGTAAAGCCAACGTTCTGGAAACGTAATTGGGTAAGTGCCGCTCAGTTCACTCTAATCAAGAGAACAATCTGCAGTGGAAATTATGGCGAGGTTGTGGCATCAGCTCACGTTCTGAGTCCAACTGCACTACCTCATATCTGTGCCATTGAACGCATAAAGAAAGAAAGGCGTTTTCCTTAACAATACGTGATGACCGATAGAAGGTCACAAAGTTTATTGAACTATATATAATAAGGAAAGCAAGTTGGTGTGTAATAATGACAACCACTTCGAAAATGTACATAAAACAACTTTATTACAGGAATTTGCCTAGTTCCTAACTATTTACAAAGATCTAACACGAAACGCTGGTGTATTGGATCAGAAATTAGCCAACAACAAACTCCCTACTTTTAGCGAGGTTTTAATTGACTGTCGAAAGTAATGGTTTTTCAGATTCGTGAGCGCTGTAATTGGTTAAAAAAATCGTTAACCAATCAGAGCAATCACGCTGGTTTTTCAACCAATCAGGTTAAAAACAAGAATCAATCGTGATTTGACTTACGCGCGTTTTCCCGCGCTTGGCGCTGGCTGCATGTTTTCCCGCGCTTGGCTCCGGCGGCATGTTTTTGCTTCGAGCTCTGATTGGTTCAATGAGTTAACGGCGTTTGTTGTGATTGGATGTTATCACGTGGATGTTGGTCATTAGAAAATCGTTCCAAACGTTTGCTAAACTACAATTCCTACAAACAACCGAAGTCATGTCGGACGTTTTCCACAGCTGTTTGTGTTTTTCGTTCCAGGATTCAAAGTTGGAAGAGGCTTGTTCAGCGAAGCAATGAATTCAGAGCTGTAAAGTCGTAGAAGAGCCAGTGATCCCGTTGTAGATGTAGGTGTTGTTAAAGGGTACAAACTGATGGGTTACAAGCTTCACGATTTCTTGGGCTGCTGCGCCTGAAAAAGTCAAATATTATGACATAATTAAAATGCAACAAAGAATAAAGTTCTAAACTAGTCGTTCCTTAGTCCTGGCGCGTGGATTTCAGGTTAGCGCGCAAAAAGATCTAAACACTAAAACAATTCTTGGAAGAACGGTAAAAAAATGCAGTGGGACTATCAAGGAACAGCGCTCTCACATCCTCTTAGTACAAGTGAATTTACGGCCGTAACTTTTTTGCGCTGAAACACAACATATATTTATTTAGCAGTACCTCCAATGAAGGCGGCAACAGAATGCAATTCACTGGCTCCATATCGACACCTGAAACCAACGGATGAAATTATCAAAGGTATTACTGAAACTTAAGCTTGGTTTTCATAAGTGAGGCAAGCAAAATCGCAAGTACAGGAGTTCATATAAATACTGAGAAACCCAAGCCCAGATTGAGCCCAGCCCAAACGAGAATGAGAGAGTTGCCGAGAGTTGAAGGAATAAGAATTGCACGAGAGTTTTCTTCAACTCTCAGCGACTATCATCAGCCCGGGCAACACGAGAGAAAACTCTCAACGACTCTCAAGAAAAATTAGAGCAGGTTGAAATTCGACAAGAGCGCACGAGAGTCGACGAGTCACCGAGAGGGCACGAGATTCGACGAGAGTCCCTGAGAGCGCACGAGAGTCGACGAGTCACCGAGAGGGCACGAGATTCGACGAGGGGCCATGAGAGTTTCAGGCCAAATGAAAGCGAGAGTTTGAACTCTTGGCATGCAACTGTCGTTTTCGTTTGTATGGCCTCTTGTGCTTGCGCTTATGCTTGCATCACTATAGTGAAAACCAGGCAGGGTAATTTTTCGTTCACGAAAATGAAACTAAGTAACAACACAAAGTCTTTTCCTATACTGACTACACAAAGCTAGTAAACTGAAACTAAAGAAAAGAGAAACGTCCAACCAATTGGCATACGTGACGTGTACTACACATCGTTTAGTTAGCCAATCACAGAAAGACAGCAACATTTAGATAAATATTTTGAGAGAAGGAAAACTGATTTTGAAGACTTATTAAAAAGTAAATATTAACATTTTATCCTCACATTTCGTGAACGTATTCCTCCTTCACATCCGCGTTCACTGACCATTCCTGGAGTATAGAGCTTAGGCAGCTCTGAAAATAAAAACACAGTGTGTAGGAGATCGCTAAATGTGTTCGTGTTTGGACCAGGCGCAGAAGAACGCGGAGAACTGGGCCCTGTGAATCAACTAAAGTTTGCCAAGGGAGTGGGGCGAGGCAGCCACTGATCCAAATTCTCGAATTCACAAATCGCTCGTGAACTGAAGCAGACTAAGTAGTAACGGGCTTCGTTTAACCTTTTCACTCTCAGAGTCAAACCTTGAGTCAATAAATGTAGTTGTAACTTTTGAGTCTGTGGATAAAACCCTAGTGTGTGACCATTCAAATGAAAGCTGTTGAGCTGTATTTTCAAGTGGTGCTGTTTGAGTTTGACAATTTTGCAAAATGAAATTCAATCTGATTGTTTTCCTCACTTTTGAACTTATCACTTTTGGAATGAAAGGGTTAAAACCCTTCACCTCCTAACAGTTACGGAGTACAAAAATTTGTTCCAAACCAAACCACACCACATTAAAGTACTGCTTAATAGTTTATCTGTAATATTTTCATTTCTTTTGTAGCCAAGGTTTTTCAAGTTATCGGTCTCTAAGGGTTGTTAAAAGTAATCTAATGTTTTCCACGTTGTCTACTGCACAGGTCACAAGTCAACGCACCTTTAACTTAACAACATCCTCCTCTACTTGTTCATCGAAATAGCCTGGAAAAAAAAGACAGTGCCATAATGTCAGCTACTCATTTCTCTGTCAGTGAAAAGCAAAACAAAGTAAATAACTCGCACTTTTAATCTAGCCTTCATGGAGCTATGGATTTTTGCGAAGTACAAAATTACTTTTAAATCCTATGATACAAAAATACCAAAGAGGTAATAATACTGAAGCCATGCTCCATTTGTGACGAAGCACCACAACAGTAATCATGGTACGTGTCAGTATTGCACCAATGGTGTCTCAATGCCGCACCAGTGTTTCTGAAAATTATTTTCGTAATAACTACGAAAAATGCTACAAAGCTATAATTTGGATGGAACGTTTCTTTCTGCCTGCTCTATAACCTGTTAATTTTCTGATGTTGTTCATTGCCAACAAACAGTTTTTGTAACATTGATGAAAACCACCTGTCGATTCTCTCCATCCTGTACGTGTGCGGTAACGTACCTGGATATCTGTGATATTGAGTATAAAACCTATCCACTGCTTTTAACAAGATATAGAATACAACATTGCTGTCTGGATCATCAAGGAAACCACCTACAAAATAAAACGATCGAAATCACATTTAAATAATCAACACTAAGGTCGTGTTCTATTCAACCGCAACCGGTTTAGGTTGAAACGGTTGAGGTTTCCCAATATAACACTTTTCCAACCGTTTCAACCTAGTTTCAGTTCGGTTGAAAAAGTTGATCAACCAAACCAACCTAAAACGATTTTTCCCCAATAGAACACGAAAAAACCCAACCAACCTAAAACGGTTGATCCCAATAGAACACGACCTAAGAGTCGAATGTTTAAATTAAATTTAAAAGCATTAAGAAAGCTTTGGTCTAAACCACGTCTAAAGCCTGGTTTTCATATGTCGAGAAAATCCCAGACCATCGGGGATTTTGTTATTTCCCAACCGTCCCAGACTAGCCTGCGTAGCAGGCGCGTCGAGTGGAAAAGAACGCACGTTTTTAGGGGCGCGCGCGAGAGAAGAGACGCGCGAGGAAAGTTCTCTCGCCTCGCGCGTTTTCTTCCTATCACGCGCGCCTCTCCAACTCGCGTCTCATTTTACTCCAGCGCCTTCTACCGTACGCAGGCTAGTCCCAGACATTCCCAATTTATGAAAACACGACGAGGTAGATGTCTCCCATTGTCTCCCTGAGTCTAGAATGTCTGGGACGGTCGGGAAATAACAAAAATCCCCGATGGTCTGGGATTTTCCCGACATATGAAAATCAGGCTTAAACGAAGTCTACGTAAACTGCGGCTTATCCAAAAATAGGCACGCACGCACGGCCTCCAGTCTCGTTTCGCGAGTAATTATTACAGGTAATAGGTCGATTAGGACCCAAGCTCCCACGCAATTCCCGAACACATTCTAAACTCTATTCTTTTCTAACTCTATTCTATTCCAAGTTAAATGCTCTTCGCTAGTTATAATTAATTTTCAATCTTAAATTAAGTGTCACAAACCTAATTCATTTGCCTTGGCAACGGACGGCTCACATTCCTCAGCCAACGACCGACCTCGAATTAATCTTAAAAATGACGCATTTTTACCTGCAAACACAAAACAAGTTGACAACTATAAAATTGAGGCTGCTCAGGATGTTAGTGGTGGTTTGCGCAAAAGGGAAACGTTCTGCAATGAAAGCTTTGAGAAATGAAAATTTCCTTTCTTATTTGACAGCAAAAAAAAACCCGTCTAACTCTTCAAGTAACCTGCGATCAGGAGCTCTTTTTTTTTTCCGAGTGAAAGTCGGTGGAAGCGGAAAAGAGAGTTAGTTTGCCTGAATAAAAAGCGACGTTTGACTCCAAGGTTTTGCACAAAGCCACTTCCTTTCTAGAATCTCTATTTCCACTCGTCCGTTGCTTTTTAGGGCTAGGGACATTGTTATGGCCTGTTGTTTATTGTTTTAAGAGTCAATGTCGCATTGCCATGCATCGTTGCAAGAGATAGTTGGTGACTCAGCTTTCATGTATGTATGCTACACAAATAAATGCCAGAGACAGACTAATAAGACTACTTACAGAAAAGCCTAATTTCAGAATCTGGAATGCTATCTGTGGACTGTAAAATAACCCATGCATTAGCAAACAAACAAACAAACAAACAAACAAACAAACATGTGCCTTTGTGCTATTTCATGCGAACAGTTTGGTAAAAGGGTCTAGAGAGAGGAGTCACTGTTTGTATACATGACAGTTCTCGGTCAACCTCATCCAGATTCTCTAGCAATGCTGGAATTAATATATCAAACACAAGAGACAGTGTTTCATCACATGTCCAAAAAGAGTTGAAAATACGGCATGCAGCGGAGTATTTTTTACGCAATTCGCAGTGTTTGGAAATGTGATGAAACACTGTCTCGAGTGTTTGATATATCTTCTTAATCGAAATTAAAACTAAGGAGTAAATGTTGAAATAAAATCGTAAAAGCGACATGATGTGTTTGCTGGTGCAATTGCCTTTGGAGTACTCATGAGTGTTCACGCTAGTTTCTGATTGGATAAAAAGAATCGGAAACTCTTTGATCGAATTGAGTGCTGATTTGCCAAAACTGGCAAATGTTCCCTTGACTGTGATGATAACAGAGAACAGGAATCAGGAATTTTAGAAATACATTTTTAATACTGCATCACACCTTTCCTAAATCAAGTAATGTTCTATGCACTCTTTGAGTTATTACAGCAATGTCTTTTCTTGCTTGTTCTTGATATCTGGAAAATTACAAGCGAGGGACAAAGGTTACAGTGTTGAAGTTTACTCAATCCACTAAAGACTTAAAAGTCTAATTAAATGTACAATCTAAAGGGAATTATTGGACACTAGCAGGGAAAGGGAAGATAATAATAATAATGTCATGTTTATTGAACACATCATTGCATTAAAATGAATTACAATGTGTTCACAAAAAGTTAAAAGTTACAAATTAGATTAGTGGGGGGATAGGGTAGGAGAAATAGGGGATAAGGGATATAGGGGGAGGATAAAGGGGAAAAGAGATAGGGGAAAAGAGATTTTCCCTGAAATTTTCACTATTGTTTGTTCTTCTAAACTACCATTTGGTTGCAGGTTTTTTGTTGACTTATGAAAAATAGGTTATTGTGCCACATAATTTTATTTGGTCTTTCTTGAGTAAACAACATTGACAAAAATATAAATATATAGGATTAAAAAGTCATGTTATCCTTGACACAGTTTACATGATATTGCCTTTATAACATGAAAAAAATAATCTACCAAGTTCCATTCTGACACAAAAGGAACCGGCTAGAAGCTAGCATGGGCTAAAGACTGATGTTATTCAAAATATTCTGAATTATCTCACAGATTGCACAAACACTTACACATTCTGAAGCTCAATGTATCTTTTGGAATCTGCTGTCATGTCTGGAATTGATCCTCTTAATGGAAGAGCTCCTAAGGAGAAAAAATGCTTGTTAATTCTTAACCACAATGTGATTAGTATCTCAATAAATGAAACTGTTGTGCTGCGTCGGTGGGAGGGTAACATACTATGTTGATTATCAACTTGAAGTTGATAAAGGTAAATTAACCGCTGTAGCGAATTTCTGGAAGCTGACGTTTCGAGTGTTAGCCCTTCATCAGAGCACTTTGCTCCAACGAAGGGCTAACACTCGAAACGTCAGCTTCTAGAAATTTGCTACGGCGGTTAATTTACCTTTATCAACTTTGAGTTGATAATCAACATAACGGTAGTATTTCAACCACAATGTTCACTACAAGTGGAAAATATTTCCTGGGACAAAACTGAGAGAAAACCATATGCAAGACAGAGTGATTTGTTTTTCAATGGGTATTGCAAGTAGGAATCTGGATAACAATGGAAGGAATGAAGGAAGAATGAAGGAAAACAGACACAAAGGAGCGAAGGAACAAACTGACTAACAAACAAACAAACTATTATAAAGGCGTTTAGATCGGAGTACGAGTACGAGATTGACTACGAGTACGACTTTCTAATTTAAAATCAGTCATGTTCCCAGAGCCATTGCTCTTCCCTGTTGCTGACCAGTAGAGAAGAAGGTTCTAGGAACAAGATTGGTATTAGATGTGTTGATGTAAACCCTGCACACTAGGTTTGAAAAGTCGTACTTGTACTCAATGTAGTACTCGTACTCTAATTTAAAGGTCGCTAATGGAAGGAAGGAACGAACAAAATCAAGAAATGATGAAAGGAATGAAGGAATGAAACAAGGAAGGAACAAAATGATGGAACAAAGGGACGACCTGACCGAACAAAATGAATGAGCGAACAAAATAAGCGAACAAAAGAACGAATGGATAAAAGGATACATGAATAATGTGATAAAAATGGCAAATTAAGAGCACAAAGATTTCAAATGAACATTGAATATTAATGGGAACTAACCTTCCCCTTCATTTTCAACAAATTCTTTCATTGCCTTTGCTAAGATCCAGAAAGAGTTACACTAAAGATAACAAAAATTATATACAATGAATTTACTAACCATCTTCAGTCCATTAAGCTTGAAAAATTAATTCCCCCTAAATTTTCTACAAACAACACAATGTCATATTATTTTGATTTCATTGAAAGAAAGATTACAAGAAAATACTTACAGATTCAATAACGTTACTACAAGCATTGTCAGAAAAGATTTTAGAAACTTCACTAGGTATCTGCAAATACAACAAAATATAATAGTACGTGAGGCATTAGACCTGTCAACTCAACAGCCAACTATACATACTTAAATGTGTTAAGTAAAGGTAAAGCCGCACTCGGGCCAAACTGGCCCACACTGCCGGAGCTTATCCCGGTTTCAGTCCTTACCATGAAGCTGACTAGGAGTATTGCTACTCCCCCTGGATGGGATGCTTGTCCATCGCAAGTTACCCCCAGCATTTTGTCACCAGTACCCATTTATAATCCTGGGTGGAGAGAGGCACTGTGAGAGTTAAGTGTCTTGCCCAAGAACACAACACAATGCCCCAGGCCAGGGCTCGAACCTGGACAACCTCAAACGCGCTAACCATTAGGCCACCGCGTCTCCCACCCTTAAATGTGTTAACTTAGTTTACATTAATTACCCTGGTAGGAACAAGAGCTGTGTTGACTGCTTTTACCGCCTCGTCAAAGTTCTCCTCTTCTTCAGGTATACCATCTTTGTTGACTAAAATCCCTGATGGGGCAAAATACAGTTTACAAATAATAATAATTTATTATTACACTCAGACCCATTAGCACCTAGCACCATTTCCACTAGTTTAATAATCAATGCTATATTTTTAGATTTGTGAGACACACGTGAATAGTTATGACCAATACTTTTAACACTTAGGACTAGTAATTAATTATTGTCCATATTAAATTTTAAATTCAGAATAGTATACACTGTACATTGTTTGAAAGATACCAACCTCCTCTCAGCATTTGTTTAAATAAGTCTTTTTCTTTGTAATTTTTTGGTGGTTTACCATCATGCTGTTAAGAAAAGAGAAGACATAAACAGAGATTCCTTAATTCTGTTTAGTATACGAGAAAATTTAACCACATTTCATTATGCACAACCAGCATTTACATGGCTGTGAGAGTGCATAATAAAATTGTATGTACATGGCCAATAGACCTTTCTCCAAAATGGCTGCCGCAAATTCATATTAAACTGAGCAGAAAATCAATACCCGCACCTGAAAGACCACCTCTTGTTTGGTAATCATACAAAGTTTCGTTAGGTTAGGTTCTACCTGAGTCGAGAAAACGGAAGTTGAAAACTGGAAAATTTAGAGACGTTTGTATGACTGGGGGTATGGCGTATACCCCCAGTCATACAAACATCTCTAAATTTTCCAGTTTTCAACCTCGACTCAGGTAGAACCTAACCTAATGAAACTTTGTATGATTACCAAACAAGAGGTGGTCTTTCAGGTGCTGGTATTGATTTTCCGCTCAGTTTAATTTGAATCATTTTGAATTTGCGGCAGCCATTTTGGAGAAAGTTTATTCTGCTATAGGCTAAGGTAAACTACACATCTCATATTTTGTGTTTGTAAAATTATATTATTTAAAAAGACTCACCTCTGCTTTCCATTTGTTTAAATACTTTAACAACAATACTACATAAGGAGTGTGCCCATGTTCCTAGGACAAAAGCAAAAACAGAACTCAATCTTAAAATATTGCAGTTACACTGGAGTGCATGTTCAATAAAATTAAATATTGTTACAGTACATGTACCTTTGCACCCCTAGCCACCCCTGGGAGGGGGTGGGCGAAAAGAATAATAATAATAATAATAAAGCATTTATTTATACACGATATATTAAAATTCCCCAACTCCCCCAACAATGGCCGACAAAGACCACAACATACTGGCACTGAACACCCTTTGTGCTACAAAAACCCGCCTGAGCATGCGCTGAAGGCTTGTGCCGCTGACCGCTAGACGGTGCCGAAACCACTCTTTGTTGTTGACTTAGTTAAATTGTATTTCATTTAACCATATAGAAAATGTTCTAAATTACCATTGCCATTACCTGTTTTGTCATAGTGTTAAGATCTAAGGCATCCACATATTGTACAAGGCCAGGGAATGGTCTGTCTAATCTCAGATCAGGATGCATGTTATCTGGGTGTGACTCAACAACTGTAAGAGAACAAAATCATAGTCAAAAACAAACTGTAACAGAAACCATTTTGCAAGCTGTCTCTAAAGCAGTTAATCTTGCCAATTGTAGTATCAAACCTTGTGCATCAAAAACAGTTGAGGGAACAAATACCACAACTTCGTCTCAAGGACTATCTCCGCTTTCAAGATAGCTCCACGCCCAGCTGCCATCTTGAAAGCAGAGATGGCCTTGGAGATGAGGTTGCAGTTGCAAAGACCAGTTAATGGCCAATTCCGGACTCTGAGAACGGTTTTTGTCCCAGAAGCTCTTTCAGTGTTTCAACAAAGATTTGCCAAAAAACGGCACCTGTTCCCCAACTGGAAATTAAAACTGGGAGCGAGAGAGCAGGAGAGAAAAAAGCAATACTAGTCTAGTTTTACTATTGGTTTATCCTTACCACAGTGCTCTTGTAACACAATTCTCATGCACCCAATGAAGCCATATGAGCGACATACTAACAGAGGAATGTTGCTTGACCAGAGCAATACACCAAGTTTTAACAGAGTTCTGAAAATAAAAGATAAAATTTAACAAATTAAAATGATAAATAAATCCTTAAATTATTAAAAATACTTACATTGTACACTCCAGTGAACTTCTAAAATAAACAAAACCACACAATTTACACGTACAAATATTATAAGCCTAGCCCCTACAATCCCTGTTAAATCATGCAACCTTAATTTACAATCTACATACGTATTTATTTCAAAATGCAACCATTATTCAATAATTGACAACTGCAAATACCACGAATATTATACAGAAAATCATTCATAGATTACATACAGTGTATGACACAAAATTCTTGTTTAACTTACTCTTCAGGCAGCTGGGTGGCTATAACCACAGTAAATGACTTGAAAAAATCACTGTTTTCTTGCAACAGGCAGTCTGTCGTCTAACAGAAACAACAACCACATAATCAGTGAATTATTATACGTCAAGTCATTCTTCTCATTATCTCTATTCTCATTGGCTCAGAGCATAATTAAGACGGATTCCACTCAACGTTCGAGCAATAAGTGCAAAAATTAATTACTAAAAAACTACTCATAGCATGGTAACATTTTGAATACTATTTGAAACATATCACTTTAATTCACTTCTCCAAGTGACCCCGCAATTAAATTCTCAAGTATTCTCAAGAAAATTAATGTCAAACCTCGTAAAAAATGATAAAAACACACACCATTTTGTTTTTAACTGACATGAAGCGTCTTTTTAATTAAAATATGTAATGACTTCTCTCGCGGGGTCAGCTTGGGAGCTAATTTATCGATAATTTCTTCTTATCTGTATTCAAAATGTTACCGTGCTATGAGTATTTTTTTGGTAACTTAATTTTTTGCACTTTTTGCTCGAACGTCCAGCGGAAATCGTCTTAAGCTAATTCACACTGACATTGATTTGATGTCATATTTACAGACACTAGGATTAATGCAATGTAATTGAGCATCATATCTACAAACATTGAGCTTTATACATGTAGATTGAAATCATGCGCCTGTGCCATGCGTGACCTGCATCATTAATGGCAATGGAAAATAAATTAAATTGTCCACAATCCACAAAGGAAAAAGCTACAAAATGCTGCTGTTGCTGCTGCTGCTGCTGTTAAGTTAGTGGTTTAATTAAAAATATTATTATTGGATGACATTGAGCATGATACCAAGAATTATGAAGGCCATGGTTTGTGTTTATATCCACCTCTGAGCCTTTGGCTTTGGATAGATGTAATACAAAACTTGGCCTTGATCATTCTCACTATCGCGCATATGCAATGAAAATTCATGTTTACCTCTTCAATGAAATCGCCTGAAACATCTGAATTCAGTTCAAGAAGAAACTCAGTGGTACATTCCGCACGAGACTAACAAGAAAAAACATTGTATTAATATAATCAATAATTTCCATTCAATGGCAATAAAAAAATAAAAAAAATAAAAAAATAAAAATAAAAATAAAAATAAAAAAAATAAATAAAAAAATAAAAATAAAGCAATAATATGTACTAGTACAATAAATTCAATATTAATGAAACTGTGTTATGACATAGTACAACGTATAGTGCTGACTATTTTCTGCCACCCTAGCTACATGTACCTCAGTCTGATAAACCATAGATATTCAAATGCTTCAGCAATAGCAGTTATTACAGATGGTCAGCGGTTTGACACGCAAACGAGGCGAAAGGGTCAATCTGGTATAGATCGTTTTCACGTGACGTCATCAAAATGCTAAATTCAAAACTATTGATCCTACAAAGCTGTTCTTTCAGTATAGTCTATACATCAGTGTAGTTAGATGCTGGGGAAATTTTTGTTCCAGCAGATTGCTTCGTTTTGGAGATAAAACGTTTTGAAATTTGAGACAGCCTGGCTCAACGTGACCTGAAATGTTACATAAACCAATATTTTCGCACTTTTAAAATTATTTTCAGATATGCTATAAGTTAAAAATGATAACTAAAGCATTCAGAAGTGAAAACTCATGACTTTGGTAGCAAAATCTTGTTTTCTTCTCGCAGACATTTTTGGCCGCCATCTTGGTGTACCAAAGTGGTACACCAATATGGCGGACCCATACTAACTTCTGTAATTTTCCGAATATTGTTTTCCCAATAACTTCGTTGCAATGAACACTACCAAATCAAAACTTGGGGAATATATTTTTTTCCACCTACTCTACAATCGCTGAGTTTGTTGATGTTTTTGATGCACGCAAAACGATCTTGTTATTTTGGTGAAAACGATCTATTGTTTGCCATTTGACATGCAAATGAGGCGAAAGGGTCAATCTGGCATTGTATTGGCCCATTAGCCTCATTTGTAGGCTCGATTACCAGCTGCTGTTCGGGAAAATAAGCCAGAACGAAGACCGGACTCAAGAGAGCGGCGGAAATCGAGCCTAACTTGTTTGCATACTTTTTAACAACAAAAGAATGTTTGACTGCAGGCTCAACTGTAAAAACAGCAATTCATACCCATGAAGGAGAAATGACAGCAATGGTGGATCTAGGGAGCCCCCCCCCCTTGTGGACAAAACTTAAACTTTATTGGGCCCCCACCATATAAACAGGTCTGGATCTGAAAATGTAATAAATTAAATTAAATTCATACCTTTCCAATACTGTTTTTGTTCAAAAAGAAGCTGCAATATAGATTTATAGATTAAAATACAGCAATATTATTCATATTTACCCAAATGAATAATTATGAAACTTTATATAACAGATAATAAATAATAATAATAATAATAAAAGCATTTATTTATACACGATAGGATTAAAGCAGCATAGCTGATGTGGTCGTGTCATACTAAAGTTAAAAAATTACAACTAAAAATTTAAAATTACAGTCTAGATCAATCGAAAAGGGTAAAATCGTCTAATATATTAGAATTAATTATGTTGCGTTTAAAACTATTTACATTTTGTTCCGCCCTATTGTCAAGCAAATGAATCAAAAATGTATTAATTTAGTTATCTTCTATCTCAAGCGACACTATTCACTGACGAGGGTGACTGGAAGAGGTTCTGTGCAATCAACATAATGTTTATTATGGTCATCAAAATTTTAGAAGATGTGATAAACCCTATTCCAAAATGGCAGTCAATTTAAAATTCTTTTGTATGTACAGTGGAACCCGGTTAATGCGGACACCAAAGGGACATGAAAAAGTGTCCGTATTATCCGGGAGTCCGTATTAAGCGGGCTGATATAAGAGAAAATATATGTCGTCGGGGCAAACAAAACTGTCCGTAATAAGCGGGTGTCCATATTAACGAGTGTCCGTAAAGCGGGGTTCCACTGTATTTATTTATTTGCCTCACTAACCTCGTTTTTGAGTTGATAATTCAAAATAATTTTTACTCTAGAACGAGGTTAGTGAGGCAAATTTAAATGCATACAAAATAATTTTAAATTGGCAGCCATTTTAGAATAGGGTCTATACTATGCTAAGCATTTTGTTCCCTGGCCAGTTAATTTTAAGAAGACCCTGAAAGGTGGTCTGGCACCAATACGAAATGAGCAGGACTGTAGATGTATCGCACTGCAAAATGGCTGACAATAATTTTGTATATATGCATTAATTTAGCCACATGTAGTCGTGGTTGATCAGATCAGGTAGTATTAGATCATAGATCTATAGTCAGATTACAGAGTATATGATCTGTTCGATATTGATACTGCCACATGTACTTACTTATTGCCTACATCGTCACCAGTGACTTTTTGTCCATCCACAATAGTGAATGATCCTATACCTGGAAACAAAAAACATTAATTATTTTTATAGCTTGTGCTGCAAGTAATATTAAGTGGGCTCCTCGATACTCATTATGCTTTAACAAGAGATCATTGATATGAGCATGAGACCAAAGAAACACGTCAAGCAAAGTCTGAGTGTGCTTAACTTAAAGCTTAGCGGCTTATCAGGCCGGTGCTTAACTCAGGTTTCCATAGCATGAAGCGACTAGGAGTATATCTTCTGGATGGGATGCTAGTCCATTGCAGGTTCCCCAGCATTTTGTCAGCTTGTCTTGATAATTCACCGGTACCCATTTACTGCTGGGTGGAAAGGGGCATTGTGAGAGTAAATTAAAGTAGCCTTGTCCAAGAACACAATGCAATAACCCACCAGGGATCAAACCCAGACTGCTCAATCTGGAGTTCAACGCGCTAACCATTAGGCCACCGCACCTTGCACTACTCAGTACATTTTGTAAAGATTTTCATACCTGGAAGAATAAGGTTCTTTAAAATTTCAGTTCCAGTGGCTGATGCATTTATTAAGCAAATCTTAGCTCCCTCCAGAGCTTCTTGCCCATGATCTCCCCATAATCTAAACACCAAAAAAAAAACATTTTGCAACACATTTTGCAACACATTTTTCAGAAATTTTAACTGTATTTAGACCCAGCCTCAAACTATTAATTTCCCTGTCTGATCGTACTCAGCGTGCAAAGAAAGTCCTGTCTGATAGCCCGGGGCTAGTGGATTCTATTCTTCGATTGCCCAACGTGCAAGTAAAGTTTTTAGGGGACATTTAGTTTGCGGAAAAAGTAAAGAAATTTAAATTATGGAAGTACTGTAAGGGATCTATTTTTTTTTAATTTTCTGGTAAATTTGTCAGAGTGTTTTATACTCAGAGGCGATTGGCTTTCGCTGGGAAACCCGCTTTTTCAGTTCTCAGTTCAACGACTCTCTGAATGGCAAAAAAAATGGCCAGTACGCTGACCAATATTATAACACTTCAATTATATTTTTGAAATAGTTCCATATACATGTATTTGACAGTGTACTACCACTACACATTCAGTTTTCACTGGATTGTTTATATCATTAGCACAATGACTATGTTAACTGTTCAACAAACTCAGTACAGGCAAATATAAACATTATATTATTTTTTTCGCTGTGAACAGGCTGACTTACTGTATCAGTAAGTACAGGCATACACAATAAACAGTTGTTTGTGTGTTCCGAAGTGTGTTCGATTGATGATCCGTGCATTTAGGATATGATCAATCTACTTTGGATCAGTTTCTCAAAGCATTAACTAGTAATACGTGACTTGTCGGTCCTCATGAAGCTACATGTAGGATTGATTATTTTTTGGTATGTGAGGGAGATAACCAGCGAAAACTGTAAGAATGTTGTGCTATGTTGTACCACAATGAAGAAAGAGGAGGAAAGAAAGAAATATATAAGACGCACAAAAGTGGACGCACAAAAGTGGACGCACAAAAGTGAAGACGCACAAAAGTGGACGCACAAAAGTGGACGCACAAAAGTGGACGCACAAAAGTGGACGCACAAAAGTGGACGTGTGATTACCTGCAATCTAAGCTTACATGTACATGTAGCATGCAGGACTAAGGACTCTTTCCACTGGTGCTGTCTGTGCTAAGACCTCATTGAATATTATTGCATTCAGTTACCACTCCAGTACTAAGTTACCCCTTGATTATAGTGACATGTGCTATACTACTGCCAATCAACAAGTTGTTATTTTACAGTACTAGTGCAACTACTGTTACCAGAGTCACTCGAACAAAATTGACCAATCAGATTACAGGATGCAAACAATGAATTCTAATTATTAAGTGGTTTGAACCAATCTCGAGCAGATGGAAACTGATTGGCTCAAACGAGTTTAGTTGGAATTCATTGTTTGTGTCCTGTAATCTGATTGGTCGATTTTGTTTGAGTGACCCCAGTAATAGTAGTCGCACTGTAAATTATTATGTTTGACATCTTTTTGACAAAATTAATATTTGACAAATTTGGGTTGTGTTTGTTTCGAACAATCAAAATCTATGCGGGGGTGGAGTTGATGTGGCAAATGCTGGATATCCTGCTGACACATGTTGCTATGTTAATTCCACTCACCCGCCCCCCTCCCCTCCCTACACATGTCCTAGACCACATTCACATTTGGCGCCTGGTGCACTGTGCCTGGGCACGGACAGTGTGCAGACAGTTTTCCATAAGTGCCAGTGCCAATTAGGGCACAGTGGACAGGGCTGAATAACGTCTGCGCATGTGCGGGATTTCATGACAGCAATAGCAAATTTTTGGCGCGAACGTGTTGTTGTATGGTTTTGAAACACGACGGCAAGGAGAGATAAATGTCTTTTATTTCTGCTCCAAAACGGAAATATTTCCTTTTCCTACTTTCGCAAATAATAATTTGAACACTTTTTACATCGAAGATTTTTCGCCATGAAATGCCGTGGAATAAGAGAAAACTTGAGTATATCGTATCATTACTGCTTCGTTTCTGCATTTTCGCGGACTCAGACATTGTGGAGCGCTTCGTGGCTATTTTTCAGCGAGTGTTCAGAAAAAAAACCCTGGTGTTCAAAAGATATGTTTTCACTCAGTAACAGGCGGATCCACTGCAAGATTTTAAAGCTTAACTTTACAGGCAAACTCTTATCCTAGGCAAAAACATTTGCAGTGTTTCGTATTTTTGAAAATTCCACCATTTTTACCTATGTTGTTGCTATGGTTTCCTGGCAAGCGCTTGGGGCATGCGCAGACGTTATTCGGCCCTGTCGGCACAGTGCACATGCCTGGATATAACGATCACGCACCAGATCAAATTTGAACACTATTTTCGCGTGTCTGGCATTCTAATCACAAATCCATAATTTTAAACATGATGGAAAATCAATAGAAGCAGAAAATAAAAATGCACGCTATTGGGCACCGGCCAGTAGTCTGAACGACCCACAGTGCAAAGGCAGTACCAAGTGTGAACACAGCCTCAGATTTTGATCGATCGGTCAAATCAAAACAGACCCCACTATAAAGTTGTCAAAAAGATGTCAAAAATTAAACCTTGTAACAAGGCTGGTACAGCACGCAAAACTGAAGGTGGTGACATATCAAGATATTTTACAGATGGGCAAGTGACAGAAATTATGACAGCTGACTGCGGCATGGGTGGACTAAAAAATGAATTTTAAAGATGAATTTCTTCTTTCTGTACCATTCATATTTGTCTGCCTGGAGGGACCACGATCCTAGTTCAATATTTAATTTGTTATTAAAAAAATCTTGTCTACAGCTCTGTAGCTGTCGTTCTTTGGGATTTGGTTTCAACAACCCCCGACTTCCCGCGCGTTCCGCATGTTCTCGCGTTCTTGATAAAATGACTTTTTTTCTGGATAGCATCACATCACGCATATGTTTCTCTTACCTTAGCTGACGATCATACTTTTTGTTTTTATCCAAAGCTACCTTTGACATTTTCTGTTTTGTTGAAGATTCCGGTGAACCGGCAGCCTTCCTTTTCATTGCGCATGGGTACTGCCCTGAAATGTCCGCAGTAATCCGCAGTTACTGTACAGCGGTGTTCAACATCTTCGGTGAACTTCGGCTATTTCCAATTCCGACAATGATCGCGCTATTTCGTTTGTTACATTTCAATCAATCCAGGAGGCCCTGGCTCCTTTGTGAGGCTTTTTCTTTGTTGCTATTCCTTGGTTCCTTATCTCTTGATCCAGGAAAGGAGTTCGCAGGCGTTATTTTGTTCGTCACGTAAACGCTTCTCCTGAGAAGCGTTGCGTGACGCCCGGCACGACCCAAATAAAAACAGCTGATAGCAGAGGAAAGTGGAACTAAGAAATGGAGGGTCCTTTCGATGTTCCTTGCCCCGTATGTTTGTTGAGTGTAGCGAGAGTGCGAGACCCGTGTCTTTCGTGTCACGCGACCACCTAAAGTCTTCATAAACACCCCCCCCCCCCCCCCCCCCCTCCAAAAATAAAGAAAGAAAGAACAGTAAAAACGACAACTGCAAATTAAGAATTGTGTAAAATATTTAAAATATCGAGCTAAACCCTTGGAAACAACCTTTCCTATGATCACCTCCCCCCCCCCCCCCCCCCCCCCCCCCCCCCCACACAACCCCAGGCGTGCAAAAATATAACATTTGTTGGCCGCGAAGGACTGGTACTTGCGACGTGGCATGCGCATAAATACAGAATATACGCGGCAACCATAATGGCGGACGCCGAATTTACCGGAAGGTCGAAAAAGGTGCTTTTTTCTGCTAAATTGTGCTTGATTATCACTTAACTTTGGTTCTAAAACGATGCAATAACTCCTAACAACCTTATTTATTAACTTGATTTTTGTTTTCTTTCCCGCGAACACAAGAAAACAACATTATGGCTAGTGTTAAGTTTGATCTTTTGCATCAATATTTTGCCCACTGGGTCGTTCTATTTACCTGGAATCGCCCCGATTGATTACGAAAGGGGAGAAAAACTGGATGTCAAGGTAGGTTGTGGTCGAATTGAGCTCTAACTTGATATTTTATGTACATATCTGCGACATTTTGTCAGCTTTTAATGTATAAACTCTGCAGGGCAAGCTATATTTAGCTTATTTCGATCTGGTGTAAATACAACCTCTTTTGTTTTTCAATTTTCACTCTCGATTATTATAAAATGAGGCGATCAACGTGAATCAAACACCATATATTCCATTTATTTTTTAGTAATACCCATGCACATTTTAAATATTGTTTTATAGAATTATTTAGAGATATAATAATTATGACATTTTTGTCTCTTCATCTGTGTTACCATGCCTTCAATAATTGTTGTTACCTTTTTACCATCGAGTTTAAATTGAAACAAAGGGGAGAGATCTGATTTTAATTGGGAAAGTAGGATATAAGGAACAGTCAAAATACTTTGCTTGAGGGTGTCAATGGGGTTAACTACATGTATGTTGATTAGATATAAGCCTGGTTTTCATATGTCGGGGAAAATCCCATACAGCCATCAGGGATTTTGTTATTTCTGACTGTCCCAGACATTCCTGTCTTATGAAGACACGACGAGGTAGATGTCTCTGATTGTCTCCCTGAGTCGGGAATGTCTGGGACGGTCGGGAAATAACAAAATCCCCAATATATAGTCTGGGATTTTCCGATATCTGAAAACCAGGCTATACTTTACATTGAACTAATATTTTGTCTACAGTCGAATCCCGATTAAGCGGCCACCTATTAAGCAGCCAACTGTAGTAGGATTATTTGGGTGTGAGTAGTTGGAAAGACTCCCAACAAAGTCTTTCTCAAGACTTATCTGATTTTATAACCGTCACGTACAATCACATTACACAAACAACTAAAATATATCTATGTATGTTTTTAATTGATTGTTGAAAGTTCAGGTTTTTTCTACTCATCCTGTGTCAGGAACCAGTCGAAAACTTGCAACAGTCACAACACAATTATATATATAGGTTTCTATATTTTTTCTGCAATAAATCTTCCATATTTGCATGCAAATAATGTTCATACATGTACTTGAACTTACTTGAAGGCTGTATTGGACCTTCAGCCTTGTTGTAAACAATGTATTTTATGCATGTATACTTGAGAAGTTTGTTTCAGTGGCACCATCATAAATACCGTTAACACCGGCGTATAAGCCGCACTCGCAGATAAGCCACACCCCGAGTTTAGAAGCTCAAATTTTTGGAAAAAACTAAAACTAAAAAAGTTCACAGTCGAGTCTTAAAAAAAAAACTTAAAACATATTATGGTTTACAGTGCCTTGTTTGTGTTTGTTCGCTTGTCAAATGGAGAAGTTTGAGTTCTCTCTCTGGAAGCCATCCATAGCCATTGCTCAAAGGGAGTTTGAGAAGAAGTTCGACAAATTTGCCATTATACATCCTCAGCAACACTGCAAACAACCAGTCCCACTCTCTTATAATATTGTTTTGTGTTGTAAGCTTATTGTTTTGGTGTAAAAAGTGTTGATTGGGAAAATTTACAGAACCTTTTATAGATGTTCTCGCAGATAAGCCGCACCCTCAATTTGGAATGAAATTCTGGGGAAAAAGGTGCGGCTTATACGCCGGTGTTTACGGTACATGATTGTATACTAACCTCAATTTGATCTTTTGGCTATACAGGCAGTCAAAATGACGAGCATAAAGACACAGTTACCATTTGAGTATTACTCTGTACCCATTTGCAAGCCAGAGCATTTACAGTACAAGCCAGAAAACCTAGGTAAGATGTAGCACAATGTTTCTTTACATACTTTTATTCTTTGACAGTTAAGACCAAGCAAAATGAGAACGAAAGTTGACTATCACTCTCGGTTGGCCTGAAACTCTCCCATGCTCTCGTCGACTCTCATCGAATTTGAACCTGCTCAATTTTTCTTGTGAGTCATCGAGAGAGTTTTCTGGTTTGGCCTGAAAGTCTCACACACTCTCAGCCACTGTCGTCGACTCTCATCAAATTTGAACCTGTTCAAATTTATCTTGTGAGTTGTCAAAAGTTTTTTCTTGTTTGGCCCGGGCTGTTGACAGTCGCTGGGAGTAACAGTTAAAAAAGATTGTCCCTCAACTCTGGGTGACTCGTTCTCGTTTGGCCTGGGTTGTAGTGCACTTCAAGGACTTTCGTCATTTGAGCCTACACTATAGTGTACATGTGGTCTGGTTCAAAAAGGAAACTGGTTAAAGTTACTTATTTAATAAAGTTCTAAAAGCAAGTTTTATTAATCTTTGCAGGCGAAGTGCTTCGCGGAGACAGGATAGTAAATACTTTATATGAGGTTTGTAGCTATACTGTAAAATCCTGGTCATAAGCCCCTCTGCAACAAAAGAAAGTTCTGGTTGATGTGGCTAAATGAAATTTAGGCTAATTAGGCCCTGGTTACATGAGACCGGTATGAACTCTGACCGGTACGACTCTGACCGGTACGACTCAGACCGGTACGATTAAGTTTACATGAGACCGGTCTGAAAGTATGAAGCGATTACATGAGACCGGTACGAACTCAGACCGGTACTGACTTCAGATCGGTCTCCATACAAATGCTTGTTTCTGTTTACATGAAGCCGGTCTGAAAAATCATCTCAGACTGGTTTGACTCATTCTGCTCGTGTTTACATGGTTCCGCGGTCCGACTTCAGACCGGTCCGAGTCATTCGTGTCGGTTCAGCAACCGGAATGAGTGAAACCGGCATGAGATGATTTTTCAGACCGGCTTCATGTAAACAGAAACAAGCATTTGTATGGAGACCGATCTGAAGTCGTACCGGTCTGAGTTGGTACCGGTCTCATGTAATCAGGGCCTTAGTTAAATGCAAGACAATGCTGGCCAGCAGTTCATTGCATGGCTAGCGCTCCGGGGATGTGGGGCAGCCTGGTGGTGTTGCAGGTCCCTTTCTGTCTTACAGCTCTCCTGTAGATGTCAGGTCATTTTGTACTTTTTGCCACTCATAGACGGCTTTTCTTTTAACTGGGATTTTGCACACGGTCTAAGCAAATAAATTATTTTGTAAACTCCTCTCAATCTGTTATAATCTGCCTTTTTATAGTGACTAGTCTAGCATGATTCATGATTCTGATGGCCCTTTCCTCTTGAGTGCTAAAACAAACTGTTACTTACAATATATTATATACTGTACACATGGTTGTTTTGCTATCTTCCAGATTAAAATGGCAGAAAACAAAGGTTGTACATTGTTGTGCCAGCCAACACCTGTAACAGCTGAACAATCAACAAAACTTTCCAAGCTGATATTAGAAGAATATTATGTCCACATGTATGTAGTATTTTTTATATGAATTCACAGATGATTTATATCTAATACATTTCTAAGAGGGAGAGGTGCAGTGGTGTAGACAGTAATGGTTTTGAGAAATCTGGGTTTGAGCCGCAGCCAGGATCACTGTGTTGTCTTCTTGGGCAAGACATTATTCTCACAGTGCCTCTCTACACTTACAGCTGTAAGAGTATAAATGGGTACTTTTAGGGCAACCTGATAAAATGCTGCCGGTGGTGACCAACTACCATCCCATCCAGAGGGAGAAGAATTTACTCTTAGACGCTTCATGATATAAGAGCCGGTCTGTTGAGCCACTAAGTATAGGTTCTAAGGCTTTACTTTTTACATTCATATTTCTAATAAAGAGCATTGTGTTATTATCATTTCAGGGTTATTGACAACTTACCTGTGGCAACAAGATTTGTACTTGACAATGGGCAGGTAAGGGTTACAAGTATCAGGTTTTTAGCCAGAATTTTAAAAGTGGGCATCCAGACAAAGGACTAAGGACAAAGGACTAATGTGAAAAATTGCAAACAAATTAACCAAATTTTAGAAAGATATTATTCAGTCACCAGGGGAGAAGGAACTAAGTCAAGTACCGTATTTCCTCGAATAAGCGCCCATGCTCTAATATGCGCCCTCCCCCGAATACCCCCTCCCCTCCCTCTCACTTTCTTAAATAGTAAGGATATCACAAGAAAAGCCAATACAGTGTATAGCGGGACTATGGTACATGTATTCACAAAATAAAGTTTGACAAACGAAAAACATTGATGTTTATTACGTTTACATTTATTACGTTTACATAGATTTTTTCATATGAAGATTGAGCCAAAATAAAGTTAGTTCGTTGAAAGAAAAACTTAATAAGCGCCCCCCTCGATTAAGCGCCCTCCTCGATTAAGCACCCTCCTTTGAATAAGTGCCCTCCCTTTTGGCCAAAATTTTAAATAAGCGCCCGGGCGCTTATTCAAGGAAATACGGTAAGTCAAGACACAAACTACTCAGGAAAAAATCTTGAGTTCATTCCCAACAGGAATCGAACCTGTGACCTTCCGCATACTGGTTGGATGCTCTACCATTGAGCTACAGGAGACTTGTGAGAGCTAAGGCCATAATAGGTTCAAATATTGGCATCTATTCCTTGTAAAAATGTAATGTACTGTGCAGTATGCTGTTTTTAGCCATTCAAACCCTTTTTTCAGACGTATATTCTTTTGTGTATAGGTGCAGTATGACCATGGATTTAAACTTGGTTTTATCAGTGAGCATGCCAGTGACAAACTTGGTTTTGAAAATGTAAAGGTCAGTGGAAAAAAAAAAAAGAAAAAAAAAAGACTTAAAAGTTTAATTAAAAAATACAAACAATATAGACCTTTCTCCAAAATGGCCACTGCAAATTCAAAATGATTAAAACTAAACTGAGCGGAAAATCAATACCAGCACCTGAAAGACCACCTCTTGTTTGGTAATCATACAAAGTTTCATTAGGTTAGGTTGTACTTGAGTTGAGAAAACGGAAGTTGAAAACTGTAATATTTAGAGACGTTTGTATGACTGGGGGTATACGCCATACCCCCAGTCATACAAATGTCTCTAAATTTTCCAATTTTCAACTTCCGTTTTCTCGACTCAGGTAGAACCTAGCTTAACCCATTGGCACCTGGAGACTTTAAGCGCGCACCTACCCCTAAATACCTGGAGATTTTACGGCATTTGACCGAAATGTGTGAACTGAAAAAATAAACCATATGCGCAGTAAATACAGACAAATAATTAGCTTCTTTAGTACACTTTTATTCCAACTAGACAAGTTGAAAGAACAATTTATAACTACAAAAGGTCATCGGCCTGAATAAATATATCTCATTACAAAACTTGAAAACAGCGATAAAATTTTCTTCACATAACCGCACGCCATTTTAGAAACTCACGAAAGCACAAAGCTGACAAAGTGAAAGACTTTGCACAAAAGATAAGAATATCTCTAAATACTCTGGTAAAAAGTCGATTTTTATTTTGTTCAACTTGAACTTTCATTAATTCAACGGCTTGGTATTAACGGAGGTATTTAAAAATCTTCGTGCAAAAAGCGGTAATTCGAGATGACAAAACTGATTGCGAGTTGCCGCGGCGTAAATCGCTTTCGAAACTAAATAATTTCTACGGCTAAAAAACACTTAAAATTTCTCCTTTTCTCTCGGTGGTATTATTAATAAAACCATTCAGAATTATTTTCTGAAATACTGTGGTCACTTTCCGAAAATAAATTTCGAATAAAACAAATTTAGAAGCTAAATAAACAAAGGCGATAAACTCGCCGTAAATACGCAGATCAAATAACACCTCGTGCGAGACTCAAGATTTGTTGTTCATTTGAAAACCTAAAATTCCCCGTTAAAGGTGAACAAATGAAAGACGGATTTTGATTGGTTTATTTGTCCTCTAAAACAATAGAACAATAGGGGAATCAAAAACTATCCAGGGAGGGAGGGCAAGTGCATTTGTCAACACGTGTTATTTACGGCCGGTTGGAGGCGGCACGGGTATTTCGGGGTGGGTTTCCGCAAAGCCGGTTTGAGGCGGCACGGGCGCCATTGAGTTAACGAAACTTCATATGATTACCAAACAAGAGGTGGTCTTTCAGGTGCTGGTATTGATTTTCCGCTCAGCCTAATATTACATGTAATTTGCGGCTGCCATTTTGGAGAAAGGTCTATTATGATCAGCTTGACTGTGCAATAGGGCAAACTAGCACTAATATAAATTTCATTTTCTATTGCACCCTGGATTTTTGTTTTGCATCCTCACCAACAGTATTAATCATGGTTGCATGTCTTTTCCAGAAAACATATATCAACAATCATTTGTCAATGGTTCTAAAATATCACACCTATGACAAGTAAGTTACAAAAACTATTAATATTGATCTACTAGACAACTTTTTTTAGCAATTTCAGTTGCTGAGGGTAGGAAAGAGTGAGAAAAACTTAAAAAACAAAGAGTATAGACATAATGGCTTCGATACTCTTGCGACATGCACTGTAAAATACTGTAAAAATATGGCTACAAAAATGATATAATTATTTCGCTATTATAAGCCACGTCAGTTCAATATGACGTACAACTGATGAGGATTATTTACAGTATTTTATAGCGTGTCGAAAGAGTACCAAAGACATTATGCCCTACTCTTCACTAGACAAGCTAATTAAATAAAAATGTTTACATTGTAATTTGGGTTCTCCTTCTGCTTTTACTTGCTATTTAAGCTACAGACTGAAGTGAAGTTTCACTAATGTTTAGCAAAATAAATGTGTACACTGTCTTTTTCTTGTACAGTGCTACATTCCGTGTTGTTGGGTTCGAAGTCAAAACAAGAAGGTAAGAGCCAAAATTTCATCTTAGATAATAATAATATTTTGAGTGCTTTATGGCACCTTTCAAATTTATAACACATGAACTCAACTAACTATTAATAATTTTTCATTGTTTTCAATCATAATTGATTTTCGTTATTGAGTGGCAAGTTACAACAGACAAAAACAACACAAGGAACCTATCAGATCTCAAAGCAAATACACATAACCGATGCCAAGCAAGGGAAAACGTGTGCGACCAAGTCTTAATTGGTTTTAGTTTGGCATCTGATTGGTTGAGAAAGTGCCACGAGTTATTGTAACCAATCAGAGAGCATAACAGAGCAAAACCAAAGCAAATGCATCTTACTTCCAACACTCAATTGAAAACTGTTCTATCATGACGCTAACCAATGACCCCCTTAAAAAAAGAAACAAACTAACACTGGCATCCCTGGGACTAGCATCCAGCCCATTTAGGGGGAGCAGCAATACTCCTAGCCACTTCATGATATGGAAACCAGCATTAAGCCCCGGGGGGTGGGGGGTGATCGTCGTACCTTTTAGGGGTTAAAATTTGTGGTTTGGTACCGCTTAGGGGTGTTAAAATCTAAAATGACTACTGTTAGTAAGAGTTATTACGGTACCTTTTAGGGTATTTAGCCGGAAACAAATACACTGTATGACCAGAACTAGTTTTGTCTTAGAATTGACCAATATGACCAGAACTAGTTTTGTCTTGGTACCTCTTAGGGGTGAAAGTTAATTCTAGCCACACCTACAAAACAAGATTCTGGTACCTTTTAGGGGTTCTTTTCCAAAATTCCGACGATCACCCCTGTCACTTTTATATGGGAGTCCCCACCCCCTGGAGTTAAGCACTGCCCTGTTAGCCACTAGGCTCGATCTGATAAAAAGGCTTAACTTATTCTTACGGTACCTACTGGTCAGTAGAAAGGGAAAATTTTAAAACAATGGTTTGTTGATGCTCCTGATCAACCAACTCAGGACCCAAAGTGTCACATTGGGTTTCCACAAGGGTCCTCCAATGTTAAGCTTTACATGTACTTTACAAAGATTGCAGTGAAGATGACGCTACCGTTGCCACTCGACAAAGGTTTTGATTAATTTTTGACATCTTTTTGACAACTTTGATGGGTTCCGTTTTGTGGCACCACATTTGAACTAGACTAGAAACTAAAACCATTCAAATTTCACGACTTCGCCTCCAACACTCCTTGGATTTTAATTGGTCAAGTCAAACGGAACCATCCGAAAGTCGTCAAAAAGTTGTCAAAAAGATGTCAAAAATTAATCAAAAACTTTTTCAGAGTGGCAACGGTAGCGTCATCTTCACTGTAAAGTTGATCAGTTGGTGAATTGTTGTACTGTATTTGTAGTGTTGCAAGAGAATCTGTGTCAGTAGAACTTGGCAGTAACAAGTGTTCTTTTTCTACTGATAAACCCACTGGACAATTGATTACTCCAGAACGTAAGGACAACTCTTATTCATCTTTAGTTATTAGATCTACAATAACAGTATAATTTGTCCTATTTAAATACCGTAAAAGCTCTATTTAGCCCCCTCTCTAATAAGCCCCCCTTTGGAAGTCAGATTTTGTAATAAGCCCCCCCTCTCTATTAAGCCCCCCCTCCTCCCCCCCCCCCCCCCCCCCCATTTTCCATTTTCGCGCTTCTTTATCCATTATTCGTCAAAGGTTGCAGACTGGCAACCGAAAGCTCATATTTTTAAATTTTTAATCAGAGAACGATTTTTTTAAATTTTTACAATGTCTTATCCTGGTTGCTCATCCATTTTAAACTGTCATTGAGTTAGGATAAAAATGACGTTGCATTTGTAAGACGGTGATACATAACCCCGCTTGCTCTGTGGTATAATAATATAGTTTGGAAAATATATTGTGATAAGATTTGAAATAAGCCCCCCCTCTCTATTAAGCCCCCTCTCTAATAAGCCCCCTCTTCTTGAGGCCTAAAATTAAATAAGCCCCCCAGGGGCTTAATAGAGCTTTTACGGTAATTAAATTGAAATTATTGTTCATCCTATTGTGCTTGATATTGTTTAAGAAAGAATTACAATTAGTTTTCTTTTGGATTGCAGTGGTACTGTGTCAGTGGTATATCATTAAATAAAATGTTAGCTGTTAGTGTGTTTGGTTGATGCTAAAATGCTATTTTGTATGTTTTGTTTGTTAATAGAGGAGAATGCTGTGGTAATGTCTTATTCAGTCAAATGGGAGGTAGGTAAAATCATGAGTACCTACCAAATTCTCAGAACTATTATTAAAAGAATTGTACAGCAGTGAATAGGGAGAATAAACATTTTTGAGTTCACTTATCCCACAGGCTAGTGATGTTGTGTGGGCATCAAGGTGGGACACTTATTTAGCCATGAGTGATGTTCAGATCCACTGGTTTGCTATCGTCAACTCTGTTGTGATTGTCCTGTTTCTTTCTGGTAAGTTGTGGTACAACATGTACATCTTCTGCTGTCTGTAATTTTTGTTGTACGTCAATCTCGTTCCCAGAGTCCTCGTTACCCTTGTCCAACGGCAGAACCGGCAACAAGGACCTCTGGGATAGAGTGATCCACCTGACTTACGCAGTAACACCGGAAGTCCAAGAATCTTGGTTTCCATTAATTTTTTTTTTTTTTTAATAATTTTTGTTGAAACATGGAGTTGAACACATGCGCAGTAGAACTGGAAGTCCAAGAATCCTGTCATTGCGGATCGCTTCAGAGGTCCTGGTTGCCCGTTCTGCCACTGGACAACGGTAACAAGGACTCTGGAAACAAGATTGGTTGTACATCTGACATTTTTGAAACCCTTAAACAAGAAGTTCCGCTATAAAAGGGGCCTGGCCTGGCCTTTCTCACACCTTGTTGTCAATCAATCATCAAAGTGTAAACAGCTTTGTACAATCTGCATTTTTTGTGTGTGTGACCATTACTGATAAAATTTGTTGCATTTTTTTCTAAGAATGTTCTGTTTAAAACATTAGAAAGTTATACACATGTATCTTATTTTTGTTAATGATATATTTGGTTTCATGAGATTTTGAAGCATGTTTAGTTTGCAGGATGCTTGACTCAACAACGTGCCACGACTGTAAGAGTTCAAATATTTGCATTTTGCACCTGAGAGGTGTGAAATGAGGGAGGTGCCATCCATTTTATAGCAGAACTTATTGTTTAATTGTTTCAAACACATTCCAAATGCATTTAAAACAGTTCCAAGTGCATTTCACAACAGGTTTCAAAAACAGGTTTCAAATGGTTTCAAACAAAAACACCTTGAATCGCTTGAATCGTGACAAGCCCCCTTTTCATACGGAGGCTCACATTTTGTTTTAATGTACAATGTATTTCCTGCCTTTTAGGTATTGTGTCCATGATAATGATCAGGACTTTACGACGTGACATTGCTCGTTATAACAAAGAAGAAGACATGGTAATTGATATCATTGATGTGAGCATGCTGATTAATTTGAAAACTATCCGAAACTCATCTTCAGTCCAAATAACATGATCATGAACAATATATAAATAAGAAATAAATTTTGATTGGCTAGCTTTATGTAATTGATAAAAAATCCTCAATTAGTAGTACTGTAAGTTGTAGTTCACAAAGATACTTATAAAAAATGGTCTTTGGTTGTGCTATAAAATTCATGTAATATTAATTTGTGCTTTGAGCAGTTGTAGTAGTTGTGTATAATTAACATTAGACTGTGAGCTTGAGGTTGCTATTGACTGATGCCGCAAGTCAACTATCAATAATTTGTTGAAAGTCAATAGAAACTGAGCGGTCTAAAATTGTTGTAGCATACATGTAGCCCAGTGGCTGATCTATTCAACATAAAATATCAATAAAAGTGATTAATTTTACTACTGTGATGTCAAAGTGCATAACCTGCTTTGCAGCTAAACCGTAAGCCTATCAAGTTCAACTTCATAGCCAGCTATCAAGGCTATCAAGGAAATAATCCATATAAGAAAAGAATGAAAAAAATGTCCATTTGGAACCATTTATAATAATATTTAATTATTGATTTTACAGGAGGATACCATGGAAGAAACTGGCTGGAAGCTTGTCCATGGTGACGTATTCAGACCCCCCAAGAGGGCATGGCTACTGACTGCATTTGTGGGATCAGGAGTGCAGATCTTTTTCATGGTCCTCATTACTTTGGGTAGGCACAACATACAGCATTCTGCCAACTGGTATAATTTATTGTGAAAAAGTGCAATAAAATCTCATGAACAGTGGTTTAAAGATGCATTGTATCTTTTGACAGTGTTTGCCATGCTTGGGATGTTGTCACCTGCCAGCAGAGGAAGTCTGATGACGGCAATTATATTTCTTTATGTATTCATGGGGTGAGTATAAGGGGTACTTCACCATCCAGGCACTGCCTGCCATGGGGCCACCTCCCATTTACAATGTAGACTGCGTGGCCAGGTTTTTTATCAGTGAGATGAAAGTACGAGCAAAGGAGGTAAGACCTACCCCAGAGCTGCATGTGGTTCAGGTAAGCCTGGCTATGCAAACTACAGTTGAACCTCTCTACAACGGCCACCCTGGGGCCGAAATACATGTAACTTGCCGTTGTAGAGAGGTGGCCGTTGTAGGGAGGTTTCAATTAGAGTATAAGAGTATGGATCGGTGTAGTAACGGTTGGGACGAAAAATCCTGGCTGTTGTAGAGAGGTGGCCATTAGTGGAGGTTCGACTGTACAGTGTTCTTCCTATTCATTGAGATTATTGTGTGAGTGGGGAGGGAGGGTAGAAGGAGAAACTATAATTATACTATATTTTGCATCATGATGTAAAAATCATCTCTATGGCATCAAGCTGACATGTGACCTTTTGAAGTCCTACCACGTGCACTGTATGCTTCTACGGCTCTACGTTTTCGTAATAAGTTGATCTGTATATTATAAACTGGACGCTTCTACAGCTCTACGCTATAGTAATAACTGATCTGTACTACGTACTAAGTTCTGATTTAGAGAATAAGAAGAGTCATACGCTGTCTTGTTCCCCAATGCGTACGATTGTTCACTTCAGTCATGTTTCTTTATTCTTTTTCTTTGAAGTGTTTTTGCTGGGTATTTGCTGCTCGACTCTACAAGACGTGCAAAGGCCAAAACTGGAAGAAATCTGCTTTTCTGGTAATCTTCTGTGTCTACATTATACTCTATAGTTACTGTGCTAGAAGTTATTATAATTATTATTCTTATTGCTTGATTTAACAAATAGATTCCATTTGGCCGTGCATCTGTTCAGTTATAGATCACAGTTTGACGTCAAAATGTGGCAAGAACAAAACGAGTACAGCACACGTTTTACACAGCTAAAATGGACTCATAATTTAATATTAACCCTTTCATGTCTAATTTCTCCTTTCAATGTCTTGTACATTGTCAAGCAGACTGAGAAATCATAATAATTATTGTCTTGATTGTACCACTGAATTCTCAAAACTAACAATAAAAGAATACTTGCAATACAGAGGAGATCAATAAATTGTGCTGACATCTATTTAATCCTTGTGTATATAATAATTTTAATAATGTTTGTTGTTGTTGTTTTCAGACCGCTACATTATACCCTGGAGTTGTTTCAGCACTTTGCTTTGTCTTGAACTTCTTTATCTGGGGACAGCACTCTTCTGGAGCGGTAAAGCATTCTTTCTTGAAGTTTACTCACAAAGACCCTTGATTTGCTTTTTATCCATCCCTGCATTCACTCCTTGAAAAAATATAATAGAAGTAACAATACAAATGTACAATGTTGCAAGGCTGAAGGCCGGTTTACATGCTACGATTTGTTGGCCCGATTTGGCCTGAGTGATTAATAGAAAATGACTGAGCGGATGAAAATCGACCCGATTTATAAAAATCTGTTGCAGCGCAACAGATTTTATAAATCGGGCCGATTTTCATCCTCGCGCTATATCAATAAAAGAGAAATCGGCCCGACAAATCGTAGCGTGTAAATGAGCCTTACGAGTGTGCCGACAGATCGGGCCGACAAATCGTAGCGTGTAAACCGGCCTTTACACTACTAAATAATAATTATAAGGGATACTTGAGCTGTAAGGACCAGAAGTAAATTGTCGAGTATGATCATCCAAGTGAAAGTAAGCTTAAGAAAGACTGTTGTTGGTGACTAATATTTCCACAACTTTGTCTAAGATGACTAGCCATAATTTTGAATGACGTGTGTGCTGTGAGCCACTTTTACAATAGAAGGCTCTTCTAGTGGCAGTCAACTTAGGAGTCAGAAAATACTTAACATAAATTATTTGAAAGGCGCTCTTGTAATATTAGTTGTAATTTATTGTTTGTGTTTGCCTTGTACAGGTTCCCTTTACCACCATGCTTGCTCTGTTCTGTATGTGGCTTGGTATTTCAGTTCCTCTTGTTTTTGTTGGGTATTACTTTGGATACCGAAAATACGTAAGTACTGTGGTTGAATGTGATCTCATTTATAAAAATATCTGCTTTGACTGAATAATATGAAATACATCTGGTCTGTTTAGCTAAGCTAGTTAGGTCTCAAACAAGTTAAACTTGATTATTTCAACTGATTACATGTATATACAAGTTAGCCTTTGTACCTTGCAAGTTACATCAACAAGACATTCAATCCTTTGACTTTACAGCCTTATGAACACCCTGTCAGGACAAATCAAATTCCTCGGCAAGTTCCTGAACAGGCCTGGTATATGAGTCCTTTGCCAAGGTAAGGATTCCCGGAAATAATAATCATTATTAATAATAAATAATCCATTTACAAGCAATAAAATTGTAGATCATGAGGGTGCAGATTTGGTGCAGGTTCAACCTCGTCCCAGAGTCTTCTCGGCGTTCAAAATGGTGATGCGAAGAAGACCCTGGCGAACATCAGGTCACGTGACCACAAAATTAGCCAATTTATTGTGAGCCTGCCACCATTTTGAAACAATCAAAATCTTGGAGACACGTGACCTGCTGTTCGCCAGGGTCTTCTTCGCGCCCACCCGCCATCTTGAAAGCGGAGATAGCCCTGGGGACGAGGTTGGTGCAGGTTTAGCTCTGTACAAGATCAGGCTTAAGATCTAAGATGGATCTACTATGTACCTGTAAAAGAAAACAGTAGACTAAGTATTAATTCCTCTTGTTGAGTGGTTTTATTGCTTATAATTGATTGTACATTGTTCTTTCAGTAACCTGATGGCCGGTATCCTTCCATTTGGTGCAGTGTTTATTGAGCTCTTCTTTATTTTATCTGTAAGTAAACAAGGTGTATGGTATCAACATGTCTGGGTACTCCCCATAATGGACAATACGGGGGAGGCTCCGCCCGAAAGGGGTACCTTTTTAGCCAGCATGGGGGGTATATAATAGGGTAGAGATTTCATGAGTTGAACTATAGAAAAGGGTAGGGAAAACTGTCATTTAGGTATTTAAAAGGGCCTTTCAAAATATCTCGAACAGACGCACCTAACATTCATTAAATTTATTCCAAATGGGATGCAGTGTTTCTACTGTAGGTATGTGAAAGGGGTACCATTTTCTATTGAAGGTATATGAAAGGGTTACCTTTTCTGTCAAAAATGGTATATAAAAGGGTAAGGGTTTGGACCTTGGGGCGGAGCCTCCCCGTATAAAATTTGGTTGAGTACCCTCCTCCCCTGGGGTCTGGACAGAATTAATAATTAAAAATACACTATTAATAACACAAGAGGCACGTGCTTTTGCTCTCATTTCTTCAGCTATTCCAGAATCCAGAGTGCGTGTATACCTAATTATTGTTTTGTTGTCTGTTTTTAGGCCATCTGGGAAAACCAATTCTACTACTTGTTTGGTTTCTTGTTCTTGGTGTTCCTGATTCTTGCCAGCTGCGTCTCCCAGATTTCAATAGTGATGATCTACTTCCAGTTGTGTGCTGAGGTAATCAGTGTATACTTAACAAGGGCTGCAAATAATTTTTTTTTTCTTGAAAGGACATGTGCCCGACTAAGTCACCATTTTGGTCAGACAAAACAAAAATGAGGTCGGACATCAGACATCATATTACGTACAGTACCGCTTGACAAGCAAACTTGCTAATCTAATGCGTTGTCAGCTAGTTTGCGTTTAGAACAAAACATTTTATAAATATGTTTGCGTTGGAAGGCCAAAAAAATGTTTGGACATTATGTCCGACCACAGTTGAGATTTTGTCGGACATTGGCAAATTTTGGTTGGCCATTGTCCGATGACCGACTGTTATTTGCAGCCCTGCTTAACTAATTAAGATAAATGAATTATAATAATTAGTTAAATTATTAAATGCTAATTCAAAATGTCTTTGTATTGTTTTGTTCTGCCAGGATTATCATTGGTGGTGGAGATCATTCTTCATGTCTGGTTCCTGTTCCATCTATGTGTTTTTCTATGCTGTATTCTACTTTATTACAAAAGTGAGTTTCCTGTTCTCGGTTTCTATTTTGTTAATCTTATGCTATTTGCTGTCCTTTGATTTAATTATTTTTTTTATGGCAAATTGTAATAATTCAAATATTTAGACAGGATAACCCGTCAGTGCAAAGAGCACTGTTATC
This sequence comes from Desmophyllum pertusum, assembly GCA_029204205.1. NCBI lineage: Eukaryota > Metazoa > Cnidaria > Anthozoa > Scleractinia > Caryophylliidae > Desmophyllum > Desmophyllum pertusum. The sequence goes on along the minus strand of MU825874.1, from coordinate 644,838 downwards.
ATCAGGGTCCTGTTATAAACAAAAGCAATAAAAACTAAAAACAATAAAAAGCGTTAAAAACCTATGGAAGCCTTTACAGGATAAAAAACAAGATAAAAAGGTACAAGTAAAAGGCAAGATGACTAACAGTCTAATATACACAACAAATAATAATTGAAGGTTCTTCCAAAACCCATTTCCCGCTGATAATTTCAGGACGTAAAGAATAAAGGTTAATCCGAGTAATTGCATTGTGTCAAATTAATATATGGACAACAAAATACAAACTTTCTGTGGCTATATTTCGGTATGATTCTACACCATCTTCAGACTAAAGTGACATACAAAGTGCGGAGTTTAAATATTAGGTGGTAATTTGCATTAATACACACGTGAAAAACAAAACAAAGAAGGTACTCAGGAGAAAAGGCAAAGTTCTCTGCTGGCTTTTAAGCCATTGTTTAGTGATGATCGGAGACGCTTGATGTGATAAGCTTCTTTGTATAATAGGAGGTTCCAGTTATCATCACTATCCAGTATAATGGTGTTAACTCGGACTGCTTGGATGAAAAATTCTTTGTTAATTGAAGGGCCTGGTGGAAAAAGTGCGGTTTGACAATAGGGCAGTTTGAAACCGCCCTTTTTCCACCAGGCTTTTCAATCATTATGGTCTACAGTCAAGAGTACCTTACTACAGTCAAGAGTACCTTATTAGTAGAGCTTGAATTGGGATCAAGTAATTTGCGAACTGAGCAAACAAACTAATCACAAGCCTCCTTGGCATAGCCATTGGGATAGCGTTCCCTATTATTGAAATTTGAACACAACAAAGCACTTACCTTGTCATAATTATGTTTTGTTTCTGTTTAGCTTGACATTGAGGACTTTGTTCCTGGTCTGCTGTACTTTGGCTACACGTGTATCATGGTTTTGTCCTTCTGGCTGCTGACTGGAACTGTTGGCTTTTATGCCACATACCTCTTCATCAGGCACATTTATGCAGCTGTAAAAATCGATTGAATTAAACACAAAATCAACAATCACAACTTACAGCATCTGATAATACAAGGCAGGGGAAGCAATTTGTTACTGAATGACTGTTTTTCTTGCCAATGATAGTGCCATTGTCTGTTTGCGGAGATCTATGTGTCAGTTCATTTACATCACTGGTTGGCAGCGACGTTGTTTACAGTAGTTGCGAGACTTTTATCCATACCATAGTGAAATGATACTACATGTAGAGTTTTTAAAATTGAAGGGTCCAGTCGAAAACTATGCTAAGTGGGCAAAGCGTGTTTGCTCACTTAGCATAGTTTTCCACTTGACCCTAACATTGACTTTATACTTATTAGTAATCTAAATGTTCCCTTGCCTTGTGGACACCTCACTGTTACATTATAGAGGTTTAGTAGCTGAATTCCTGGTGATGAGAAATACTTGTACAGCGGAAAATGTGTTGAAATAACTCCCATATTGTGCCAGGGTTGTCTGTTATAACAGGAATTGACTGAATATGTGACTAGGGAATATTTGGAATATTTTAGGGATAGTATAGTCTAGTGGCTGGTACAATTAATAAATTGAAACATATTTATTGCATGATTGGGTGTTTTAAATCACAATTTCTGGAGATCCAATAGTCTCCTTCGCAGCCGTTATTTGGCTCGTCACGCAACGCTTCCCTCCCCCAGTTAGTGGGGGACGAGCCAAATAACGGCTGCGAAGGAGACTAGAGATCCAAGGGCAGATAATCAAGGCAAGATGTAGTAGGCTCGATTACCAGCCGCTGTTTGGGAAAATGAGCGCACGAAGACCGGACTCGAGAGAGCAGCGGAAATCGGGCCTTAAGCTTGATGAAGTGAAAATGGGCGAATTTGATGTGCAACTAAACTTACTGTAACAACTTGTCACACCAATTTCGCCTGTTTTAACTTCTTCTTGCCCAAATAAGGTCCTTCAAATCAAAGTATGAATAATTATCTAGCGTCATACATGTAGGTCTGCAATGTGCGCAAAGACGCTAGATTATCTATTGTCATAGGTCCGCAGTGTGTGCAAAGATGCTAGATTATCACACTTGATATTATGAGAACAAGTCAACTTTCTACTTTCAAACCAATCTCATTCCCAGAGCCAGGCTAAGGTTCTAGGTACAAGATTGGCGTGACACATGATGATCTTGAGCATGCTCACTAGCTTTGAAAGGTCGTTCTCATGCTGGTACTCATACTTCAATCTGAAGGGCCCTAATATTTGCTCCTGTGGGTCTCCTAGGATGTAAAATTACTGACCTGGTGGTTACTGATGAAGGCTAAGAGACTTTTAGTCCTGCTTTATAAACAGTTTCCACTAGAAATGATAAAACAAATGTTATTTAATTATAATACAGTTGAAGCTCCCATAAGCGGACACCCTCGCGAAGCAGAAAAAGTGTCCGCATCTGGAGCTGGCCGCTTAAGGGAATGTGTAAATACAGAGTTGGTATGAGCTAGAGTTCAAACAGGGTTTCATCAAGGTGGCCGTAAGTAGAGCTGTCCGCTTATGAGAGTGTCCGCTCAGGGAGCTTTGACTGTAATTAAGTATTTTTTAATCTTTGATCTCAGGGAATGGGATCAAAAACATCGACAACAACAAAAAAGAAGCAGCAGGAAGGTCTTGTGTAATTTTATTCATTGTTTGCTTTTGAGGGTTGTAAAAGAATGGAATTTATGGAGAGGCTGTTTTGTTACTTTTTGAAGTACAGTTCGTTTTCCTCAAAATGCTTGTTCTCAGCTTAGATTGTTTTAATTTGTCTCAAATTCTTTTAAGATTATCCTTAATGGAAGTTTGTGTAATATAAGTTCAAGCTGGGAAAAAGAATTTTTGAAGTTCAAACTTGTAGACGTTTATACAAAGATACACTTATACACAATTTAGTGGCTGCCCACTTTACTTTTAAAGCATTAGTTCCAGATACATGCAGGACAAATAATAATAGGCTTGATTACCAGCCTCCCCGAAGGAGGAACGAAGACTGGATCAAGAGAGCGATGGAAATTGAGCCTAGACAAGTAATAGCTGTTGATAAACTATGAAATAAGACTTGTGTTCTAGACTGCAGACGTCCACATAGTTACCGTTAAAGCTCTATTTAGCCCCCCCCCCCTCTCTAATAAGCCCCCCCTTTGGAAGTCAGATTTTGTAATAAGCCCCCCTCTCTATTAAGCCTCCCCCCCCCCCCCCCTCCTTCCGTCAGGCTGATGTAAATGACTTTTCAGCAATATTTTCTGGCATTTCAGTCACTTTGTATTGAGTGACTCATTATTATTGGTCCTTAATTTCCAGAATTATCGTAGAGTTAGGGTATAAATGACGTTTCCTTTGTAAGACGGTCATACATAACCCATTTCTTGTTCTGTTTTAGTTAGTGGTGTGATAGTAAAGTTTGAAAAATTAATATGATTTTCTTGAAAATTTATGATTTGAAATAATAATAATAATAATAATATATTATAATAATAAATAAGCCCCCCCTCTCTAATAAGCCCCCCCCCCCCCCCTTCTTGAGGCCTGAAATTAAATAAGCCCCCCCGGGGGCTTAATAGAGCTTTTATGGCATGTAGATTAATTACCGTTACATAATTTGTATTTGTTTGGTAATAAAGGTTAGTGGTGTATTATGTTTAACAACCTTTCAATATTTACCAACTCTGCGTAGTTCTTCTGACATCATGTATGGCTTACTGAGTAGATACATTTGTAAACAATATTTTGTGGTTGAATAAAATAAAATAATGAAAAAAATCCTCATAATTTGGATTGTTATTTTTTTGAAATTCAGACTGTTATTCTATGAATGCAGAGCAGTACTCTGTTTCAAAACATGTCCAGGTACAAAACCATTCAAATGAAAATGAACTTGCGAGTAAAACTTATTTTCATATGAAAGGTTTTGCACCAGGACTCAATAATTATTTGAAACAGAGGTAAATGGCTTTCTAGTGGATTTGCTTTACTTTACTCTCAGTGTGTTAATTTTTGCCAACTTTCTGATGGTTTCTGTTTAATATAAACTAGCAAATCAAATTGCAAGAATAGCAGTTATTACAGATGTCAGCGGTTTGACATGCAAACAAGGCGAAAGGGTCAATCTGGTATTGTTTCCATTTGACATGCAAACAAGGTGAAAGGGTCAATCTGGTATTGTTTCCCATTTGACATGCAAACGAGGTGAAAGGGTCAATCTGGTATTGTTTCCCATTTGACATGCAAACGAGGTGAAAGGGTCAATCTGGTATTGTTTCCCATTTGACATGCAAACGAGGTGAAAGGGTCAATCTGGTATTGTTTCCCATTTGACATGCAAACAAGGCGAAAGGGTCAATCTGGTATTGTTTCCCATTTGACATGCAAACGAGGCGAAAGGGTCAATCTGGCATTGTTTCCCATTTGACATGCAAACAAACAAGGTGAAAGGGTCAATCTGGTATTGTTTTCCATTTGACATGCAAACGAGGCGAAAGGGTCAATCTGGTATTGTTTCCCATTTGACATGCAAATGAGGTGAAAGGGTCAATCTGGCATTGTATTGGCCCATTACTGCTCATTTGTAGGCTCGATTACCAGCTGCTATTCAGGAAAATGAGCCAGAACGAAGACCTTAAGCTAGTTTGCATAGTTTGCATACTTTTTAAAAACGAAAGAATATTTGACTGCGGGCTCAACTGTAATAACTGCTATGTCAGAATGTGAATGTGGAGCTAAGTTGAAAACTCCCCGTCTTTTATAGTTTTTGATCTTGATCAGAAAGTTGTCCAAAATTAATCAAAAACTTTGTCAAGTGGCAATGGTAGGGCGCTTTTCACTGTAAAAAACATGCATCGCCAAAATTGTGACTTGGCTGCTTCATCCTCAGGCGCCGTTATATTTCCCACAACTCCACACACACTGTGCACGACCAAGGGTGACGCCTGGGGACGTGGCAGGTGCATTTTGCTGCAAGTTACATGTTTATTTGCTCCCAAATCCTCATTGGAGACCTCAGTGGTCAGCGTGTTTGATTCCATGCAGATAGTGAGGTTTAGGTTTGAGCCCTGGTCAGGGTCATAACCTGCGATCAGGCCCTCCTCTTCCGCTGACTTTCACTTGGAAAAAAAGATTGCCTGATTGCAGGTTATGACAGGGCAATTGTGTTGTGTTCTTGGACAAGACACTTCACTGACACACTGTCTCTCTCCGCTCACATGACCATATAAATGGGTGTGGACAAATTGTTTTTGGTGGGGGGGGGGGGGGGTTAACCTGTAGCATCCCTAGATGGGAGAACTGGATTTAAGTACTGGCTACAATGTAAATATGCCACAAATTAAAAAAAGCCACTTATTGCAATTTTATTTAGAAAACCTTTATTCATGTAATATACATCCACTCTATATAGCTTACTCATAATTTTATGAAATAATTGACAATAACTTAATAAAATTGTACACTCTCATTTTACAGTGAAGCACTGAAAAATATAAAAAACTTTTTACAACTTCTTTTGAGAAGCAAATTTTATGACTACCAGTTTATAAAATCTAGTAATAGTTCGTTGGCAACATGAAATGGATGCTAAAATTAACCATCCTCGTGTCTCACATTATATATTAGCATGAAGTCAATTCCTTTTGAAATTATTGTGCAATTCAAAATGATAGCCGGCATTCCTGTTACAACAGCGCAAGAGGAATGGGCATGAAGAGAAGAAAGTAATTAATAATTATAAATATTATTATTTTACAGTTCAAATGATTATTTGCAGGAGGTCACAGATCGAATAACTAACTCCAGGATGGAGTTAAATTATTGCAAATGATTCATAACAGGATATTATGATACAAATAGGCACTCAGTCTATACTTTGTAGAAAATTGTAATAAATAAAACTAATTTCTATTCTGGAATAGAATTCAAAGTCCTCAGCTTGAAACTGTTTGCTCGTTTGTTTGTCGTTCAGCAAAATCATCCAAAGCCTGTTTCACTTTGTTATCTCTTGTCATCATGGCTTGAGCTTTCTCCCTCAGAAGCTGTTCTTTCTCCTGGAAATATAAAATAAATAGTCCCGGTTACCACCCAGCCATGAAAAAAGTCTCATCTGAGTTTAGTTCTCTTGTTTATAGTACTGAAGGGGGGCGAATGGTAAATTCGAGACATTGCGAGATGGCGAGACTAGCATTTTTCTCTGAGAGACCGAGACTTTTGAGTTTTTAGATTGCGAGACCAAGATCAAGACTCCAAAACAGCTCAATTGCAGAAAAATCGAGACTGCGAGACATACAGAACCGCTCAAAAACGAGACTGCTTTTTTTTGATAGATTTTTTGAATGACTCAAAATTGCAGGAAATTACATTATTTTTTAGAAAGTGAAAATCTACCAAACCACTCCCTCCCCCAACCTAAGAAGGGAGTTCAGACTCTAGGAAACCGGTCAAGTTTTTTCCTGGATCCGGGCCTGGAACACTAGTAAAAAAGTTTGTTGGGTGGCACGTCACACTGTAATTCTTGTTAGCTGCAGTAGCTGCTGGGATGATATGTATAATGTGTGATGAGAAAATAGAAGCTGATCAGACACATGGTTGACATGCTGAGTACTGTAAAAATAGAATGCTAGCAGTTTATTGTGTATCACTGAATGAGCAGATGTTTAAATTACCTTTCTTCTTTCTTCCGCATTTTTAAGCTTTTCCTGTATTTCCTCCTTTGTTCTTCGTGCACCCTTCTTCTTCCTTCTTTCTAATTTCCTAAGGTGCTGTGGTCTTCTTTTCACATTGCCAGTTTCTGGATACAGCATAACGTCAAATACCATACCACCTCTACTCTGTGGTCTTTCGAAACTCCACCAGTAGGTGAAAGAGCGTTTATTCTATTTCGAACCTCTTCCTGTTTTTCTGAAAAGGAAACTCTCTTCTCTTTTAAGCTTTTCCGCCTTGGTACTTGGGTGCCTTCGATGGAAAGTTCTAAATGCAAGAAAAAAATTATACAATTAATTTATTTATAACTTCAAGTTACTTTGTATTGTAAACATCAATAGTATAAACTCTTGCTATGGTGTTGTCTACACAAATAAATATATTATGTAGAAAATTTCTAGAAACACCTGTGTTGTCACAATAAGCTTAAATAAAGACAAAATGAATTAAATGTATGTTAATATAAACCTGGACGTGACATCGTGCCTTGCTTGACTGCTTAGAAACAAAGACAGTAACCTTTCGCAATTTTCGTGCTGGAAGCACGCTACCCTTTGCACGATTCTTCACAGGGACGCCACAAAAAGCTGATTTTGAAAATAAACTCCGTGTTTTCTTCATAAAATGAAATGTAAACAGTACCTGGTGTTGGAGGCCTATCTTCCAATAACACGATTTTCTGTTTGTCCAGGTTCGATCTCTCCGTCACAATATTATCATCGTCTTCAAGTTCACCTAAACCACTGTCCATAGTTCTTGTAGATTTCGCTGAGCTTTCGCGATCAGATACTCCAGAATCAGTGTTCGAATTCAGACTACTTTGACTTCCGTGTAAGCTGTCTGCATTTGAATTCGAGCGTTTCACTTGAATCGTTTTCCAGTCGGTGTCTTCTCTGCTTTAATTTTAAGTTCTTGATCTTTAGGAGATGATTTTAAATTATTGTTCACCTCTGTTGGCATCGGCACAACTACCTCGGACGCTTTGGAAGCTGAACACCCCATATTTGAGCAAGAGCTACAATGCAGGAAGATATATCATGTAAAAAAATAATTGATCGTGAACGCACGAAAGGGCTAATCGAATCGAAGCTTGAATTTTCTAATTATCGTGTACGTGTAGCATAATTTTTACCTGAAAGAAATCCAGACGACTAAAGGACGATAAAACTATAAAACAAGAAGAAGAAGGACCGACAAGCTGAAGCTTCCACAGCGAAGATGGTCGTATTATTTGACTTGGCGTTACTGTACCACTCAAATTTATGCACAAACCAGTTGCCAGAACAAAATATACACCATTGTCATGGAAACGTATACAAATTTCCTGGTTGCTATGGAAGATCATACTGCTGTTTTGTGATTGTGGGCTCAACTTGCACCCAGTCTTTCTCGTCCAAAGAGGGAATGACGTCATTGACACCTCGACCGCTGACAATAATAGTAAGTGAGTCATTTCCAAAACGTAAAGACTTGTAGCAAGCGATCCAATACCAAAACTGAGCGGTTTTGCAAGATTTAAGGTAAGAAATCTTGTCATTTATAAGCTCAAAATAGATCATGGTGCTTTATTCTTCTTAATTAGGGCTTGAAATGTGTTATAAATGGTAAATTTCACAGTTTTGATACCGAAGATTGTCATGATACTGAACCTTTCCAAAAGCGGAATTGATTTTACTTGCATCTGTTTATTTAATATTAAATGCTTCGTAGAAGCAAACACGTTATAACTTTAAAATATGACAAACTTAACTTGTTGGAAATATCATAAAGGTAGTTAATCATTTCAAATCGAGAGATCGAGGTAAACAATTATTAATTTCTTTTTATAATCTTGTCAATTGATATCTTGTCAGACAGTGCCTCCTAATTAGTTATTTTCGTCCGGGCACTGAAGGAAGAAACCCGAATGATCTTATACTGACTAAAGACCTTAATACTTACTACAGGCCCGGTCAAACGGTCACAAACATTTGTTGTGAGCCGAGATGTTGTGAAGAGTTTGAATTCATTTAAACTTTGTCTCAACATCGTCACAACATTTCTTTTGTTCTTGAAAGGTTGTGAGGTTGTTGTGGCCGTTTGGCCGAGCATGGTCACAACATGTCACAACAAATGTTGTGAGAATGTTGTGACCGTTGTGACCATTTGACCGGGCCTTAAAACACTACTGTTAGCTACGCTTATTATAATTTGTTTTTCTTCACCTCCCGCCTCGAATAGCCCTGCTATAAATTTGCGGGAGGTGAAAATCTATGTATTTTAACCTAAGACTTTTAAAATAAAGCTTGTTGTTGTTGTTGTTGTTGATAGAGGTGTCCGTGGTACAAAGATATTTTGTCTAATAAATTGTATTATTGTATTATTATTGTATCTAGTGTTTATGGAGAAGTAGAGTAAATATGGATCAATAAATTGAACTGTCCATATTCGATAGAGGAGACGGCTGAAATTCAGGCTGGGATGTGTTTACATTTATGGAGAGTCTGTATATGCCAACCAGGGGGAGTGGGTTTCAAAAGCATATAGCGTACTGGTGTAAGATCATACCTGACTCCGCTCAGTTGTCATATATACAGTCCCAGTGTGTATAAGATGGCATGCCAAAATTTACCTACTTTGGAGTAGAATTTTGAAAACCATATCTTCGGCATGGGGTGTACAGTCGAACGTCTCCTTACGGACACCTCTAATACGGACACCTTTCTATTATAGACAGTTCCCTTGGTCCCGGCAAAATGCCCATATATTCTCTAAAAATAAAACCTCTATAATACGGACCCTCTCTAATACGGACAACAGACACTAAATCTCGGCCCCAGAGAGCAAATTCATATAAACTTACCTCTTTATTACGGAACACTCTTAGTGATAACAGTTCGTATTCTGTACAATTTCCTGTTTGTGGTTACAGACCAAAGCTGATCAATTGTTCCATTGTCCCTACAATGAAAGTAGCATTTTGTTTTCAATCAGTTTACCGACATGTTATCACCATTTATCATCAACATTTCTTATCGTCAGTGGAGCCTTTAAAGTGACGTCATATTCATGACCTCTATAATATGGACACCTCTCTAATGCAGACACTTTGCTCTCTCCCTTCGGTCTCCGTATTAGTGAAGTTCAACTGTATATGGAATGTACCTAAATAGGAATCCATCCATTTCACAAAGATACACGTTTAATATAACCGATCAGTCTTGCTAAAGAATGACAAGAAGATAACACAAGAACAACGTGGTCCGATAACTAGAACCAGGCCCCTATCGGGCAAATCATACACGGTGTCCAGTCCCTTATCTTATAACATTCTGCTCTAGTACCAGGTAATATTAACAGTGTTTCCACAAAGTGGTTCTTCACCTGTTACTAGCTATAAAAGGTTCAAATGTATCTCAAAACAGAAATATCGGTACCCAAAGTTTTGTTTTATCGATTGTTGGTGGAAACCTGAGCTGTGAAATTTTCAATTTTAGACTTCTATTAAACACGGCTTTGTGGGAGGAGTTTTAATAGTAATAACAATTTGGTGAACTCTTATTCAGTTTTATTTTGTGTTCATTTAGAATAAACACCATGTCCTTTGGTGAATACTCTACAAACTCCGGCACAGGTAAAGTTTTTATGTACATGTATGTAAAATACATGATTTTTTGTATAATTTTCATCAGTTTCTTTAAAATCTGAATTTAGTATTAATAACTATAAAAACATTTTTAAAATTTTGGAATCCGATCGTTTTGTACTTGCACCATTTCATACTCTATCAGTTCATACTCAAGTTTTATTTATTTATTATAAGTTCATTAATTTTTTTTGTGAAGTTGAGTATGAATCGATTTATTTGATGAGTACCAATGCAACCGACCAAAGTTGACATGAAATGGCATGAGTACAAAATGACCAAAATTCATGATTAAATATTTGGTTTCATGAATGGTATGTGCGTGATTAAGTTTTAACTATAAATGTTAAATTTTTATTTTGTTAATTGTAGCATCAAAGGGTGGTGCCTCGGAGTACAACAGACTTTGTGGCTGTGTTAGTAATAATGTTCAAACAATCAACAAAAATGGTATGTACCTGCATGTAACCTGAGTATCAGGCGAATTTTCCGCGCTCTCTTTACTCTTCGTCTTTACGGTCTTTACAAGAGAATGTAAGGAGCGCGGAAAATTGGCCTGATCGCAGGTTAACCTGCATGCTGAGTTACATTACAAATAATAATAATCATTATTATTATTATTCGTATATAAAGCTTTACTGCTAAACTGTAAAGCGCAGTTAGTGGAGCGTGATGCTCTAGGCCCCCGTGGAGTTGTTATATATAATATATAACTCATGTAACGCAAACAGGACGTAATGTACAAGCCTTTCTTGTCTCGAACGTACAATGGAGTACACTCGTGATTCTCCTTGTCATGTTGCAACACTGTCTAGTTCATTTATATCATTTGTTCTGTATGGCTAGTTTATTTATATTCCCATTGATGTCTCGTTGAACGCTACATGAGTTCTTTACTTACTATGGTACATAATTCACCATTGGCCTAGATCAAGACATACTAGTACAATTATCAGTTGAGTAAGGCGCGTGGGAAGTTTGGTGACAATGTTTTGTTGTTGCCATAAGCAACTGGCTAGGTTTCTAATGGTAACCCAGACTTTCTGTCTGTTACTGACGTCAATGGTAACAAAGCGTCAGCAACACACAGGTTACCATTGGAAACTAAGTCAGTTGCTCATGGTAACAAGGTAGTTTTAACCTGTAAACCTTGTCACCACCTTTTAACCTGTAAACCTTGTCACCAAACTTTCTCACCAAACGTTTAATTTACTGAATCTCTTCAACTGATAATCGTAGTACATGTATGTCTGGCTATAAAAACTCTAGTCCAAAGTCTCATTCATTAGCTTTAGGGCTTTCTGAAAGGTCTTCCTTCAGTGTTCTAAATAATAAATTGTAGTTTATGGATGGATAAGAAAATGTATCAGGATGACATGGATAGCAGATAATGTCTAGCTTACAGTTTGTGACCTGAAAGTACATTTCTCGTGAATTTGTGGTATATAATATAATAGAGTAAAATAGCATTAGATAAATAAATAAACTTATTTATTATACAACATTACATTTTAGAGTGCGAATATGCACCAAAACGAGTGCAAATATGAGACCATATTCAACGGGTCTTAGTCCCCCTGACCACGCGCTACGGAAAACACTGTTGAAAGCCTATATTTTAGGAAATATATTATGTCGTATAATAAACAATTTATTCAGCAGAAAGTTGTGTAATACGGCTGGGCATTTTTACTCGTTAATGTTTATTTTTCTTGCCAAAAGGCTTGAAAAAATAAAAACTGACTCGTGAAAATATCCAGCCATATTACACAACTTTCCGCTGAATAACCTCTTTGTATCAGGATGACATGGATAGCAGATGATGTCTAGCTGACAGTTAGTGACCTGAAAGTACATTTCTCATAAATTTGTGGTATAATAGTCAAGAGTAAAATAGCAATAGATAAATAAATAAACTTATGTATTGCTTGTATTGGATCAACAGTGGCCACAATTCAGAAGATTGTGGACAAGCTGGGTACCTCTGAGGACAAATCACAGCTGCAAAACAAACTGTAAGTTGTGATATCAAATCAGTTTTACTGAATCTCTCCTCTCTAGACAACTGCCCAGTGTCAAATACAGTACACTGCTCAGTACACATCATTTGCATACTGTAAATCCTCAAATAAAGCTCGCCTCCCCTTGAATAAGCGCCCCTCTTATCGGCCAAAATTTGAAATAAGCGCCACCCCTCGAGTAAGCGCCCCTACCCTCCCCCTCTGTTTTTTTTTCTGGGTGAGAACTGAGAAAATAAAGGTTGTCTGAGTATTTTGTTGGTCATGTTTATCACTGCTCATTTTGTATAATCATCGCTAATTCAGAATCAAAGTTGAACAACTTTTGACTACTATATGAGTATACAAAGTCATGTATTTGCACATTAATAATACTCGTTTCAGTTTCTGAACATGTTCGGCAAACCAAAAATAATTACGAATGCCAAGGGTGCCGCTATTAGAACTATTGGTGGTTTGCATCAATGGTTACCAAGACTGTTCGCTTGCATGAATAATATCAGAAAATTAACAGCTTGTAGAGCAGGCAGAAAGAAACGTTCTGTCCAATATTATATAGCTTTGTATCGTTTTTTCATAACCGAGTTATTACGAAAATAATTTTCAGAAAATTAACAGTATATTTAGTTATGCAGGCCGCCATGTTGCCTTCTTTGGGACACCAATTATGGCGGCCATAAAACTGTACACGAAGTAGAGTAGATTCTACATCAATATCATTAGCTTTCACTTCAAACTCTTTAGATATCACTTCTTAATTATTATCACGTATAAAAATTTAAAAATGACATAAAATACCCGTTTTTGTGACAGTTCAAAAACACGTTCATCCGCGGACATCGCAAATTTCAAAATGCTTTATTTTCGAAACGAAGCATTGAATCGATACCAAACTTTGCTATAGAGATTAATGTTTTGTTATGTGTAGAATATGTGAAAAGAACAGCTTTGTTATTAATTAACAGTTTAGATTTTAGAATTTTGATGACGTCAGATGCAAACCAAGAATAACAGTGTCATACAGCTTTGTATATTGATACTCAGGTTATGTTGTTGTTTATGCAAATGTTATATTACAAAATAAATGACTGTTTTACCAAGATTTGCGAAAAATAAAATAAGCGCCTCCCCTCGAAATTAAGCGCCCCTCTCAAATAGGCGCCCCCCACCTCATCAGCGTGCAAATAAAGTCCTGTCCGATAGCCCGGGGCTAGTGGATTTTTTTGTCGGGCTAGTGGATTCTATCCTTCGCTTGCCCAACGGGCAAGTAAAGTTTTTAGGGGGCATTTAGTTTGTGGAAAAAGTAAAGAAATTTAAATTATGAAAGTACTATTAGAGATCTATTTTTTTAATTTTTCTGGTAAATTCGTCGGATTACTCAGAGGCGATTGGCTTTCCGTGGTTTCTGGCCAGGAAACCATCTTTTCAGTTCTAACTTCGCCATAAAATCAGTCACACAATAAATTAAAGTTAAACTAGCAATAATCACCAGATTAGGAAAATGTGTTTGACTCTCTGAATGGCAATAAAATGGCCAGTATGCTATGTTGTACCACAATGAAGAGAGAGGAGGAAAGAAAGAAATATAAGAACAGTCTACCATAGGAGCCATTGTTGGTTGGTGGAAAGTGGACGCACCAAAAGTGGATGGACGCACCAAAAGTGGATGCACAAAAGTGATGGATGGACGCACAAAAGTGAACGCACCAAGAGTGGATGGACGCACCAAGTGGACGCAAGGTGTGGGCAGCGATGGCGAGTAGATGTGTATTTTAGAGCTCCGTTTCGCCCTGGCTGGACATGTGCGTATTTCAAACTATTAACAGCGTAAAACATTGTTTAAACTCTTTGGACGGCGAGAACAGACAAAGGCGTTATTTTAGTAGTTTTTCAAACGAACATGACCAAAATAGTTTTCAGACACGTGCTCGGCACTCAAACAACTTTACAAGGTCGAGGACGTCAAAGACATTTCAAAATGTTTTGCGAATCTTCACTCGAACATAGCTGCAGAATTCAGCAAATTTAACCAGACACTGAAAGATACAACTGACCTGAGTGGTGGAACTGGAGAAAGCGATGGACACTTTGAACAGGAGCAACTAGAGATGAAAGAAAGCACAATACCCGGAGTATAAGAAGAGGTCAAGTCCGTCCATAATGAAATTATGAAATAATAATTAAGGGATTAATTATAAACTAATTAATTAATTTAATAAATTATTAATTAATTATTTAATTAATTCAATAATCGTGTGAGTGAGAAATTTTTGGGGGGCTAGTGAGAATGACTTTTGGGCTAGTACATCCTAGTTACAACTTGCCCGAAAATCGATTTTCTTTGCACCCTGGCTTATATCCTACATGTAAATTTGAAATAAGCGCCCTGGGAGCTTATTCAAGGATTTATGGTATGTTATTTATACTTTGGCGAAGCTTAATAAAATAAAATAAAAACCATGTTCCTATTTTGTCTTTAGTCAACAGACAGAACAAGCTACACAAAGACTTGTCAAGGAAACTCACTCCTTCTTGAAGCAGCTGCCTCATCTCTATGGAGATTCACCATCAGATAGAGTATGGAATGCATGATTGTTTTCTTTACTTAAGTCAAAACTGCCTACACTCTAGCACGATGCTGGCCGGAGGTTTCAGCTCGTAGTGCCGTTGATAGAGTTAGGCTTCTAGGTCGCATAAGCTTTTGATCTGCCTCCTCTAGCACGATGCTGGCTGGAGGTTTCAGCTCGTAGTGCTGTTTATAAAGGTAGGCTTCGAGGTTGTGTAAGCTTTGATCTGCCTACAACTTGTCCAATCCAGTGCGGGTCTTGGCACTGGGGAGATAAGTAAGGCTTTATGATCATGCAATAGAAGTCATCTGTCACGCCAATTGCGGAGAGGTGTTCCCCTTTACGCCAAGCATTGTGTTGTTTATTGTGTTTGTTATCTACATGGTTATATGAAACATTTAACATGATAGCTAAAGGAACTGTGACATTAATAGGAGTACATTGTATATTTAACTATGGTGATCAAAGATGTGTCTGATTGGTTAATGGTAAGGGCTTAATCTCTTCATAAGAATAGCTATTTTCTACCAGTTCTCAACCTAACTTCTAGGTGAAGGGAGGTAAATTGATATTCAGTGTTTTATTTTCAAATTAACCCTTTTACTCCAGAGTCAAACCTTGAGTCAATAAATGGGGTTGTAACTTTTGATTCTGTGGCTGTCAAACCCTAGTGTGTAACCATTCAAATGAAAGCTATTGAGTAGCACTTTCATGTGGTGCTGTTGGTTTTTGACAATTTTCAATAAATTCAAGATTTTACTCAGTTTTGAAGTTAGAACTCTTGGGAGTGAAAGGGTTAATAATAACGTAATCTGATTAATACTTACTGTAGATTTGTTATATAGCGTCAAAGAAAATACAAGTGGAAAAGCTAGCAGACAACTTTTCTACAGTACTGAACAGCTTTCAGAAGCTTCAGCGGGTGAGTAATGAGTTTTCAAGTGATCAATGCATTCAATGTGTCTTTTGATTAACAGATCATTTTGGTATTTCCAGTTACTGAATTAATCAATTTTAACATGCATTAAACAGGTTGCCGCGGAGAAAGAGAAAGAGTCTGTATCACGAGCCAGATCAATGTCTGCAGGGATGCCTACTCCAAGTGTAAGTGTGTATGCAAAACATTTTTATTCCATGCTTTATTTTGTCGCTTCCCATCTGGCCAGCTGGGGCTACATAATAGCATGAAGCAACTACAGGAGTACTGCTTCTTCCCCTGGATGGGATGCTAGTCCATCGCTGGTACATGTAACTCCCCAGCATTTTTGTCAAAGTTAGAAATAAAATTAAACCTAATCTAAGACAGCATATAAAAACAAATCAACAATTTTCTAAAAAGCTTTAAAATATTAATACATGTAGCTTAGTACTGGTTTTGCATTGTGTGGTTCCAGAAAATATCCATACCTCCCCCACAGAAGGTTTTGTGGTTTGATCCCCCCCCCCCCCCTCCTTCCCCCAGTAATTTCCAGTTTAGCTTCGCACTTTCCTTTAAAAAAATTTTGCCTTTCGAGACCCCCTCCTCGGAATTTCCAGTGAACCTTCCTTGGGGTGGGTATGGATATTTTCTGGAACCGCACATTGCACTTAGCCATCCCTGTCAAAAAAATTTAATTTATTATTATGTTATTGCTCTGTTACCAACAGCCAATGGGTGGATATAATGACGAGCACGGTTTGACAGAACACGACAGGTACTGAACCTGTTTTGGTTTGTACATGTAGTTGAATCAATATTATATTACCATCAGGCTAGAAATTTTATTTCAACTAGTATTTATTTTATTTGGCTCTCTCTAAAGACAGACACCATAGACAACAAAAATAGAGAGTTTAAAAACAGTAACATGACTGAAAAATGGCAACGCAGGGACCAACACCACAAACAGCATGGGCCAATTACAGTGGATCCAAGATCTGTTCCGTTAAATTTTATATGAAAATCCGTAGTATGTGTACTAGCCAACAGTAGACCGGCACTGCTACTACAATACATTGACACTAGTTGAATCCTGATATTTTTGTTCATGTGCATTCATCCAATCCAACCAACCAACCAACCAATCAATCAATCAATCAATCAATAATCAATCAATCAATCAATCAATCAATCAATCAATCAATCAACCAACCAACCAAGATCGATCAATCAATCAAGCAATCAATCCTGTCTTTAATTGAAGGGATTTGAACGAAAAAATATGTTAATTGCCTCACTCAACCACTCACTCCCTATTTGTCCAATTGTTGAATCATTAATTTTTTTTTGTTCATTGAATTGTTTGTTCCTTCCTTCATTTGTTCGTTCCTTCTTTCCTTCGTACCTTCGTTCATTCATCCCTTCATTCGTTCATTCCTTCGTTCGCTCCTTCCTTTGTTCCTTTGTCTTCACTGATTGCCTTCATTCCTTTTCCTTGTACAGTGGAACCCCATTAATCCGATCACCAACTGGCCTGCACAATCTGGTCGTATTAAAAGGGGTTCTTAAATAAGAAAATGACTGAGAGATCTTCAGATTGAGACAAAGAAAGTGGTCGTATTAATGAGGTGGCGGGGGTTCAACTGTATCTTTATTTACTCATCCATGGATGGATTCATTTCATTATTTTATAATAATTACTATCAATATTGAAAAAAATTATTTTGATCATTGTAAAAAATTAATGCATTAGTTCTCACTCATTTATTAGATGTGCATTATTAATTTTTGTCTGAACTTTACTTCCTCTTCAGACTTGTGTTATTTATTTTGTAGAACTGGTGGTGGAATCCAGGTACAAGCAGAGGAAGAGATCTCCAATGAATTAATTGAGGAGAGGGAAAGAGCCATTAGACAACTGGAGGTAAATGTCCATGCTGTTCTCAATAGCTTTAGAAGAGCTCCCAGCTACCCACCCCACCCCCTTGGTATATTGTTGGTTGTCAGTTCTGATATGATCTCTTTGTTGTTACCAGTAAACTATGTTTTATAATTGTACACACAGAGTTGGAATAAAAACCATGATAAAATACATTTTCGTCTCAAGTACTCGTCTTAAGAGTGGCTTGAAATGAAAATGTTCATAACATAGTTTCTGCAATACACTACAACTCAAGCATGCTTCAAACTGCAAGTGTGGAAAACCTCGTCCTCTTCAATACCTACAGTAACTAATGTACTGCTTCTAAGTAAGGTAATCATGGTCTCACTGGACAGTTTTACATTATACATTATTAATAATTATAAAATATAATATATTAATAATTATTAATAATATAATTATTTCATTCATTTTCTCTCCTTTTTTCCCCTTAGTCTGATATTGTTGGTGTCAATGAGATTTTCCGAGATCTTGCCACTATGGTGTATGAGCAGGGTGAAGTGATAGGTACTGAACTTTTGATCCATTTTTCATACATTACTTAATATCCAACCTGATGAGTTATTTTGCCCTCCCTGGGAACATTTTGACCTCTCTAGTCCTGGTACATTCTAAAAAATCCCCTGGTGAGTGAGACTTTTGAACTCAAAGGGTGTAAAATTTAAAATTTAATCTCCCTGATGTGGGATGCCACACACTGGAAAAATTCTACTGGATGGGATGCCAGATCACCTGGGTACGCACGAAAACAAGCTTAGCTTACTTTTACGGTTAGTTTGGTTATCAATCTACCTTATGATTCAGTCGGAGGAGCTTTTTTGGATTCACATTAAAATAAACTCCTTCAGTGCGACTACTCCAACTAAGGCCACCTGACAAAATTCTGTGCAAATTAGTGAATGAAAACCTTGGATGTTAACAATAGATTTCCTACAAATTATGGATCTAAGCAAACTGCACACTATACAAGCAATAAATTTGTCACCAGTTTTATTGTTGTAACACTCAAATGCAATTGGTCAATTTGCAAAGAATTTGCTTGGGTGGCCTTGGTTGGAGTAGTCGCACTGTAACTATTTACTAATCGTACAGTATCGTACATCATTTCAAGGGACCTTCAACAGTGCATATTTTTATAATCCACCCTACTTCCCATAATAAATATGTTCCCAAGGGTATCTGCTTATACACGAGGTTTGATAATCTGTGGAGTGCCTCATGTACAGTTGATGATAAAAGCCTATCAATTTCATTTTATAGATAGCATTGAGGCAAATGTCGATAGTGCTGCAGTCCATGTTGAGGATGCAAATGTTCAGTTGGATAAAGCAAGTAATTACCAGGTACTGCCATAATGCCATTCCATGAGTTTGTTGTAAATGTAATAATATAGCATGATACCAAACCAGTAAGTTTATACATAGAGTACTAAAGTCATGACGTCACAAGCTGATCAAATTTCATAATTTTGCAAATTTGAAAATTTGTGACGTCACACTTCACCACTCTATAGCGTGTCGTTCATTATTATATGCAAATTTGGATCAGGACTGATTTAGACGGTACAATTTTGTTGCATGTGACATGCTTACCTCTGGATTCCTTTTCAAGAGTCTGTTTGTAATTATCGTGAAGAGTTTTGAATAAATTTATTTTAAATTTATTTATTCAAATTTATTTTAAATTAATTTATTATAATTTATTATATTATTACGACAAATTATTACACAAATTGTTTTGTGTGAATCAAACCTACAACTTGCTTACAAAATTATTGTGTATGATGCAAAAAAAATGTCATAGCCACAGACAATATTAAAATCATGGGAGTTGTATGCGATTTTTGCATGACGGGAGCAGTGTACCCTGTTACAGGCTCTCAGTTTATAGAGGAGCACGATCAAGCATGCGACAGTCGCATAAGCAAAAGTCATACCGTCTGAATCGGCCTTTACACTTCCTGAGGATACGAGTTTCCCAGATCTGAAGTCCACGTTTCCAGGTCAGTGATTTGAGACATCCATTAAAGAATACAGTACAGTGGAACCCGGTTAATACGGACACCAAAGGGACATGAAAAAGTGTCCGTATTATCCGGGTGTCCGTATTAAGCGGGCTGATATAAGAGAAAATATGTGTCGTTGGGACAAACAAAACTGTCTGTAATAAGCGGGTGTCCATATTAAGGAGTGTCCGTAAAGCGGGGTTCCACTGTATTTTGAATGAACTGATCAAACCTTTTCTTTTCTTTTCTTTTCTTTCAGAAAGCAGCTAGGAAGAAGATGTGTTGCATCCTGGTGATAGTAGTTGTTGCCGCCGCTGCACTGGGTGGTATCATTTATTGGATTGCTAAGTAAAGTAGGCCGAATTCAAAATGAATGAGGAGATTATTATGCCTCTAGAATTCAAGTTAGTTTTTGAATGAAATAGAAATCATTTTGCTCCATTGCCCGTTCCGAAGTTCAAATGGAGACTGGGGACGAGTTTTTAAATTTAAATTTTAAAATTTGAGCCCGTCACAAGAAAGATCACATTAAAATTAGTCAGTTTACCAAGTTTGAGGTTGTTTCGTTAGATTGCAACCATGTACAAGGCTTTCAAAAATCAGACAAATTAGAGACTTTGTATGGATTTGGGGGACGCCATCTCTGAATTAGAGACGTTTGTATGGAATTTGGGCGACCTTTGACAGCTCACAGCCTGGTTACTAAAAGTATGTAATGTAACATAATCAAACTTGGTGAACTTACTCATTTTCATGCAATCTTTCTGGTGATGGGATTAATTTTTAATATGATGTAATTTGAACAATAGGTACACTAGTGCCCAGTCCCTTTTTGAACATACAAACTCTGCTCAATCAACGGTTGCATTTTTCACTGCCGTCAATCACCTTGTCTCAGGTCACAACATCTTTAATAACCGAGATGAGAGGTGGTGACTAACCATCCTTTCCAAGCTGGCTGGTGTATTTTGAGTAAATCATATTTAGTGACAGACTTTTAATACCACTTCCAAATGACAAATCAACCTGGGAAAACCTTGCAGTAGACACATGTACGCGTTGTGTACCTATTTTTTCACGTCTGTTGGTTGTCGTCGTAATTATGATTGATGGCAGTGAAAAACGCAAAAAAAAAACAGTTTGCGTGAAAGGGGTAGTAATCACTATTAGTAACTGTTACAAACACACTATAGTCAAAGTCAAAACTAAAAGATTGCATCTGTAAACTGAACAGAAGCCTAGCTACAGCTTGTTTTGGAGCACGATGTTTTCTTCTTTCTCCCAAAGTTTCTGTTTTTTTCTTCTTCTAAAATTACAACTTATGGTTTCATGGATGCCTAGTTGGTTGACAGAAATGATTTATAAAACAACTGATTATATATGATTGTATGGCTGTAGGCGTTTTGTAAAACCCAGTTATGACATCATGTTAGATTTATTGCCTTAATTTTATAAAAGAAACAGAAAACTGCTGCTTATCCTGATGCAAACACTCGGGTGTACTTGAGGGAATTCAAGTGTAAATCCTCGCCTGTGATTTGGCACTCAAGCTATGCAACCATGCGCATGCGTTTTTCTATTTCTTCAACTGATATGCAAGTAAAACTATTTTGTATTCCTTAGATACACCAGGTTTCAACCTCTTGTTGTACTACAAGTGACACCTGGGTAGAGTAGATAGAGGTTTAATAAATATTAATAATATAACGGTTAGTTCACACTATTTAACAATTAGATTATGAGCTCGAGATTTCTATGATGTGATAGTTGATGAGGCCGTAGGCCGAATCAACTATCACATCATAGAAATTGAGAAAAAAGTAAAAATCACAACAATTGTCTAGTATTGTCTTGTCGAGAAGAAACCGCAATTTTTGTAGACGACCTCCAGCCACTGCACACTAATGGCTGATAGTATACGAGTAGCTCAGCCAATCAGATTGTCTCATTTGCATTAGTATACCAGTAGATTTTTATTTTAAATAATAAATAATGACTTTGTATAGTGCGCATATCCAATTAGTGGATATTGTACGCTGTGCAGTTAAACAGTTCTTATGAAAAACCGTTTTACAGATAGCCTGAATTTGAGCCACCTCCTCCGGTCACTTTCTCCTGACGACCAGAGGCCGGAGATCGCTGAAATTTAGGCTACTTTACAGATAGAGCTCACTGTTAAATGATTTGAATCATAACAGTTGTTCTTATCTACATGTAGTGTAGGTCCCTGAGAAAAAGGCTCTCATTTTAGCTTTTGTTTTTCTTGAAATAAGTAAATATAAATCGTGTTTAGAGAGGGTATCGAATGTTGATTTTTGTGGAAGGAAGAACATTTGTAGAGTCCAGAAGAGAAGACCCTTGGAGCAAGGGGACACCCATGACAAAGTGCAGAGAGGGACCAAAAACGACTGTGCCCACCTCCCTCTCCACGTCAATTTATTCTACCACTAGAAATGACTTCAAGTAAATAATCGAACCTCCCTTAAGCGGACACCCTCGGGACCAGAAAAAGTGTCCGCTTAAGAGAGGTGTCCGCTTATGGGAGGTTAAAAATGTAGTGTTGTATGAAGCTGGGAATATGACCAAGTGTCCGCTTAAGAGAGGTGTCCGCTTACGGGAGGTTAAAATATAGTGTTTGTATGTAGCTGGGAACATGACCAAGTGTCCGCTTACGGGGGGTGTCCGTTAGCGGAGCGTTCGCCTGTATTCTGTAAATACGTTTTTTTGCATAGAAAACTGCGAGCAGTCCCCAATTTTTATCAGGGATAGTCGATTGGGAGAGCACGCGAGCGCGCGCGAAAATCACCTCCCACAACAGGCCAGTCTATTGTGCTTTTCTTAACCTTATAACATTTATAAACACGTAGCAAAGATAATAGCTGATTGGAAAATAGTAAGAAGATTGATTCCTGACAGATGAGGGAGACTAATATAATTTTCACGGTTTTGTGAGAGGAATTCCTCTTGATTGTACGAATAAACGAGCCTGTGCAATCGGGAGTCATGAAAGTGTCGTTATTTTTGCAAATGCTCGTGCATGATTACCCGAAGAGTTGCCGATGTTTATCCTCCAATCAGAAAACAGTGCCAAACATTGCGAATATCGTGGACTCGTTCAATTGTTGCAACGGAAACGGTACTTGTAACTCGGTGGAGCCGGGGCGGTTAAATGTCTTCTCCCGCCCTGGTGGAGCGCATGGCGAGCGCGCGAGACGCGCTCTACTGAGAATACTGCCAGTTTGTTGAGTCTTTAGTAAGAAGCCATAATTTAGCTCACTAATTAGTGGTGGATAAAATTCATTAACATAGAAGTTTGTAAAATAATCTGGGATTTTTAATAAAATTGAGTAGCCTCTCATGATCAATAGCCGTGTTGTGTAGTCATTAATGCTTCGTAAGCTGTAGTCATTAATGCTAATGCTGAACACTACACGGGGTTTTAATTTCTCAGAACGACTGTCGCAAAAACTTACAAGTCTGCACAGAACCAATGTCAATCACAACCAATTTTATATTTACCCAATCTCTTACCCTCAACGATGGACATTTGGCTATAATTTTCAGGTCCCGGTTGTTCAAAGGATGGATAAGGCTATCCACCGGATAAAACATAGCGATTTATCCTGTGAATAGCGTTATCCAACCTTTCAACAACCGAGGCCTGTTTGCCCCCGCTGAAGGTTTGTGTTTTGTCTTTTCTCTGCCGAAAGGATCAGTCTGCTGTTTTGTTCCTGTCAGTTGCTGTTGACTTTTTTAGCGGAGAGCGCCTCACACCCCTACGCGCCGCGTACTTGACGCCCCTACGCGCCGCGTACTTGATATCCCTCCGCGGCAATGACGCCCCTCCGCGTCATTGACGCCCCTACGCGTCATTGACGCTCCACCGCGTCATTGATGCCCCTCCGCGTCATTGACGACCCTACGCGTCATTGACGCCCCTACGCGTCATTTACGCCCTTCCGCGTCATTGACGCCCCTCCGCGTCATATTGACGCCCCTCCGCGTCATTGACGCCCCTCCGTGTCTCTGACGCCCCTACGCGTCACTGACGCCCCTACGCGTCATTGACGCCCCTACGCGTCATTTACGCCCCTCCGCGTCATTTACGCCCCTCCGCGTCATTGACGCCCCTCCGCGTCATTGACGACCCTCCGTGTCTCTGACGCCCCTACGCGTCACTGACGCCCCTCCGCGCCACTGACGCCCCTCCGCGACACTGACGCCCCTCCGCGTCACTGACTCCCCTAAGCGTCACTGACGCCCCTCCGCATCACTGACGCCCCTCCGCGTCATTTACGCCCCTCAGCGTCACTGACGCCCCTACGCGTCATTTACGCCCCTCCTCGTCACTGACGCCCCTCCGCGTCACTGACTCCCCTACGCGTCACTGACGCCCCTCCGCGTTTTTAACGTCCCTCCGCGTCACTGACGCCCCTGCGCGTCACTGACGCCCCTGCGCGTCACTGACGCCCCTGCGCGTCACTGACGCCCCTACGCGTCACTGACGCCCCTGCGCGTCACTGACGCCCCTGCGCGTCACTGACGCCCCTGCGCGTCACTGACGCCCCTGCGCGTCACTGACGCCCCTCCGCGTCACTGACGTCCCTCCGCGTCCACTGACGCCCCTACGCGTCACTGACGCCCCTCCGCGTCACTGACGCCCCTGCGCGTCACTGACGACCCTCCGTGTCTCTGACGCCACTACGCGTCACTGACGCCCCTCCGCGCCACTGACGCCCCTCCGCGACACTGACGCCCCTCCGCGTCACTGACTCCCCTAAGCGTCACTGACGCCCCTCCGCATCACTGACGCCCCTCCGCGTCATTTACGCCCCTCAGCGTCACTGACGCCCCTACGCGTCATTTACGCCCCTCCTCGTCACTGACGCCCCTCCGCGTCACTGACTCCCCTACGCGTCACTGACGCCCCTCCGCGTTTTTAACGTCCCTCCGCGTCACTGACGCCCCTGCGCGTCACTGACGCCCCTGCGCGTCACTGACGCCCCTGCGCGTCACTGACGCCCCTGCGCGTCACTGACGCCCCTGCGCGTCACTGACGCCCCTGCGCGTCACTGACGCCCCTGCGCGTCACTGACGCCCCTCCGCGTCACTGACGCCCTACGCGTCACTGACGCCCCTCCGCGTCACTGACGCCCCTCCGCGTCACTGACGCCCCTGCGCGTCACTGACGCCCCTCCGCGTTTTTAACGTCCCTCCGCGTCACTGACGCCCCTGCGCGTCACTGACGCCCCTGCGCGTCACTGACGCCCCTGCGCGTCACTGACGCCCCTACGCGTCACTGACGCCCCTACGCGTCACTGACGCCCCTGCGCGTCACTGGACGCCCCTGCGCGTCACTGACGCCCCTGCGCGTCACTGACGCCCCTCCGCGTCACTGACGTCCCTCCGCGTCACTGACGCCCCTACGCGTCACTGACGCCCCTCCGCGTCACTGACGCCCCTGCGCGTCACTGACGACCCTCCGTGTCTCTGACGCCACTACGCGTCACTGACGCCCCTCCGCGCCACTGACGCCCCTCCGCGACACTGACGCCCCTCCGCGTCACTGACTCCCCTAAGCGTCACTGACGCCCCTCCGCATCACTGACGCCCCTCCGCGTCATTTACGCCCCTCAGCGTCACTGACGCCCCTCCGCGTCACTGACGCCCCTGCGCGTCACTGACGCCCCTGCGCGTCACTGACGCCCCTCCGCGTCACTGACGCCCCTGCGCGTCACTGACGCCCCTGCGCGTCACTGACGCCCCTGCGCGTCACTGACGCCCCTACGCGTCACTGACGCCCCTGCGCGTCACTGACGCCCCTGCGCGTCACTGACGCCCCTGCGCGTCACTGACGCCCCTGCGCGTCACTGACGCCCCTCCGCGTCACTGACGTCCCTCCGCGTCACTGACGCCCCTACGCGTCACTGACGCCCCTCCGCGTCACTGACGCCCCTGCGCGTCACTGACGCCCCTCCGCGTCACTGACGCCCCTCCGCGTCACTGACGCCCTCCGCGTCACTGACGCCCCTACGCGTCACTGACGCCCCTACGCGTCACTGACGCCCCTGCGCGTCACTGACGCCCCTCCGCGTCACTGACGCCCCTCCGCGTCACTGACGCCCCTCCGCGTCACTGACGCCCCTGCGCGTCACTGACGCCCCTGCGCGTCACTGACGCCCCTGCGCGTCACTGACGCCCCTGCGCGTCACTGACGCCCCTACGCGTCACTGACGCCCCTACGCGTCACTGACGCCCCTACGCGTCACTGACGCCCCTGCGCGTCACTGACGCCCCTCCGCGTCACTGACGCCCCTGCGCGTCACTGACGCCCCTCCGCGTCACTGACGCCCCTCCGCGTCACTGACGCCCCTACGCGTCACTGACGCCCCTCCGCGTCACTGACGCCCTGCGCGTCACTGACGCCCCTCCGCGTTTTTAACGTCCCTCCGCGTCACTGACGCCCTGCGCGTCACTGACGCCCCTGCGCGTCACTGACGCCCCTGCGCGTCACTGACGCCCCTGCGCGTCACTGACGCCCCTACGCGTCACTGACGCCCCTGCGCGTCACTGACGCCCCTGCGCGTCACTGACGCCCCTGCGCGTCACTGACGCCCCTCCGCGTCACTGACGTCCCTCCGCGTCACTGACGCCCCTACGCGTCACTGACGCCCCTCCGCGTCACTGACGCCCCTGCGCGTCACTGACGACCCTCCGTGTCTCTGACGCCACTACGCGTCACTGACGCCCCTCCGCGCCACTGACGCCCCTCCGCGACACTGACGCCCCTCCGCGTCACTGACTCCCCTAAGCGTCACTGACGCCCCTCCGCATCACTGACGCCCCTCCGCGTCATTTACGCCCCTCAGCGTCACTGACGCCCCTCCGCGTCACTGACGCCCCTGCGCGTCACTGACGCCCCTGCGCGTCACTGACGCCCCTGCGCGTCACTGACGCCCCTGCGCGTCACTGACGCCCCTGCGCGTCACTGACGCCCCTGCGCGTCACTGACGCCCCTGCGCGTCACTGACGCCCCTCCGCGTCACTGACGCCCCTACGCGTCACTGACGCCCCTGCCGCGTCACTGACGCCCCTCCGCGTCACTGACGTCCCTCCGCGTCACTGACGCCCCTACGCGTCACTGACGCCCCTACGCGTCACTGACGCCCCTACGCGTCACTGACGCCCCTGCGCGTCACTGACGCCCCTCCGCGTCACTGACGTCCCTCCGCGTCACTG
The DNA here is from genome assembly GCA_029204205.1 of Desmophyllum pertusum. NCBI lineage: Eukaryota > Metazoa > Cnidaria > Anthozoa > Scleractinia > Caryophylliidae > Desmophyllum > Desmophyllum pertusum. The sequence goes on along the minus strand of MU825874.1, from coordinate 617,833 downwards.
ACGCCCCTGCGCGTCACTGACGCCCCTGCGCGTCACTGACGCCCCTCCGCGTCACTGACGCCCCTACGCGTCACAGACGCTCCTCCGCGTTTTTAACGCCCCTCCGCGTCACTGACGCCCCTCCGCGTCACTGACGCCCCTCCGCGCCACTGACGCCCCTCCGTGTCACTGACGCCCCTACGCGTCACTGACGCCCCTCCGCGTCACTGACGCCCCTACGCGTCACTGACGCCCCTCCGCGTCACTGACGTCCCTCCGCGTCACTGACGCCCCTTCGCGTCTTTGACGCCCCTACGCGTCATTGACGCCCCTTCGCGTCTTTGACGCCACTACGCGTCTTTGACGCCCCTCCGCGTCATTGATGCCCCTACGCGTCATTGATGCCCCTCCGCGTCTTTGACGCCCCTCCGCGTCTTTGACGCCCCTACACGTCTTTGATGCCCCTACGCGTCATTGACACCCCTTCGCGTCATTGACGCCCCTACGCGTCTCTGATGCCCCTGCGCGTTTTTAACGCCCCTACGCGTCATTGACGCCCCTCCGCGTCATTGACGCCCCTCCGCGTCACTGACGCCCCTCCGCGTCACTGACGCCCTTCCGCGTCACTGACGTCCCTCCGCGTCTTTGACGCCCCTCCGCGTCTTTGACGCCCCTACGCGCCGCGTAATCCACCGTACGGAAAAAGATGGCGGCTGTACATTTTACCATAATACCTTGCGAACCTAACACAGCTAATAGGCACATAGAAATAGGCCTGTCCCGATTGTGCTCGGCAACTTTTAAGGAACGTTTGGCGTTTGGAGTAGCCTGAGATCAGGCTCCTTTAGAAAATTTGCGAGCCTGATCTCAGGCTACGTTTGGAGCAACTTTTTGCAGTTCTAGCAACCTCGAGCAAGTTTTTCCGTTCTGAGCAACTTTTGAGCAAAATATAGGTTTACAGCACATATCAAGCACGAAAAAGTGAACAATTTGATAGGAAAACTAGCCTCCTACGCAGACGCTCTTTGGGCTCGTCACGCAATCTTTCCTCGTGACGAGCCAAAGAGCGTCTGCGTAGGAGGCTAATAGGAAACTTCAATTTATACGAAATTTATTGCATGTTTATTAACGTTTTGAACAAATAACCTGTCACTTGATAACGTTTCGAAGGCCTATTGCGATCCTTATCTAATATTATAACGGATACACAGCTAAAATTAGGCGGAAAACCAGGAATCCGGAATTCCGCCGGAATTTTGACAGGTGAAAAACATCCGAAGACTACCGAAGATCACCCGAAGATTCCCGATGGTTAACGAAGATCACCCGAAGACTTCCGACGGTTAACGAAGATCACCCGAAGATTTCCGACGGACTTTTAGGTAGCAACTTTTGAAATTTTGGTAGCAACTTTTTGGATTTTTGGTAATTTTTTAGCAACTTTTTGGCATTCCAGTGAGCAACTTTTCATCATTTTACGAGCACAATCGGGACAGGCCTACATAGAAAGCCATATTTTTTGCGAAATTCGTCCCTGAACTAACAACATTGTATATGCTAGGCTTGGTTTTTAGAATTTTTTATGAGCGTTTTTAGGGTTTTCGTGCGCTAAGAATTATGGGTAAATGAACCCCCCGCCATGTATTGATATCCCTTGTGTCTGAGATCTGGGTGCTAGAATACCTCGCTCCTATTATGGTAAGACACGTGACTCAGATGACACTGCACGCTGGAATTTCCCGCGAGGTTTAAAAACATGGCGGACAATGAAGGTGACGAGAATTTGGTTGTACTACCAAGCACAACGCTTCTCTTCGACAGTGAAACGCCCAGGAGTGAATATAGCTGCGACGAGAATACTCCTCTTAGTCCCGGAGAAGTTCGCACGATGAGAAATCACCCAAAAGTAGCTTCTGTCCTGTTTTCTCCTTCCCGAAGAACAACTCGTGGCGGGGAAGGAAAAATTAAACCCAAGTCTTTCTCGACGAGCTTGTATGCATCGCCCACGAGGAAAACGGTGAGCTTGTGTTGTTAAATGTTGCTAACTTGTAATTAAACGCAGCATGGTTTAGTTGACGCTTTCTGTGTGATTGAGAAACTGACTTGTTCTTGTGTTTTTGTGAATTTTGACAGAAACCAAGTGGAGTCGAAAAGGAGAAGAGAAAAACCCTTCAAGTTCTTCAACCAACTGCAAGTGGAGACGGTACACTTGTTGGAAGTCGTGGTGTGACAAGACACCATGAAATGGTAAGCAGCAAGGTTGTATCATGGTAGCTGAATAATAAAGAAGTGTGTGTTCATGCTATTATTAAACCCCCAACAATAATATAAGCTTAAGCTTATTAGACTATCCTTTAAAATTTTATTAATTTCTTACTGTCTAACCTTTGAAATTGCTCACCTGCAACCTGTAAAATATTCCAGCTCTATGCCTAGTTTCAAAGGAAATCAAAATGTCTGGCAATATTAGCTGTAGTCCAAGTCAGTTTTTCTTTCTCCAAATATGTAAATACAGTCAACTCTCTCTTAACGGACACCTCTCTCTAAGACGGACACCTATGTAAGACGGACACTTGGTGTTGGTCCCTGCGTGCCATTTTTCAGTCATGTTACTCTATCTAAACTCTCTATAAGCGGACACCTCTGTAAGATGGATAGTTTGTGCCGGTCCTGACAGTGTCTGTCTTAGAGAGAGTTCACTGTAGTCCAGTATGATAGTTACTATTAAATTTGTCAAAGTTTACTGCATGTTTATTATTTGTTTCCTTTTTAAAAGAAATCAAAGAGGAAGACATCCTCATCGAAACTCAAGCAACAGAAACTTAAGATTCCTTCAATACCAGGCAGCAGCTCTTCCAACACTTGTACAGAGTCCTCTGATTCAGACTCAGCTGCAAGCTCAGTCAAGAAGGTACTTTATTAGTACGACATAGCATTTTAGAGTGCGAATACGCACAAAGACGAGAGCAAATATGAGACCGTATTAAAAAATAAAAACTGACTCGTAAAAATACCCAGCCATATTACACAACTTTCCGCTGAATAACCTCTTTATACACATACTAGGCAGATTTAGCAATGACGACAGGGACTTCTTGACGACGGCGTGCGTGGCAAAAAATGCCGCAAAATGACAGCAAATATGTGGCGTTCTGGTCGCAACGTGAAAACCACCAAAATGGCATTGTGAACTTGGCCACAGGACGGCAACGGGAGCACCGGAAGTCAAAATAAAGTTGGGTCCAGACTATTCTGCGCGCTCTCACGTCCTCAAGTGACGTCCCTGTCGTCATTGCTAAATCTGCCTACTATTAAAATGAATTCACTGTTTTTATGCAAATACATGCTTCCACAGTGGGAATTCTAGATACATCTAGACACATTCAATCAGGGGAACAGGTGCCGTATTCGGATAATCTCCGTTGAAGCACTCAAGGAGTTTCCGATTGTTGTTATCCAATCACAAAACAGCGCGAGCACTCAAAAGTACTCCGAAAATTATCACGCTGGCCAGCATAGTGCAATGAGGATACGTCTTGTTGCTTTGCAACTTCAGAATGAAAATCATGGGCTCAGTCCTGTCTCGTAGATGGGATTTTGCTCTCAACAGGTAATTGTTCTCCCGTCTGCATTCTAAGGCCATCGCCATTGGCAGATTTTAGGGGTGGGGGAGCAAGAGGGGGCCCATCTTCATTTTGCCCCCCCTTTTGAGCACCTCTGGATCCACCTACATGTATGATCCCAATAAAATGTTTTGTTTCCCATTGTCATCTCTCTCGTGAAAGTAAGTCGGTTGGTCAGGCAAATAAACAAACTTAGAAATGCACAGGAAAAGAGCAGGTAATTTGAATTTTTCAAAAACTTTGGCCGGGTGATGGGAAACTAAACTTTTTACTGGGATTGGGAGGTATAATTTTGACAAGTCTGGCTTGCATTGTGTACCCCTTCCACCAAAATACTTTACATTCTTATTTCTTGTACTCATTTTTATTTTTTTATTTTTTGGTAGAATACAAAATCATTGCAGAACGAAGTGATTGATGATGCAGTAGCTTTGATGGTTTTCAGGTAAGTGGTTGCTCCAATTTACGACTTTATTTACATTGTCAAGGACTCTCTAATCTTGTAGTATCATTTTTTTTGGAGGGGGGTAGGGGGTGGTGGAAGGTGGTGGTGGCAGGTGGTGGCGATATTTATATATCACATAATTTGTGATTTTTGTGGGAAAGCATGACAAGTTTAGATTGAACAACAAACTTTTGAAGGTTTTGTACTCGCTGCACTTCTTGAAGAGATGTCATTGATAGTTATTGTTTTCTTTTTAATCCCATGTTCCCTCAGATCCACCACCAGAGAGGTGTTGGGAGCTATTGGCAGAGGAGAGGAGACTTGCTTTACAAGAGTCCTTAGAGGAAAATGAGAGGGTTAGTAAAGTTGTAATGTAATGTTGCCAATCGCTTGTACCTTGTAATAAGTTACATGTAAGTTGGTGAATTTTTTTTGTAACTACATGACTCGTAACTTAAACTTTGTTATGTCATATGCAGCTGCATAAGGAGATGGAAGAGCTCAAAGAAAGAAATAAAACCTTGGAAGAAGTTGCTGGTCAGGCGGAGTACTTTGCCTCTCTTACCAGGTACACTGTACAGCATTGCTGTTAAACTTTATAACAACTGGGTAGATGGGGTGGCCTAATGGTTAGCGTGTTGGACTCTGGATCGAGCATTCCGGGTTCAAGCCCTGGCCGGGGTCATTATGTTGTGTCCTTGAGCAAGGCATTTTCACATTGCCCCTCTCCACCCAGGAGTACGAATGGGTACTGGCGACAAAATGCTTGGGGTAACCTGCGATGGACTAGCATCTATCCAGGGGGAGTAGCAATACTCCTAGTCGCTGCATGAAATAGAAACTGGGATAAGCTCCAGTTGAAGACTTTTACCTTTAACAACTTGACTTATTTATGTGCTTCAACTAATGTACTGTCTTATAACTTTGCTCAATCACAAATACATGTAGCAATAGAAGAGTCACCCCTGACCACTGTTTTGTTTTTGTACTGATTATTCATCAGATGGTGATGGAGGGTGAAGTTCCTGACGATACAGAATCTAGTGATGCTACTGAAGAGGAAAGCCTGGCAGCCAGGTACTACAAGTAGTGCAGTGACAATAATCGTTATAATGGTATTTCCTGTACTAAGATACTGTAGTTCATGTTATTCCAGTTGTACAATACATAGAGGTTATTCAGCGGAAAGTTGTGTAATACGGCTGGGTATTTTTACGAGTCAGTTTTTATTTTTTCGAGCCTTTAGGCGAGAAAAAATAAACACTGACGAGTAAAAATGCCCAGCCGTATTACACAACTTTCCGCTGAATAAATTGTTTATTATACAACATAATATCTTTCCTAAAATATAGGCTTTCAACACTGTTTTCCGTAGCGCGCGGTCAGGGGGACTGAGACCCGTGTAATACGGTCTCATATCTGCTTTCGTCTTTGTGCGTATTCGCACTCTAAAACATCACGTCGTATAATAAATATACATATAACAATGGCAAAATTTTACTAAATCTTACTTGCCACGTGCACCCACCAATCACTGATGCCAAAAAAATGAGAAGGGGAGTTGCACATTGTACAATTTCATTTGAAATTCTTCGATGACAATGTCAATGTGTTGCAAGACTCTTGCAATGTGCAAGAAAAATTACCTAGCAATGTAATGTAACAGGACCTTATAAAAAATTTACAGTAATTAAAACTGTTTTTCTTTTGATTGCAGCCTGCAACTTGAGAAAAGGGAGGATAGAGTGAATTGATAGAATCTTGCTGTCAGACAGCGAGTGTTCTAAAATCATCACTGTGACCACAAACCACAAGTACACAATCATATTTTTTAAAAGTTAATATTAAGTTCAATTTTTTTTTTTCTGGGATAGCCGATATTTACTTTTAATAATTTACAGCCAAACCTCTACTTATGGACCAATCACCTTTAGCATTTAAGGGCAATTTCCTTGCTTCTGGAAAGACAAAATGTCTTATTTAAACTGTAGACCTTTGTACTGACACTGTCTGTCCTGTCGGTGTCCACAGTAAAGAGATTTGACTGTATCAAGGAGCAGTGTACATTATTTTGCCTGTTTTTATTAATTTCGGTCCAAATTAGAATAAAATAGTTGTCCGATACTATGATTATTCTGAGTAAACACCTGCATAGATGTACATCGTGTACAGTAAGTTTATCCCCGTCACTTTCTTTGCATTTTAGCAGTAAAAAAATGCTTCATTTTTATTCATGTCAAAATAATATTATTGTCTGCCATCACACTGCAATGCATGAAATCTCAGTGAATCATTATTACGAGAGAGACATCCCAACTTTGTGGAGTGGGAAGCAGTTCAAATCTGGAGTAATATAAGCTTACATGTACTGTGGTTTTACTCAATTTTCAATATTTTATAAAAACCAGTCAGTGCAATTCAGAACTATTTATATTAATTTAGGATGTTTTCAGGGTATCATAATTTGTACAAAAACCTAATATCATCCTCTGGAATTCCTAATATTATAATTTACTGTAAGTTATAATGTCCCATATTTTGTTAATTGCTGTACATTGTAAAATACTGTATTTAGGGACAAGAAATTTATTATTGATGTTAATGTGGGCATTGAATGTATCCAGATGTATGAGTATTTTGTTCTAAAACAAGTACAAGCCATTTATGTTCTATTTTCGATTCTTTCTTATTGGGTATTTTGACTCTGAACTATATAAAAGGTATCAGTTGACCCACTCAAAAAGACTATAAATTCTTGTTACATTTCTACTAAAAAGTATCATCAAGATTACTGTGATTATCAAAGTACAGTCAAAGCTCTCTGAGCGGACAGCTCTACTTACAGCGCCCGCCTTCAGTTGACAAAACCCTGTTTGAACTCTAGCTCACACGGAACTCTGTATTTACACATTCCCGTAAGCGGCCAACAGCAGTTGCGGCCACTTTTCTGTTTCCTGAGGGTGTCTGCTTACGGTAGCTCAGCTTCAACTGTATGTCAAACCCAGCCCCATTAAACTATATTGATAACAGGAAATAACCGCACCAAATGAATTTGTGGGCTTTTCCTTGTTTTAATTTTTATGGGTACTGCGCTTGCGCAAGTGCCCATTATTGTCGTCGTCGAAGCATTCTTAACATTCCTTCGTAAGACTTTCTTCGTAAGACAAAATTTTGTCAAGCGTCAAAACTGACAGATTCGTCAATTCACACACATTAATCTCAAGGTTACAGCGATGATTATTCGCTTGCCTACAACTTGTACCGGTCCAAAATTTTACCTGCTAGCAGCACCTATACTGATGTTTGAGTAGCACAATTTGCTTTACAAGCAGTGAACAGTGCACGTCCGATCGGGTACAAGTTTGCGCTAAAAAGTGACAGTGACAGTCGGGAAAAGCGGCAAGAAACATGCAAGTCGTTTAAAATTTCAGTCCGAGAAGAAGAAATATCTAGTTAATCAGTTTGTGTATCATACCACGAAGGCAGGAGAGTAAAAACTTTAGAAAGTACTGGTTTTAAAAGATTGTCGAGGAGTTGAATGCAAAATTTCACAGCAACAACAGAGGTTTTCGGTTTCTACGTGATTGATATGTTGAGGTTCGCCGCAAGGTCACTGATGTTCTTACCACATTTTGACGTCTTCTGTGATCTATTACTGAACAGACCCACGGCAACATGGAATCTATTTGTTTTATATAATTTTGGAGATATTCGCTTCGGATTTTCACTTGAATGTACGCTAAATAAGCCGATAAAAATTATGTCAACAAACATCGAGTTTAGGCCACAGTGTTTTCATGCACTCAAATAAAACTTTGTGAAAACTAAACGGCTTAAAATAAACTACAGCTCAACTCAGCAAATGTTTCGAAAAGCAAATATTTAGAGACTAACCTCTATTCCGTCCTGATATGAGGAAAAACAATCTGAATTATTCCAGTCCAAATCCCGTTGCAAGTCGCTTATAAACGGCGAACGATAAGCTTAATCCCGCTAAATTTATCGGATTCTGTTCACAAATTATGAGCTAAAGGACCATCATATTTTCCTCCAAGTTCTAGCCAAGCTTGAACAGCCGATTTAAAATTCGTATCAATTGAACAACATGAATTTCCTACGGAATATTTCCAGTTTGACGAAAATATTTCTCTGTTTTGAGCGAAGGATTTGTTGGAGCAGGCAGGGCGCCCGCGCGTTTTCCCGCTTCGTGACGTCATTCGTGCGTCTGTACTCTAATAGATAACAGTTCTAAACCAATCACGGCGCGAGTTTTACACAGTGAATTATATAATTATTTTTAGATTCTGTTATGTCAGCGCGAATGCTGCTGTGTAAACAAAGATATTACAGTATGACGACAATCAGAAGAGTATGAGTGATGAGTGATTTGAGAATTTTGTTATGTCAGCATGAATGCTGCGAATGATCAAAGCCGCGTGCTGGATTGCAGAAAATTAATTCACCGCGCTTTCGGGAGTCTGACGTTGGACATCGTGACAAAATGATATTAGAAAATGGATTTTAGATCTACTATTGTTAAGTGTGTTAAATTTTTTTCGAAACGAGGAATGATTTTAATATGAAAATATCTTCTAAAATTAACGACGAACTTTATATCTGCTTGGTTTGTAGACGAAAGATAAGATCATCTCATTTGAGCACAGTTTCCGTTGTTTAAGAAAACAGTGGGTGATTGTATTCAAATTAGCTTGGGTTTTAAGTCTTGTTAGATGTACTGATCAAAATGACATGAAGGTAAATAAACTGAACAGAGTTTGTTGTCCGCAACTGACAAGTCGGCGAGCTAGTTTACGAGAGCAGAGTGTTGCTAAAAGTGACCTAATAAATTTGTTACGTTAAACGTGAATCGTGCAGTGTACTGTAATTACCCAGTTCAGTTAGCTAGGATATGAGCAGAGTCAAGATGAGAACTGTTCTTTGATGGATTCTTGTGTAATAATTCGTCGTCTATTTATAATATGTCAATAATTTCGCGGCGTGTAATTGGTCGGGTTATTACACAATTACAGAGATAAAGGCAAATAGCTTTGACAGTTTGCAGGGGTTTTTTTGGCAGGTTTTTTTTTTTCAGTTTCGTGAAGTCAAATCCCTTTGTTTTGACTGTGATTGAAACGCCTCGTATGTACAGTGGAACCCGGATAAGACGGACACGAACAATTGTCCGTATTAAGCAACGTCTAATGACTGCAGTAAAAGACCAAGGAAGTGAAACTTTTGTGTTACGCCTGCCACGCAGCACAGTGAGCAAGACAGTTGTCAAACATGTCATGACAATATACAGTGCACAGATAAGCGAGGTTAACTTTGTATGAGAGCGGAAAAGTGACCGTTGTAATGTAAGATAAAATATATGAGCTTTTCGTCGGGACAAACAAAACTGTCCGTAATAAGTGCGAAAGGGGAGGGGATAGCCTGCGTGCAGATGTCTCCTTTTCCTTGCGCGTACTAACTTTCGAGTGCCTCCCGAGTTTGTAGGGGGGTACCGCCGGGAAATTTTTGATACAGTCGAACCTCTACTAACGGCCACCTCTCCACAACGGCCACATCTCCACAACGGCCACTTTCTTTTGTCCCGGCGGACAGTCCATACATTCACTCTTGTTTTAACCTCTCTACAACGGCCACCTCTCCACAACGGCAACGGCCATTAAAACCCTATCTTTTTTGGCGTACAGTAATAAAAGGTCACGCAACTTCATCTGTACCACGCATCGTCGGGCAATACAGTATCTTATATTGCGGCACGTGTTTAGCCACTGATGGAAGAATCACACAATACTAGAAAGTACAAGGCCCCCATTTTTTTCTATTTTCCATTTTTTTTACGCTTTTACAGTACTGTATTTTTATTTCAGTCGTAAATCGAGTACAGCTGATAAGGCTCTGTGTTTAAATTGCATTGCGAAATTGAAAAAAAAAATGTCTGGTGACACAGTAAGTCACATTAAAATAGAACCTCGCAGCCACTCACTCAAGCAAACAACCCTTGACAACTTAATTTCACGAAAGAGAAAGTAAACGATGTACAAACTGATGTACTCACTGTACTTTACTAGCTTTGTTTTGTTAACATTCCTGTTCTGAACATCATTTTGGTTTCTGTTTTATTGATACATTTTGATTGTGTTACGTATTCATATGCTATAATAAGCATTTTTAAATAAAAATGTTGTCCCCCCCAAAAAAACAAATGGTGTCATATTACACCCCTACCTCCCCATAACGGCCACCTCTCTACAACGGCCACTTACCTCTGTCCCCAAGGTGGCCGTTGTGGAGAGGTTCGACTGTATTTCGCATTTCGTGCGTTTTGATATGAAACCAGGCAGCAAAAAGCAAACGTATAAACATAAAAATTTCTTGCACTTTTTAAATTCAAAATGGATTAATGACAAACAATTGCAAGAAACTTTATGTGACATGTAATTTACAATTTACGGACAAATGTATCTATCGATTGACAGGATTTTGCTGCGGCCTTTCTATTTCGCTCTTCTGTGACCTCTGGCTCTGTTCGGTCCATTTTATCCAATATTGACACACATGCTGAGCCCTTTTGCAGTTCATTATTGGGGTACCCAGTCTTCTCTCATTTTGATAGAGCCTGGGGATTAAAATTCCGTATGAGGGTTTTAGGTCGAATTTATCGTTAACGTTAAATTCAGCTTATAGAATCTCAAGATCTGGTCCAAACTTTAATATGTCACCCAGCAAATCTACAAATGGCGGACCTTCGATGTTATCTTCGTTGATTCAGGCTTCATTTCCAGACTACACCAGTTAGCGAATTAGAGCTTTTCATTCACTTTATTTTTGTAACAATTCTTTGAATAACTGAACATGATATGGCATTGTTCGATTGTTTCGCTTCATTGACAGTGGTGTCAAGTGCAATGCTTAAAAAGAAGATTGGCATCTTTAGTGAGCTATATGGAGAGAAATTGCGTTGCAAAATAAATATGAAAGACACGTTTGTTTTTAAATGTTTTTATTTACGTAGGTGTATTTCTTTGACAACTGCACGAACAGGGTCGCGTTTGATTGAGTCACATTGTTGAAGCTTTTGTTGAGTAACCGCCGGTCTTTTAGAGTCCTTCGTACAATTCATTTGTTTGATTAGGGCCCGGCCGCACTAGGCGAATTTTTGTTTGTTTTGCAAAAATATCTGTCATCAGTTCCGTTTCACAAGTGCGAACGGCGATTTTTTTCCTACCAAAATTTTGTCAAGCCTTACCAAACTTCAAAGGCGCCGTCATCCTGCCCCAGAGCAGGACAAAATTTTGTCAAGCGTCAAAACTGACAGATTCGTCAATTCACACACATTAATCTCAAGGTTACAGCGATGAT
>MU825874.1:593159-605918 GCA_029204205.1 Desmophyllum pertusum | reverse complement strand
GAGTACATGCCTATGTTTTATTGACATTAACAGTCTTACCTATAACAAAATGCAGTTTCCACTATGTTTACGAATATCAGCCAAGGGTCCCTAGTAAAGACCTTTAACTCAGTGCAGTGGATTGAGGGCCCTAATAGGATTGTTCCTGTTACGGGAGGACGTAGAAAGAAAACGAGGCTTAGAAACTAACACAAAGGGTAATCAAAAAATCGGTACCCCTTTGGAAAGTGTCCCGCGGCCGCCCCCCGCCCCGACTTACGGGAATGTGTAGAATACAGATAGTTTGTATGGGGCAGTTCAAAAACGGGGTTTTGTCGACGTGGCACGTTAAGTAGAAGCTGTAAGTTCTTCGTTCAAAACAATCCAGTGTCGAAAATTGACACTGTGAGCGATCGACCCGATGAAATCAACAAGAGCGCGAAAACAAACCAGTGACGTCAGCTTGCGTACACACCAAGGGCAAAAATAGTGTACGCTCATTAACCAATCAGATGCGCGCGCTTTACCGGAAAGTTGTGACTGTTGTGCTATAAATTCGCGATTTCGCAAGACACCGCAAGCCCATAAGAGCGTCCTGCGTAGGAGTCTACGAATTTCAACAACATGGCGTGGAAAAAATGCATCCAGGTAAGCAGGTCTTGGTACTTGCTTATTCTGGCGATTTCTTCAATTGGTTCTATTATTATATCCCTGGGGTTTGTTTCATCATGGGATTGGAGGGAGGAGATAATGATTTTGGACACGAACATACGAACACCATATAATACTCTCCCGGCTGGGGAGTGCAGGACGTTGCGACTTAGAAGATCAGTCGCGATCGACTGGTGTCTACGAGGGACATTTAAAATCTCCTTCACTGAAATCGTATATTCAGGCATCAACCACAGTGCAAGACCAAGAACTACGTTTAAGCGGTCTGGCAGTATTCTCAAAACTCGCGAATGCGTGTCAACCGCTAGTTGATGTAAGCAAGTCAAACGTTCAAGTGAACAAAATCGCTCTGATCAGCCTGGCGAAAGAAACCGCGTGCTCATTGCAAGAATTGGCATTAAATGCACAGAACGCAGGATACTCTGTGGTAATATACTGTGGTAATGACTATCGTGGTACGCATGCGCAGACTGAGGACAAATTATTGATTCCGGTTGCATATATGGGGGGAAATTGTCAGTCGACAGACGCACCTGACGCGAATATTTCCCAGCTTTTACTTGCAAACGACCAAACTAATGTTGAGATCAGAGTGCAAGTTCCACGACAACGCTCTAATGATCTACGCAATATGGAATTTTACTTAGAGAGGCTTTACTTTTGGTTTCTTTTGGGCCCAATAATCACACTCGAATGGCTCAGACGGACAAAGAAACTATGTGGCATGTCTGGCGGTCAACACGTTGATCACAGGCTAGTTGATGATGAAGAGCGTGCAACTGGGGACGAAGAAACTACTGTTGTCACTGTTAGTGAAACAGACCTACACTCCATAGCAGAGGAGACTCCGAGAAATGATGACCAAGAAACGGAAGAATTACAACCTCTAATTACTGTTATGAACGATTCTCGCACTAATCCGAGACACATAGTTATTTATAGACGAGTCACAACTTTCTTTGGAAACGTTCTGAAGATTTGTATGAGCCAAGTTGCTGTTGGTTTTGTGTATGCGATTGCCCTTATAGCAGCTCTCCCGGTAGGTATATCCAGTGGAGGTTTGTCGTTTTTTGTCGATTCGATGAAACTAATACAGCTCCCCAAAGGAGTTTCTGGGATGATCTTGTTAATACAGAAATGAGAAATATAACTCCCCAAAATGAGCGTAACATTGAATCCGGAAATATCATTTACCGGGGTTTTATCCCTCTGTGGTGGTCACCTCTTCAACTGTTCTGTTTTTTCATGTACAGTCAGTTTGCTTGTAAAACAACGTGGACCATTCCAACAGATTTTTCAAAATTGATTCGAAGTGATTGGTTTGCATCAAACATTTACTTGCTCATTTTGGGTGTAGTAGTGCCATACTGTTCATTACCGCCAGGCGAAACTTTCGGCATAAACATGGATTTTGTTTATTTTACAATCTATAACACCTTCTGCTCAATCTGCAATATGCTTTTTATTATCATCCTAAACAAGCACAAATTTGTCACAAGGTATGTGTTCTACATCAGTGTATGTATGATCTGTGCTTATATTGAAAGCGACATTGTAGCCGTGTTTTATTTTATGTTGAATTCTCAAGGCTCATTAATGAACTTAAAACTGACCGCTCTTCGCACAGTCGCCATTGGCCTCACTTTGACCCTCAGTTTGAATACTTCCATGCACATCATTCGCAAACTTATTAAGCCACTGAAATCTTTGTTTGAGGGACTGTCAGAAAAGTAAGCTACCCTTATTTATGCTGCAGACTCATTGCAGTCACTGTTTCCGTGGTGTAACGAGAGAACACGTCTGGTCACGTCTTGAGATCACGCGCACCACATGTGACACATGATCATGTGATATGTAACATTTAATAGGACTTGACATAGAGCTCGCTTTCAGCTTCGTGAGTTTTATCAAAACAGTTCCCACTATAAAACCTGTGTGTTCTCCGTAAACGAAACACGTGACAGGCATTTTGCATATTATTCAATCGTCCATTGAATAAATGACTACAGCGTCGTCTCACGTTTTGTCTGTGAAGGGAGGCGTTGCGTGAGCATATTAAGGGTACAGTAGTGAAAAGACTGGATCATACCTTGTTTTTTCTTGTTTTTTCACTGAGTTATCGATTCTCTTTGATAACTGATTATGAGCACTGAAGCTTTCAACAAGCAAGATCCGAAATAACCGTCACGTGGGTTACTATTAATATTCTAAAATGAGATTTTTCGTATTACCAAAATGGTTACCTAGTTCTTGGTACAAAGCAAAAAGTAATCAAATTAAAGGAACGCAAAGCACAATTTGATCAGTTGTTTTCACGCCTTGATTTGTTTGCTGAAGTGAATATTAAATCAGTAACTAGTTTGCATGAATAGTACGAAAAGGAAAGATTTTGTCCTTCGATACAATTTGCATTGTTTTCAGTGGTCAAAGCATGTTTTCGCGTTGCAGTATAAATGATTTTAGATCAGAATAGGGACTTGACAAATAATTTTTTGTTAGTATTTGTAGTGGTTTTGTTAAGGTTGTATTTCTTCTAATTCATTGTAAATAAGAAAGGCGGTAAAGAATAATTGCGAAGAAGTTTGTGTGATAAGCTCGCATTAAGCCTCAACTGATTCTCAGGTATCTCTTTACTGTTTCAATAAACCGCTGGTCGATAGTTCGTGGGCTAGACTACTAGGAGCTCTTGAATCGAGTAGCGAGAAAGGCGATCATTGATGAGCCAGGCTAAGAAGCAACTTGCAGAGATTGTGTGATAAAGTTCAGTAAAAGAAGGAAGACGGGTTTTGGTAAAAAATTATAACTTTTTAAGTACGTTTTAATACAGTATAGGCATCAGTGTATATCGCATAGTACATATAGTCACTTAATATAGTCGTGGGGGGGGGGGGGGGGGGGGTGGCCCAATGGTTAGCGCGTTCGACTCAGGATCGAGCGGTCTGAGTTCCAGCGTTGGCCGGGGTCATTGTGTTATGTTCTTGAGCAAGACACTTTACTCTCAGAGTGCCTCTCTCCACCCTGGAGTAAATGATGGGGTATACCAGTGAATTGTTAGGGCAAAATGACAAAAATGCGGTGATGGACTAACATCCCACTAGGAGGAGTAGTGATACTCCTAGTGGCTTCACGCTATGGAAACCGGAGTTTTAAGCGCCGGCCTGATAAGCCGCTTATAAGGCTTGTAGACAGACTTTAACATTTTTCTAGTCAGATCATGTATCAGAACAATAGGATCATTCAAGGTTTCTGGGAAACGAGTGACACACCACTCGAAATAAATCGAACACGATTAAAAAAGGTCACTCGTTTTGGATCTTTCACGGTTTCTGGGAAACGAGTGACTGCATATATATAGGTTTACTAATAGATTTCATTTGATAGAATACCATCGATATTGTGTGCAATCGATTCTCTGTTATAAGACGAGTCACACTGTGACAAAAATGCTATATATGAAGTTCTTATATAACTTTCTGTCACTGATTCTCAATGTTTTACACTTTGTTTAACAGTTTAGTCCGTGAACGGATACAAGTTGTACTGATTACGGATTTTGTTTCATTTGTTTGCTTACATGCAACTGAGAAGGCGGCGGGTTTATGTTTATAATAACTTTTATGGGTTTATTATTGTTTTATTATTGTGTCAGTATTATGTAGCTGAGGGGAAAAGTCCCCTCTACTAATTGTGAACCTGTGCCTAAAATTAAATTGTTTGATTGAGGGCACCTAAAATAACAAATTACAAAATTTGAAATACCTACGTATATATACAGTCGAAGCTCTCTGAGCGGACACTCTCGTACGCGACAGCTCTACTTACGGCCGCCTTGACAAAACCGGCCTGTTTGAACTCTAGCTCATACAAACTACACATTCCCGTAAGCGGCCAGCTCCAGTTGCGGAAACTTTTTCTGCTCCCGAGAGTGTTCGCTTACGAGTGCTTCGACTGTATAGTAAACGTAGCATTTTAATAATACCTGTATTTAGATCTTAGTTTGAATAATGCACATATAGATGCAGTTAAATTGAATTGGTTTTACTTAATCAAATGTGTTATTGATTATATATAATAATTGATTCAATATATGCGAAACAAGACGAGTCATACTGTGACAAAAAATTAATATTGTATGTGAAGTTGATTTTTGTGAGGTTTACTACTTTTATTGTCGACTATGTGGGGTTTTTTGATACTGAATACAGTAAACATAGCAATTTAATGATACACTGACCTGTATTTAGATCTTAAGCCCGGGCCAAACCAGAACGAGAGTTTTCTTCACTCTCAGCGACTCACTCGCCAGCTCAGGAGCCAAACGAAAGAAAAACTCTCGACAACTCTAAAGAAAAATTTCAGCCTTTCAAATTCGATGAGAGTGCATGAGAGTTTCAGGCCAAACAAGAGCGAGAGTTTGAACTCTCAACAACTCTCGTCCTCAGCGTTTGTCCCGGGCTTAATACGTATACAAGATGATAGAGTTATCTAAGTTTTATATGTAATATACTCCTATACTAGTGATTTTATATAACACACTGAGTCCTCTGGATCAGTGATAAATACTGTATTCGAGGTTCATTCTTACTGAATAAAAGGGTTTCTTGCAGTTTGTGTTTACCTGATGGTGTATTTGACAAGTAAGTCTTAGTGAGTCTATTTATTTCCCTAATATGCTTAAAAAGATTGGTAGGCAATATTCAACCTCGTTCCCAGGGTCTCTCATCTCCCCACCCCAGAGGCGGCGGTGGATGAGAGACCCTGGGAACGAGGTTGGGCAATATTCTTCAAAGCCTGGAGGAACGATGCACTATTTTAAGTTTTCTACTATTTTCAATGCTGAAGTCTCCAGTTAAAATCGAGCCGCTCAGTTGCTTGATCAATCGTCTCAGCCCGAGCTGAATGGTCCTGAACCAAAGACTTTGCTAATTGTTTTACATCTTGTGGCAGATACTGATTACCTAGGCTTACAGCAACGAGTCCAAAAGTGTGACCACTTTTAATTAATTCGCATTCTTTCGAACGTGCAGACTATCCAATCAGAAGCCGAGGATAGCTGCCCTCGAAAGATTGCGTGACGAACCCAAAGAGCGCCTGCGTAGGAGTCTAGAATTCAGCAACATGTCGACAAAATGCGTCAAGGTAAGCATTGTCTGCTTATTTGGGATTTTTTCATTTGGACTATTTTATATCTCGGTCGATCGACATCGGTCGATCTCGACGCGACGGAGAAATAAACCTCTGGTACCCAGGGTAAGTTTCCAACCGAATGTAGAGAATCATTATTCTGACGACGAAAGATCCGAAACACTAATGCTGTTCTCCCCGGGAATGCAGTGCGATATAATTGATCAGTCGGAAAAAGTCTGAACACAGCAGTGAACAGGCTGGCAAGGGGCGTTACTAAAACACAGGAACGGAACGGAATGTACCGGAATGACCCGGAATGTACCGGAACGAAACCGGAATGGTACCGGAATGAACCGGAATGACACGGATTGATACCGGAATGATACCGGAATGATACCGGAATGACACGGAATGATACCGGAATGAACCGGAATGACACGGAATGACTCGGAATGAACCGGAATGGCACGGAATGATACCGGAATGATACCGGAACGAACCGAAATGGTACCGGAATGAACCGGAATGATACCGGAATGAAACGGAATGACTCGGAATGAACCGGAATGATACCGGAATGAACCGGAATGAACCGGAATGAACCGGAATGAACCGGAATGACACGGAATGACTCGGAATGAACCGGAATGGCACGGAATGATACCGGAATGATACCGGAACGAACCGAAATGGTACCGGAATGAACCGGAATGATACCGGAATGAAACGGAATGACTCGGAATGAACCGGAATGATACCGGAATGAACCGGAATGAACCGGAATGAACCGGAATGAACCGGAATGATACCGGAATGACTCGGAATAGTACCAGAATGACCCATAACAACAAAGAAAGATGATGGAATAATCCAGAATGGGAGCGAAATCTATGGAATGAGACCCCGATGAACACTGAAAATCTAAAAAATGCTCTGGAATTATCAACCACCTTGTATTTGTTATAATTTTCGATTGAGATACTATTCCCTTAGTAAGGAAAGCACAACATGCCACGAAATGAATGATTCCAAACAATAGCCGACCTCGTCGAAAAGTACATGAAATGAAAAGAAGAAAAAAAAAAAACATTGTATGAATAACCTGCGATCAGACCAATTTTTCGCGCTCCTTACATTCTCTTTACGGAGGTCGCGTAAAAATTGAGCGCGACCACGTAAAAGACGAAGAGTACTCAGTGAGAGCGCGAAAAAAATTTGCCTGATCGCAGGTTATTGTATGAACTACCCACCGGCAAATCATACTTCTTGAATTTCAATTTTAACCTTTTCATTTTTTCTCAAGCTTTTTATTCGAAAGACGCACGCGCGGAAGACGCGCGGAAGCGAGAAAACCAGCAATGCGCGACAGATCGAGCAAAATAAACCAATTATTAATACACACGACTACGGTGGGGTGAGGTATAATTCAACTGCGCCCCAGCCCCAATCACCCCATATGATGCTTTATTTATTTATTTCTTGTTTTTAGTTTTACTCTATTTCTTTTTTTCTTCTCTTTCGAGATTTCCCGACTTGCTTTGGAGCCTCTCACGATATAGACTATTATATTTTCATATTTTTGAGGGGAGATGAGGGTGGAGTGGAGGGGCGAGGGGGGATGGGGTGGAAAAGTGAAGAAGTTTGGATTTCCTTTAGCAGTTGCCCAGCCCCCATCTAGTGTCCACCATCAAGAGAGGATCAGCCTGCCGCCATGAATGAAATCTCGGTGTCATTCCCTTTCATTACGGGTCATTCCGGTACCATTCCAGTACATTTCGGGTCATTCCGATGTCATTCCGGTATCATTCCGGTATCATTCCGGGTCATTCCGGTATCATTTCGGTTCATTCCGAGTCATTCCGTTTCATTCCGGTATCATTCCGGTTCATTCCGGTTCATTCCGGTATCATTCCGGTATCATTCCGTGTCATTCCGGTTCATTCCGGTACCATTCCGGTTCGTTCCGGTACATTCCGGGTCATTCCGGTACATTCCGTTCCGTTCCGGTGTTTAGTAACGCCCGGCTGGCAAGGGACTTTTAAAATCCACTTCTCTGAAGTCGTTTATGCAGGTATCAACAACAGTTGAAGACCAAGAACTCCATTTAAGCGGTCTGGCAGTATTTTCAAAACTCGCGAATGCGTGTCAACCGCTAGTTGATGTAAGCAAGTCAAATATTCAAATGAACAAAATCGCTCTGATCAGCCTGGCGAACGACTCGGAAACCGCGTGCTCATTGCAAGAACTGGCAATAAATGCACAGAATGCAGGATACTCTATGCTAATGTGCTTTTATTGTTAGGATTTACCTACTGGTGGTAATGGTACGCAGACTGAGGACAAATTATTGATTCCGGTTGCATATATTTCATATAGCTGTCAGTGGATAACATCAGACGAACGATGGGTTTCGATTAATGATTCCCAGCTTTTAGCTGCAGACCAAACTAATGTTGAGATCATAATACCAGTGTCAGGCTCTGATGATCTACTCCAGATGGGACAGTACTTAGAGAGACTTTACTTTTGGTTTCTTTTGGGCCCAATAATCACACTCGAATGGCTCAGACGGACAAAGAAACTCTGTTGCATGTCTGGCGGTCAACTGGACCACGTTGTTAATGATGAAGAGCGTGCAACTGGGGACGAGGAAACTGTTGTCACTGTTGGTGAAACAGACCTACACTCAGTACAAGAGGAGACTCCGGAACATTATGGACCAAGAAGCGGAAGAACAACCGCTAATTATTGCTATGAACGATCCTCGCACTAGTCTGTCAGTGACCTCGGAACACACGAGACACATAGCTATTTATAGACGAGTTGGTTTTGTATATGCGATTGCCATTATAGCAGCTCTCCCGGTAGGTATATCCAGTGGAGGTTTGTCGTTTTTTCGATTCGATGAAACTAATACAGTTCGCCAAAAGACTTTCTGGGATGATCTTGTATCTCCGCCCGAAACAGTGAAGTTCATTACCGGGAGTTTTATCCCTCTGTGGTGGTCACCTCTTCAAATGTTTTGTTTTTTCATGTACAGTCAGTTTGCCTGTAAAACCACATCGACCATTCCAACTGACTTTTCAAAATTGATTCGAAGTGCTTGGTTTGCATCAAACATTTATTTGCTAATTTTGGGTGCAGTAGTACCATATTGTTCGTTACCAATCAAAATTTTCTTGGACAACCAACATATTGAGAAATTTGTTTATTTTATAATCTATAATACCATCTGCACAATCTGCAATATGCTTTTTATTATCATCCTAAACAAGCATAAGTTTGTCACAAGGTATGTGTTCTACATCAGTGTATGTATGATCTGTGCTTACATCGAAAGCGACATTGTAGCCGTGTTTTATTTTATGTTGAATTCTCAAGGCTCATTAATGAACTTAAAACTGACTGCTCTTCGCACAGTCGCCATTGGTCTCACTTTGTCCCTCAGTTTGAATACTTCCATGCACATCATTCGCAAACTTATTAAGCCACGGAAATCTTTGTTTGAGGGACTGTCAGAAAAGTAAGCTTCCCTAATTTATGCTGACTCATTGCAGTCACTACTGTTTCCATGATGTCACGAGATCTGGAGATCACGAGCACCACATGTGATCATGTAAGCTTATGTAATAGAGCTCGTGAGTTTATGTAAAAGAGTTTCTACTATAAAATCTGACACGTGACAGGCATTTTGAATATTATTCAATCGTCCACGAATAAATGACTACAGCATGGCATCTTTATGTGAAGAAGTCACGAACACGTTTTTGTCTGTTGAGAGGCGTTGCGTGACCATCAAGGGTACAGCAGTGAAAAGACTAGATAATTCTTTGATTTTCTGTTTGTGTTTGGGTTTTTTTTCTTCATTGGGTTATCGATTCTGATTTGTGTGAAGTTTACTACTTTATCGTCGATTTTGTGGGTGTCTTTATACTGAATACAGTAGGTATCGTATATAATTAAAATTGCTATGTTTCTGCATGTATTTAGATCTTAAGCTCGGGCAAAGGAGAACGAGAGTGATCGATCACTCGCCAGCAGCTCTCACCAGCCTGGACCAAACGAGAGAAAACTCTCCACAACTCTTAAGCCGAACATTTCAGCGGTTCAAATTCTATGAGAGCGCACGAGAGTCGCTGAGAGTGCCTGAGAATTTCAGGCTGGAACATGAGCGAGAGTTTGAACTCTCGGCAACTCTCGTCCTCGTTTGGCCCGGGCTTCACGTATACAATATAGAGATTATACTAAGTTTATACTCCTATACTCCTATTGTAACTTTAATTATATGTATATTGATTTGTATGAATAAAGTCCAATTTTATCTGAATCAGTCTATGATTTTCTTTTTAAAAATTATCAGGGGGGAGGGTCACTGAGGCTTTTTAAGCCCCTAAAAAGGGAGGTTTATAAAAAAATGCTCACACTCAGTAAAAATGTTATTGGAAGTATTATTTTTGGAAGGGGGGGGGGGGGGGGGGGGGTTCATGGTATTTTAAGCCAACTTCCGTTTTCTCGACTCAGGTAGAACCTAACCTAACGAAACTTCGTACGATTACCAAAACAAGTAGTGTCTTTCAGGTGCTGGTATTGATTTTCCGTAGCTCAGCAGGAGCCTTTCTTTATATAGATGTATCGCGTGGCAAGTTATGTAAAATGGTCCCCTATCCCAGGCGAGCCGTACTTTCGTCTGAACAAAATTGGATATTGGTTTTCTTACGTGGGGCTCAACGCGTCGTTTCTGCTCGTTCTTGGTCTAATTTTGTCGCAGTTTATCGCCATAACATATCCACACCACTATCGCTCACTCGTGACAACACGCAGGGTCCTCGCGTGTGTCGGCTTCTCGTTAGTGTACTTCACCGGATTCATCCTGTTACAGTTTGCAGTTCCTGAAGCAACATTGAATGAAGTAGATCTCCATCTTCACACGACGCCGATAACAGTGTTGCTGATGATCGGTTCCGCCATGCTGTTGAAGTCATTTTCGTCAATTTGCCAAAGCATCTCGTCGGCTTGGAGGCGTAGTACACGATGAGGCTCGAAAAGCGCGTGGAAACGCGGGAACGCCTCAAACAAACAGATTAAGCGAGAGGCAGTTTACAATTGTAACATTGCTCTTATCAGGGATTCTCATCGTTTGCTCTCTTCCCCAAATCATTATACTTCATATCAGATTTTACACGAAGCAGAAAACTCGGCAAGAGAAGCATGATTTATACCTAGCGATGAGTATCGGGGACGTGATGCTGCACGTAAAGGTGGCATTAGACGCGTTCATCTACGCGTGGAGACTAACAAAATACAGGAGGTCGTTGAAAATGGTGCTTACATGCCACGCGAATCCAAGTCGCATCTGAAGCCACTGAAATGAGGATGGTGGACAATTCTCAACAACAGAATCCTGAAACATCGTCACATCATGGGAGTTTGGTGACTCATTGGGAGTTTGGTGACTCCCCGTTCTAACTGGTAGAAGAGTTATTGGAAGAAGTATTAGAAGAGCAAGTAGGGATGTTCCTCGTGCGAAACAATTTTCAGCCAATGGCGCAGGATAGTGTTTTCTACTTTGTTTTTCCGTGGTAAAGCATGTTCGTAATCAGATTTTGCGCATCCCTTCTAGCAACACTCGTCTTTTCCAAACTGGTCAAATCATTAATTTAAAGGGGCTACGTCACGGATGGCGCATCTTGAAAAAATTGCAATTTTTTTCAAGTTCGCCGTTCGCAATCCGTCTTAATCTTGTCCATCCTCAACCATCCTTGTTCCTGTTTGGTTTATTATTTATTAGCGTTTTTCTACCTTAGTAAACAATTATTTTGAGGCTTTCTTCAATTTAAAGGTGATTTTGCAACTTTCGCAAAAATGACTTAAAATATCGTGACATAGCTCCTTTAATCAACCCTGAGGAGTTTCTCTTCGCTTTATGAGAAAACTGAATACAGTGAACTATCTCTAAGAGGTGGACATCCTCTAGACCGGCTCTGGCTGTCCACATTAGAGAGATGTCCGCCTGAAGGAGCGTTCAGATACAGACAAACAAGTGAAATTTGACCGAGAACAGCCAGCCAATCATGTTCGCCTTAGAGAGGTGTCCGCCTTACAGCGCATGATGTCCACCAAGAGAGGATGATCTAAGAGAACACATCCCCATGCCCCATGATAGTTTTTTTCAAATCTATTTTAAGCTTCGCGCCATGCAGTGAAAGTTATTTTTAGTTCTCGTCCCATGGTCACGCAGCCAATGATCAGAGAATCAGATGTCATTGCGAAGATTTTTCTCGCCGTCGTGTTGACGTCCATCTACTGAAATCACATTTAATGACGTAATGAAATTTAAGATTTTACGCCAAATCTTATATTTCATTACGTCATTACAACTGACCAATCAGGTGTCTTCCTTAAAATAGCCGCGCAGTATGATCACGCGCTAAAATTAGATTGAAAAAAATTATCATTGGAAGAGGCCCATGTATGGGGGATGTGTTCGGTTAGATCATCGTGTCTTGTGTCCACTTGATTTGAAAGAGTTGACTGTAGTGATTAATTGGTGCAAGACCACCCGGTATACGTCCTCTGCAATTTTGTATGGGCAAGAACGGTCGCTTTATAATTGTTCCCTTTGGAAATTCAGTATTTATTCATCAAGCTCCCTGGAATGGATTTGTTTATACAGTACCGGCAGGTGTGTCGAGATAAAGGCACATGATAAACATACACTCTGGACCCAAAGGGCATCCGTGATGATAAACACTCTGGACCCAAATTGGCACATAAGGCTTCAGTGATGATGCAGGACCCAAAATACCAAAAAGTGGCACATGAGTCTTCCGTGGTGATAAACATCCAATCAGGACCCAAAGTGCACAAAGTGGCACATAAGGCTTCCCTGATGATAAACATTCAGGACCCAAAGTACCCAAAGTGGCACATGAGTCTTCCGTGGTGATAAACATCCAATCAGGACCCAAAGTGCACAAAGTG